>CAIGQQ010004432.1:2433317-2450369 GCA_903798035.1 Danio albolineatus | reverse complement strand
TATATATATATATATATATATATATATATATGTGTGTGTGTGTGTGTGTGTGTGTGTGTGTGTGTGTTATTCAGAATACTTGTGCATCTGTAAAAAAAAAAAATATGAATAGATTATTTGCTAAAAAACACTACTTGCAGAAACATACAGTAAAATTGCAACTATGACATGCAATACTGTACAATATCCTCAATTTTCAATTTGGAGTGTCCCTTCCTTGGAAGTTTCTAAGAAGGGAACCCACTACATTCAGAAAAGTTTACATTTTCTGTTGATTTGATCTCTGTATAATGCTTATCAAATCCCAGCATCAGTGCCTCATATGCATGAATCTCATGTATTTCACCACAAAAAACAGTTTTCCCTCTGGGTAAACCCATGTATTCCCCTGACATGTCCTCTGTCCTAATTAGTCCATATGTAGTGGTTTACCAATAGGTTCAGACCATATGTTTTCTGCCACAGTGTCTCACCTCTTGAGTAAAATGTGGTCTCCCCAGTATCCTTACCTTTCAGGATGAGAAAATTATCACAATGTACTGTTTATTGTTTATTTAGATGCCCATTAGCCACATCCAAGATCGGTCAAATAAAAATCAGAACATTCAATCAGAACAATCAAAACAAGACCAAATTCAAAAGACACATTTACAAATAAAGTAAAAGAAATTGAAACCAATACCAAAAGCAAACAAAAAGACAAATTTACAGTGGATCATGACAATAGACACCAATGTCACAATCAAATAAAATAACAAATTTACATTAAACAATAATAGAAGACACCAATACAATAAAACGCATAAAACTAAATTCATTTTTTCAGTAAATCAATTGAGTGGCGATTTATTAAATGTATTTAATGATTGTTTTAAACCTTATTTTACTCATTTAAAGACATGTGAAATCGGCAATTCAGTCCATAATTTCATTGCTCTGTATATGACCATTTGTTGCTTTACATTACTTTTTGAAACAAGGAGTACCTTTTAATATCCTTTTGACATTGTGCTCACAACACTTAAATTTCTTAAAATTTCTTAGAAAATCAAAGTAGAGATAAAATTGCTGCATCATTCACGATTAACAAACTCAAAATTGTGTTCTATTCAATTCTTTATTTCTATAGTGCTTTTACAATGTAGATTGGGTAAAAACAGTTCAGTTTAGTTCAGTACAGTTCAATTTAATTCAATTCATCTTTATTTGTATAGCGCTTTTACAATGTAGATTGTGTCAAAGCAGCTTCACATGCATTATAAAAAATTGAAACAGTGTCAGTCCAGTTTTCAGTGTTGAAGTTCAGTTTAGTTCATTTCAGCGTGGTTTAATAATCACTGCTGAGAGTCCAAACACTGAAGATTAATCCATCGGTGCGCAGCCCTACAAGTCCCAAACCATGCAAGCCAGAGGCGACAGCGGCGAGGAAAAAACTTCACCAATTGGCGAAAGTGAAGA
This sequence comes from Danio albolineatus, assembly GCA_903798035.1. Classification (NCBI taxonomy): domain Eukaryota; kingdom Metazoa; phylum Chordata; class Actinopteri; order Cypriniformes; family Danionidae; genus Danio; species Danio albolineatus. The sequence goes on along the minus strand of CAIGQQ010004432.1, from coordinate 2,448,911 downwards.
ATTAAAAAACCTTGAGAGAAACCAGGCTCAGTTGGGCACGACCATTTCTCCTATGGCCAGACGTCTTGTGCAGAGCTGCAGTCTATGGCGCCGGGGCTGGAGAACGCTGGACATCCATCATGGAGAGACCACAGGTGGGTCACCGGCTGGTCAACAGGCTGGCCCTTCGGGAACAATGCGAGGACTCGTCTGTCACAGGGATAGTCTTACAGGAATCTGTCTCATGCTCTCCACTCCTCCATGACCACCACAGCAGCTGCTCAGGATACAGCATGGTCCAGGATTATGGAAACCTCGGGAATAATAAAAAAACAGACTAACATGAGCGCAGATGCCATTCAAATTATATTGTCTTTTGGGAAGTGTTCCCGGCTCCGGTTGCCCTAAATATTGCAGACTAACAATCCTTTAGAGGATTTGGATTCCAAAGCATTTGTGTTGCAAAGCATTTGTGTTTTAATATTTACTGCTGAGAGTTCAAACACTGAGGAGTAATCCATCAATGCACAGCCCTACAAGTTCCGAACCATGTAAATCAGTGGCGACAGCGACGAGGAAAAAACTTAACCAATTGGCAAAAGTAAAGGATTAAAAAACCTTGAGAGAAACCAGGCTCAATTGGGCACGACCATCTATCGTGGAGATGCATTTGCATTGTATACATTTGAATTATGTTATGCATTCTTATAACATTAAACCTTTTACTAAAATTCAATGTAAGTCACGCAACTTTATTCTGGACTAACTGTAAATTTTCTAGGTCCTTGCTTGATGCACTTGACCAAACCACTGGACAGTTGTCTAAATGAGTATGAACCAGTGTTTGCACAATTTGAAAGATGCAATACTGTGGTAAAATCTTGCACACCTTTAAATAACTTGATAAATCTTTATCTTTAATAAATCTGTTCCCAGAATTATTGCCATATTTTTAAGATGTTTTGACCACATTAGCCCACTGTCTATCTCCAAGAATGTTTTCTTCTACCTGACTAATAGGCATCATTGTCTACAGCCAGATATAATTGTGGTTTAAAGTATTTTGTCAAATTTAAAATGACCTTATTATTCTGTACCCATTTCATCAATAATTGTACCTCCTCATTTAAACCAGCAGATAATATCTGTAAAAGCTGTATCATCAGTGTACATACTGTAACTGCCCTTGCACACTTAAAAAAAATCGTCTGATTGGTGAATCATACATTAGCTAATGCAGAACCATGTCAATCCTAACCGTGTGATCCTCCCAAAATTAGTTTATAAATAAACTTCACTTAGAAAAGCGAGGATTAAAGTCAAAACCTCACTTCAATGAGCCGAACTAAACGTCCTTCCAGCTGCAACCAAGCACTGGGAAACACCCATATACTCTTTAAATTGTGGAAACGGGAACGCCTGAAGGAAAGCCACGTGGGAGAACATTCAAACTCCACACAGAAATGCCTCCTGGCCCAGCCGGAACTCAATTGAGTGATCTTCTTGCTTTTAGGCAACAGTGCTAACAGCGACCACTGAGCCACCGGGAACCTGTCAATTTTAAACACTGTTATTTATCCAGCACAAAACAAATACAGTGACAAGGAGAAAACAGATAGATACAATACCTCTCAAATCTCAGCTCTAGCTTTCGACAGAAGTCTGCAAAAGATCAAGTGATTTTGGTTTTTATTCACTTCTCTGTGGCAATTTTTTATTTATTTATTGTGGCAAATGTTTATTTACTTATTTATTTACTTATTTACTTTTTTCCACACCTCACGTGTGTGTGTCAGTGTGTCACTATGTGCAGAAAGAAGCTTAAACCACTGCAAGCCAGCATGCTCGACCTGCCAGATAATTGCACACTAGCAGCTTAGGCACTTAGTATTCTCAACACACAGGCAGAAAACACACGGCCAGATAAGGCAGCCAAAAATAACATCCATCACCCTTGGTGCAACATTAAGTCAGGCAGTCCATGAGACTGAGGCTGTCTGAAGCGTGTCTGGCAAACATGGTTGAATAGCATGACAATGTAGATCATATATACTATAGATAAGGGTTTTTCTAATGTCATGAAAATATACTAGAGCTATATAAATATACTAGAGCTAATTCACCACATAAAGATTCTGCTCATTTGTGTTCACCCTGAATTCAAGTTTGAATATGGATTGATTGATTGATTGATTGATTGATTGATTGATTGATTGATTGATGTACGTATATATGTATGTAATAAAATAATATTACCTTGTTTTCAGTTCAGCCAAAATAAATAATATTTTGTGCAGTAATATGTGGATAATACGGCGGTTGTTGGAAAGTAATACCTCTGGTGCTACTTGACACATTCTGGGGTGGATTTCCTAAAAGCAACTATGGTTGTAAATTTTGGCCATTTGGAACTTTGGCCATAGTTTGCTAAGAATGCTTTTGGGAAGCATACCCCTGAGTGGGATTCCAACTGACAATTTTGGCATGTGATGTTAGTGCACTAACAAGACTCTAGCATCTGGCATATGCTGCTGCTGCGCCTTTTGAGACCAGAGGATTGAAGTTTACTCCTACAGATCTCACTAACTAGCCACTTTTACAACAGGTCAGGGTTAGACTGAAAGCCAGCTGTAAGGTTTTCATGTCCAGTGTTCTTGTTAATATTGTGAAGATATTGACAGAAACCATATACCTACAGAAAGGAACAGCTTTTGTGCCTACTTCTGTGACTACAAGTGGATTTCTAATAATCGTGCGTCATTATTACATGAACTTCTGTGTTAAGCTGCTTTGAGACCATCTACGTTGTAAAAGTGCTATATAAATAAACATGAGTTGAATTGAATTGAATTAGTTTCTAAGCAAACTGGTACAGCGAAAGTGGAGTGGAATGGAATAACACATTGAACATGGCAAATACTGAATTGAACTGAAGCAGCATTGACACGATATGATATATCTATGAAGGTAAATCAGTAGCGAACTTTGCGAATTTAAATGTGAGAACTTGTAATAATAGTATTTGTATGTGTAGGTTGAAAGGTTGAAATTTACACTCTTTGTTCACACAGCTTTGTGACCATGTGACTAGCTGAATCTCTCGATTTGCACACACAGACAATAATCCAAACACTTGTATTTGAATTCAAGGTTGCTGATTATGTATTTGTAAAACATCATTCACAAATACAAAATGACAGACACAACCTGAGCATTTTATTGCTGTTTCGCAGTACAACCAAACGTTGTCACTCACAACTCTTTCAGAGTTTACTGCACATGTGCAAATCATCCAGCACTAACATTTGCAATTTACTCTGCCTTAATAATATACATTTTTTATTTTTATTATTTATTTTATTTTTTATTTTATTTTTATTACTGTATACATACAGTATTTTGAGTTTCGTTTTACAGTGACAAAAAAAAAGTGAGAGCAATTTTTTCAATTAAATATGTTTTCCGGATCAACATGATGAGTATATGAATGAACCAAATTCCCTACAACAGCCATACTAAGTGATCATGCAGATGTGTTCGGTTAAGAATACTGATGCAAGCTTAACTGACTTGTCTTGCCTGATCTAATACAATGCTCAATTTTTGGGAGATGTCATTATGGTGCTCTTGGGCAACATGTGCTGTTTGTGGGTCAACATATAACAGGACTATAAGGTTTAGAATAACACTAAATATCAGTGGTGGAAAGAGTACTAAAAATCAAACTCAAGTAAAAGTACCATTACTTGCCTAAAAATGTAGTACAAGTAGAGTAAAAGCATCTGTTGTAGATATGCAATGTATGAGTTAAAAGACCTTTCAAAAGTACTCAAGAGTAGTGAGTAGTGTGGATTACGCTGTAAAAAGCTGATGCATTTACAGTACATGTAATTTATGCATGTGTGTGCGTGTGTGTGTAAACATAACATTCTGTAATGCATCTAGTTATTGTCCAGCATGCAAACACAATATTAGTTTAGATTTAGGTTGTGATGTGAGGTGACCAAAATTCAATGTCTAGCCAGCGTCTAAGGACAACTTTATTTTGATGTCCAATAACAATGTCAAATGACATTGTATTTGGTGGATTTTAGGTTGTGAAGGAATGTGATCAAAATCCAACGTTGAGCCAACATCTTAAACCAACGTCATATTGACGTCAAATGCTGACTTTTATTCATCAGGTATTGCAAGCCGGAATCCAACATCTGATGGACGTCATAGTGGTAACGTCTACACAAATTCAAGCTGCAACATTATTAGACGTTAATATTTGGTTTAGGTTGGACGTTGGCTTGACGTTGAGTTCTGACGTCAACCTGTTTTTCATTTCCTAACAGAATACAACATCCCATGACTTTGGGGTACAATGTACAATCTGACGTCATGTTGACGTCCTGAGCCTGCTGGGCCATTTCGGTCATCATACAGTAAAGATCAGTCATCGTCTTATCAGTGACATGCATCTAAACAGTCTCTGGGTCAATGTGTGCAAAGATTTTGGACATCTTCTTGGACACTTTTAATGCATCCAAACAGTTTACTGCAATTATAAATTGCTTATGTCTTGAGGTAGTTCATCATGATGTGATTTACCTTCTATGTGCATTTTTTGGACAGGAATCACAGGACAAATTTTTATAATACCCATAGGCAAGAAAAAATAAAGTAGTGACTGCCGATTGAAGGAAAGTAGTGGAGTACCAATACTGCACAAAAAATTTACTCAAGTGAGAGTAAAAGTACACATCTTTAAAACTACTTAGTAAATTACAATTCCTGAGAAAAACTACTAAGTTACAGTAATTTGAGTATTTACTTTACACCACTGCTAAATATAAGGTAAGCATTTTAACTTTACAAGCCTTAAACTAAATCAGTCATCCTACTGTTGTCTACTGTCGAATGAACAAATATCACGTCCCACTTGTTTACTTTAAACCGGAAGATAATCCCACTTTTGATGCAAAGTCTCATAGAAACTTGTGATTTTTTTATTCTCTTACCCAAACCATATTCTTAACAACATATCACTGTAATTTCCTCATAGAGTGCAACAAAAGTAGCAAAGTCAAAATTTATCTAGATTTGGTCCCCACAGTGTAGGAAATACAGCATACAGTACACCGTCAGCCATTTTCTGTAGCACCCAGCATCATTTGAGGGTTGGATGCCTGGCTCTTGGGTATTGAGGATAGAAGAAAGCAATGTTCAGTTATTCCCTTCATTTTTCAACTTCAAATCCAACAGAAACAGTTTTGACTTCACTTACAAACGGTTTTTAGCAAGGCATTCTTGGCAGTGCACTTATTTATGAAGAACAGATTTGTTTTTTTTAAGTCCACATACTATATATTGTTTCCTGTGAATAAGAAAAAGACATATGCACAGCCGGATTCAAGCTTCATTGAACTGTATACTGTATATGACATTGACTCACTCACATAGCTCCATCAGTGTGTAAACACTGTCTTCTCATTGTTAGTCAAAGCATGGAATGCTGCCAATCAAAACAAGATACGCTAACAAGAGAAACTTCAATGTATTATGAAAGCTGAGAGAGGGCCACCTGGCACTCCTCTGATGGGTGACAGAGAAATGACACATCTCGGCAGCCAGTTTCAAAATCATTCTCAACCCACAGAAAGTTATGGGGAGCCTCTGAGGACCAAGAGCATTAGTGTGGCTCCCTGCTGAAAGCATTTGCTGGAGGAAATTATCTGCTCACATCTGCCAGTGCTGCTGGATCTTTGCAAATTACCATCACTCATATGCATTGCATACATCTTAATCCACCCTCAGCCCTGTGTAGTGTCTCATTCTTCATCTCCCCCTGCTGCCCACATTCAATCTCTCTTTTGTTTTTTTCCAGACTAAAGTCCCCATTCTCTCAATCTATTTTGTCAAATGCACAATCTATCAAGCTAATATGTTTCTGGAAGCATATGTCATCTAGAAAGTCATAGCAAGAAAAAAAAAACATGCAAAACTCAATTCATTGTTTTTTATTTTTGCAGTATAGTTTATTTTTAGACCTATTGACTTGTCCTTTAGAACAGCAAAAATAATAAATAGTTTACAAAGCTACCTATCTTTGGGCTAATTGTGGTTATTTTGATACAGGATGTTGATTTCAGCAGTGGTGTTGGTCACACTTTATTTAGATGGTCCGTTTGTTGAATTTAAGTTGCATTGCAACTAATTCTCATTAGATTATAAGTAGACTGTTAAATTGGGGTTGGGGTTAGGGGTAGGGTTAGTGTAAGTTGACATGTACATGCAAAGTTTCTTATAGTCAGTTAAATGTCTGTTGAATGTCAGTATCAACAGATATTAAGCAGACAGTCTACTAATACTCAAATGAACCATCAAAATAAAGTGTTACTGTGGAGTTTATTGTGAATGCATGTCTGTTTAGCAGAACAGTTGAAATTGGATGAAATTGAAGTTGTTGATGAAAGACACAGCCTAAAGCAAAAACATTTGTGTCTGGTTGGCTTTGTTATAATTGTTTTATTCTCTTATTTCAGACTTATATTATGAAGAAATGTTGACCAGATAGTTCAAGGAACCCTTAACGATCTGACGACTTTCTTAGCAGAGCTTTATTGTAGGATGGAAAATCAAACGCTCACTTTAATGACCTATTTAACTTTTTTTTCATCTTACTATTTTTGCTTTGATTTTAAGCTGTATACAGTAAAAAAAGTATGCCCTATTACATTTATTCTACAGTTTTAAAAGAAATGCCTAACCTCTAATCTATCTGCTCTGTTTGTAAAAAAAAAAAGTTCTATCATGGTTTGGTGAATATTCTCATACATCATCAATGTATACAGTACATACTGTACATACATACAGATACATATGAAATAAATGTAGCATACAGCTACAACTCAGTGCTCTCAATTCACTAAAACAGAGAATAGAAAATTAACTACCGATTGTGAAAGGTTTGTATTTGCATAAATAATCATCAGCTGTATATACATAAACACAACATTGTCATTTGTTGGGATTTGATAGAGTGTGTAACCATACAGTATGTCTGAGATGTGTTGGTTTGTCTGAAATGAGTTCACAAATCCTTAATATAATAAAATTAGATACAAAGTATTTTATCTCAGCCAATAAGTCTCAAGAAAAAGCCATATAACTGATAAGGGATGGAGCAGTTCATGAAAACATTTGGTTCTTTTGTCATAATTGTGTATACCAAAAGTTTCATGTTTTTTTTTTTTTTTTTGTCATTATTGTCATTACACATGTACAAGTACAAGGCGACGAAATGCAGTTTAGGTCTAACCAGAAGTGCAATAGCAGCAAGTGCAGAATACAGGTATAAATTATAAAGTGCAGTTATAGAAAAACTATGATGATATTTACATATGGATGTACTATAAACATATATACAGGTTGCATTAGCTATGAACAGAGATTTACAATAAGTGATTATACGTACAGGTTGTTATTAAAGATCAAGTGTGCAGATAGATAAACATAATTACAATGTACAGTGGGTATGTACAGTTCAAATAAATGAATCAGTGCAATGTAGGTTGTGTTGGGAAAAAAAGAATATATTCTTTATTATTTTTGTATATTTTTTGTTCATTACACAATTGTATTGGTATTGCTTAAGGTAAAATATTAGCTGAACATCTTCTGTTGAGTCTGATGTGTTTGCATACTAATGAGGCATTTTTGCAGAAGTAGAAGGTGTGAAAACAGAATGTTACAGAGCATGCCTTATCTGATCACAGTTTGCAGATAGAGGAAGTATGATTGTTTGTGGCCAATGAAGGACTGGAGAATGATTGACAAGTGACGAATTTCACTAAACTCCACCAGTTAATACCAGCTGCCTATAGAAGTTGGAGTCAGAAAATGAACTTGGTTGCGCACCTCCTTAATGTAACTTTTGCATTGCATTGAGGATAACAGAATTCTGTGAATCGAATTATTCATTTGTATACAATAAATTGTTACGATGTTTGACATTGAAGAAAAACCTCTCCTGACCTTTTTTATTGAACACGCATGGAATTGGTTAAATATTCCAACAGTAGCTTATTAATAATTAGAAGTGTGCAGATAGATAAACTTCATTACAAATGTGTACAGTGAGTGTGTACAGTTCAAATAAATGAATCAGTGCAATGAATATGTGCAATTTTTAAATGTGCAAATGTTCAATAGTGCAGTGATTGTGAGGAGTATAAATTATGAGGAGAGTGGGGGGTGTATTTGACAGGGAATAGGGTGTTTTGAGTGATTAGTGTCTGACTAGAATATGTGGTCCCACAGTATGGCTGTTGCCTCTCACTCTTTCTCTCCCTCTCTGCATCTCTCCTGCACATCTGTCGTGCTCTCTCTGCTCCGCTTCACTTTAGTCTCGTCCAGTGCCTCATACTGAGCGCAGGCGCATTCTGGCCCTTTGAAACAATTTGTTGGTTTGTTGCTATGGTAACAGCCCACCTATACTGTCCCATCAAGGTTTAACTTTGCTGATTTCTCCAGTTTAAAGCTTGTATTCCATTGTTACTGTTGCTAACTTGCATGCTTCATGTTACATCAGTTTAAAGGTTCATGAAACTCTTGACTACTTTTTTGAAACAGATCTATGTGTGTTAAGCATTAATTAAATCAACGTCATCACCTGTTATATTAAACTGAGGTGAAAATTGGATCATTTTGAGCTTTTGTCAGCTAATTTTATCTTTCGGGTTTAAAATCATAATTGGGCTGAGATCAAAATCTGTAATGTAGCACTCAACTGCTAATGGAGTGGTGACCCGTCGGTGTCTCATTATTATTCAAGATTTCTTATCCTATGAGAAAACCCTGCTTCTTAATTATCCATGAAAGCACATGTTTTCTGATGACAGACATGCCAAGCTGTGACAAATACCTATACACACATTTATGAAGAGTTGTTGGTCCCATTCAAACCATAACATACAAAACCATGCAGTGGGAACATGCAGTGCCAACAGAAGTGTTTGGATAGATTACATTGTTGCTGTAATGGCACTGCACATAAACTTGGTAAGGCATCTACTTCTTGATGACGATGTATGATAGTGGCAGCAGTAGTAAAACCTTCCTTTCACTGTTGAAAAGCAGTAGTGGCAGCAGGTCTATACATTTAATATAGCTCTATTTGAGTAATAATTATTTTTATGTTCACATCGCCTTGTGTTGCAGTTGATATTGCTCTTTTTGAGCAGTCTAGTAAAATAAAGGACTAAAACAATTACTGCAAAATTACTGCAATATGCTTTGTGATCTGTTCATGAACAAAACAAAAAAAAAACATTTCAAAACATCCCTGGTTTTACCACAAATCGCACCCTCAATACAAATGATTAATATTGATAATAATAATTATTATAACACATATTCTGTTTTCTTGTTCACAGAGTGGGTGCGCAGCAGCAACCCACTTAGATTATGAAGGATCGGGCCTGTTCAGTTGTGAGATAAACAAAATGAGTAGGCATTGACGGGCACATATATGATGCCAAATTTGCCTAATTTGGCAAAGATGGACAATCTTTAGAAGATGTAGCACAATGATGCTTTTTTTCGTACAGTATCTGAGATGCAAAGTGAAGCAAAACCTTGAGTTATCATCACAGACGTGGCATGCTCTGTCCTCATCCAGTAAGTGAGGGGCTTTAGAATCACTACAGAATGTGGACAGGGTGGCATTAACATGATTCATGGATACCTTCTACAGCAGAATTATACAGTATGTCGCACGTGGCTTTTGCTCTGCAAACGTTGAGTGTGAATGAAAGTGTTGCACATTGATGAAGCATTGTGTAATGTTTTAAATTCTAGTTCTAAACTAAAGGCAATTTCAGTATATTTATATATATATATATATATATATATATATATATATATATATATATATATATATATATATATATATATATAAAACATTTTGCTTTGAAGACATTTGTTTGTTAAAAGTTATAAACTAACAAAAACAAATGTAAGGCTCTCTTTTTGGAATAAGAACTGATTGTTCTTTAAAATTGCTCTTTGTAATCTGATGTTTCAATGCTACATTCAGAGCTCGCTCATGCTGAATATCTTTAATCAGATAAATCGTTTTTAAAGTGGCAGCACTGTTAGACATTTGAACAAGCATTTAAAAGGCAGACTGATTAGATTTTCTTATTTAGGATACTGATTGTTAAAACACAAAAACAATCATTGTGTTCTGCGTCCTGATTGGCTGTAGACCATTGTCAATCTCCTTTAATTTGGCAAGCTGAAAGCATTCTGTGCTGTACAGGAGACACCGCGCAGAATATGTTTAGCATTTAATAGAAAATGAGGCGAATGACTGCAAAAATGTTCACTTTTTGAGATAAAATAACCACCCCTTTTAATAAGCTGGCTACAGGCCTGCCAAACCTAAATATTTAAAGCTACACTACATAATAAAACACATTTGTTATGGAGTCCAACAGATCCTACAGAATCGAATATATTCATTTCTAAATATACATTTATGCTTTAAACGTATTTATAAATGTTTTTAAAATAAAATAAATAATATTATTAAGTTTCTGCCCATGCTGGCAACTGTAATGGCAAGTAAATAAATAAAGAAGAAAAACAATCACTCAATCAATCAATCAATCAATCAATCATTTTTGTCACTCTGAATGCTAAAAGCTTTTTAAGAGTGGTTAAGATTTTGTACTGTATATGGTCTCAGTGATGGCAGGGCTGAGCCTAGCCATAATTTGCTGCGGTCATGCACCTTTTCATCAGCTCACTTCTGCTGTATCCATGGCAACACTTCAGCTACTCATTCCCTTGGGATGCATTTCTTCACAGAATTATTTTGTCTCCATTGCTGAAACATGTTTTGTATTTATGTGTCCTTTATTGTAGCTCCATTTAGTACTGTGTATCTGTGATCTCAAAATAAAGCAAAAAATACACTTCACATATATATACAGTATAAACAAATAAGGGCACCGCCACTTTTTTCGATCATCTATAAAGTTATATAATATTTTACAGTTATTTATACACAAACTATAACTGATGTTTTCTAAATTACCATTATTTTACCAGAAAACAGTCAATCTTTTTGTAAACATGTGCCTGCATTCTTTAGAATTTGCACTGTAATTCTGACAGCCTATAAATTTGTCCTCTAAATGTAAATGATTGTAAATGAATGTATATGATTTAAGCTAGCCAAGAAATATGATGATAAATCATGAGGATTCTTAAGAATTAAAATAATATTATGTTTCTGTCCACCTTGAAACACACAACTTAATATTTGCCACATCTTGGAAAAGGGAGAGTGAGAATTTGAGACTGACTGAGAGCAAATGGAGACCTCGGAATGAATTCTGTATTCCCAATTTTTGTAAGTAATCACATCTTTGTCTACACTATAGTTTATTTATTTTTATTTGAATAATAATAATTATGTCACATCATGACCACATAAAATAATGAAAACAAACTGTGTCTAAGAGACAGGGGAAAAAATCAAAACTTCATTTAAAATATTTATACAATTTGTTATAATGCAAATTAGTAGATAATAACTGTTGTCGCTTCACGTCGGCTCAAGTCTGGTGCAAATAGCTAACAGAAACAGATAACAGAAAGCGTTAAGTGTGTGTCAGTTAGAGAGTGTATGGGTGTTGTGGAAACATTGCTGTGTCTGTGGTAATGATGGCTGAAGGATGCTATACTTCTTGCTGAAAGTCCACATCTCACCTCAAGCCATACTGGCCAGAGGTCCTCACGAGTAATCCCGCATGCTGTATCACCTGATGGAAAGTAACCATTCATGATACATCCTATCCCATCCTGACTGCAGCTCCCTTCCAGCATATGAGTCATCGCCCTGCATGTAAGGTTACTGTTGCCTTAAATACAGTTTTTCTGAGCTGCCCAAAGAGTTTTAAACATACAGATAGAAGAATGTGGAAGAAAGGATCTGCTGAGATTAACAAGCTGGTGTAGCTGTGACCTTCAGAAACTGCCTAGAGGAGCTAGATGACTGAAGATTTTCACTTTGTGACATATTCACAGCGAGATGTCAACTTTAATCAACAGTAGCGGTGTAATGGATCACAAATCTCATGGTTCGGATCACACTATGGTTTTTGAGTCACTGATCAGATAATTTTTCGGATCAGCAAAAGGGAGGAGACAAATGTAATTTGCTTTCCGTTTCTACAAAAAAAATACTGTAAAAAACATTAGCTTAAACAAACATAACTTAGAACCTGTAGCTATAATAAAAATAAAAATCAAGAAAGAACCAGCAAAAAAAAGAGGAAAATATTCAACACGAAAAATGATCTTTGCTACTGTTGCCGATAATGCCAAAATTAATGCATCTTGTACAACAGATCATATTTATTTTCAATTATTGATTCAACAATTCACACATAAATCTTCGTGTTTCATTATAGGTGTATCATTTTTAAAAACATAATTTTGATGGTTGTTTGTCGCTACCTATTGGTTAAGTAATGTAATAATGTAACAGTTTTTAACTTTACTATAAACATCAGTGTTTATATCTGAACTATAGACTGTTATCCCAGTACATCTGTGTTTTATAATTGTTTATAACTAACATGCTTTCATACATGTTATTTGAATGACGCAGGAGGCGATCTCCCTGCAATTGTTATAAATGTTGGATTAACCTACAAGTTCAAAAAAGTTATTAATTTCCAGGTCACATGCATTTCGAACTGTGGGTTGTGATCCGTACGAATCACAGCTCAAACGTGATCCGTTACAGCCCTACTCAGCAATATTATCATTCTAACTAAAACCTCCCAATTTTTTTAAGTTTAATTCGTTGTACATAATATAATACATCATGAATGAAATCTGTTGTTTTATCCTTAATTTCTGTGAAGGTTCACACTGGCTCGTTATAAGTGGATTTTGCAAAAGGTCTGTTAGAATATTTCATGGGGGTTTTAAATATTCTTGATTATAATAACTATAAATTATGCATAATTACATATGACTAAACAAACCAAAACTAATCTTAACCTGTCAACAAAGACATCACAATTATTAGCATTGTAGTAAAGCTAAAGATTGCTGTCACCTGTTTGGTACTGGACAATCACCTCAAGGACCAGCAGAGTCTGCTAAGGATCCTCACAAGAATACCAAATAACCACGAACTACATGTTCCATAACCCCGTGCCTGGTGCTGAATAGGACTGTAATCACTCCCAATCACGCTTTATATACTGTTGTGCCCCTTTTACTCGCTGCTAAGTCTTGATTTGCTCCACAAACATTTATGAGCATTTCTCTTGTTACAGTATCTACCTTGGTTTCTCGTTGTGACTGTTTGCTGCCTGCCCTCAACCCTAGCCTGTTCATCAACCACTGCTTGCCTGCTGCTGGTACATAACCATAGCCTGTGTCATCTATGATAGCCTTCTGTCTGTGCTTATCATCCACTGCGTTCCCCGTAACAATGTTTACTCTCCTGGACTATTGCATTGTATTTACAATGTTTACCCAAGTCCAAGTATTGTGTAACCACCAGCAACAGCTTGCCAATTACATGTCCTTAGCGGAGGATCTGGTAAAACCACTGCAAATTCTCTTAATCTCTTCGTTTCTGTTCCCGCAGCTACACTTCCTCCTTAAACACCTAAGCACAACCTACACCTCTAACCCACACCTAGCTTTTCTTCAGAAATTTGAAGGTACCCCACAAAGTATAAAGGATTCTATTTACAACGTATTTTGTTTATTTCTCAATAGCCCACATTATATTCCATCAAAAGTGGTAAAATTTCCTGTGTGTGCTCTCTTTTGACTGGAAGAGCTTTGGACTGGGCTTCTACTATCTGGAAGAAAAGTTCACCCAATTTTTACACATTCAGTGGGTTTCTGAAATGCTTTCGAGAGTTGTTTCAACATCCAGTCGGAGGATTGGACGCCAAGGAGGAAGTCCTAACAGTATGTCAACAAACATGCTCCTCAACTGATTACACCTTACATATCTGCACACCCGCAGCTCAAACTGGATGGCTGGGTGATACACTACAGTGTTGTTTAGATGAGGATAAAACAGTGAGATTCAATCTAAGCTCGCATACAAGGGACAGAAAATCTCCTGATCAACTCACTGAAATATTTATCTGCCTCGATAACCTCATCTGATCATGATGCTCACCTACACGTGACCAGCTATCTCCCCTTTAACTCTGAGCCCATGCAGATGGGTCACAATCACGTCACGTCAAACTACAATGTCATCAAACTTCTGCTAATGATCCATTGGTGAGTTCTTCTGCTATTCAGTCATCTAATATTCAATGTGTTGAAATTTCAATTGCTACTTAGTTTTCAGGCCATGTAATCCTGTCACTAGCCATGATCGACACAGGGGCCATTGGTAACTTCATGAAAAAAGTTTTGCTCAAAAAAATGCCATCCCCTAAACAGTATCTCCCCTTTCAATTGGGGTGCTAGATGGATGCACCACGGGGACTGGAAGGGTGCAACACAGCCAAACTGCTAATTTCGGTTCCATGCACACAGAGATTGACTTCCTTATAATTTCATCTCCCAAGTATCTGGTTATCCTAGGCTTACCATGGCTGCAATAATATGTCCCTATTATTTTATGGAGAGATGGTGAAATTGCTCAATAGTGTGAACTTTGCATTCAAGAGTGTTTTATACACATATCACCCATTCCACTCAATGCAAAAAAAATCTGCGTGAATGGGCAATTGCAGCCATGTGGTATGTAAATTTGAGCTGGTCATCAAGAACCACTCTTCGATTCCCAACTGTCCTGGAAGGAGTTATTGTCAATGTATTGTGCCTAGCTGTATGACATAATAATTATATAAGCACAGGTACACAAGAGGTGAGACAGCTTGAACAAGATGAGGAACATGGAGTGGCTGATGAAGTGAGGAATTAAAATGACTAAAAATAAGAAAATCAAATATTTTAAAGGAGCAATTTCTTTTTTTTAAGAGAAGGATGTCAGCAGCATTGACCTAGGAACACTACACTTGGTTGCACCCTTCCCTATCAACTAAATACTAAAGTGTTTGGCCCATGTATCTGGAATCGCTTTCAACCAGGATAGGTGAAGTGTTTCCAGTTCCACCCCTCCCTCGACTCCTTTTGTGGACCACCAGGGGGTTTTAACAGTGAGACATAGAAAGTGAGAGAAATATGAGCAGGGGACATAAGAACAGAAATAGGTTCAATACATGCATATATAAGATATACTGGTTAAATTTTCACTTACATTGTAACTGGGGATCAACCTACATTGAAAGACCTATCAGAGATTTATTAGCTCATTTCAACAAACCGAATCTTGAAAATTCAAATTACTAATTCGACTCAATAGAGTCAGACTGGATCAAATCAAAAGCTTTACACTTTATTTACTATTTTCCAAAAAATAGAAGACATCGTATTTTACCAACCTTGTTTATATTATTTCCGTGGCCAACGATAATAACACAACACAGTATTGCAACTGCAGGGGATCAACCCACATTGTGTTACGGATTGGTCAGGCTCTCACGATCCCCACTCACGAAGATC
>CAIGQQ010004432.1:2327333-2428317 GCA_903798035.1 Danio albolineatus | reverse complement strand
AATACCCTAACGTTACCTTACCTCTGTCTCCTGTCCGCTTCATAACACATTGAAAGATTGATCAGGAATTTATTCGCTCATTTTAAGGAATCGAATCTTGTAGATTCAAATTACTGATTTGACTCAATAGAGTCAGACTGAACCAAATCAAAAGCTTTACACTTTATGTACTATTTGTCCAGCAAATAAAAGGCATCGTATTTTACCAATCTTGTTTATATGATTTACGTGGCCAATGATAATAACACAACACAGTATTGGGTTAAATTTTAGCAAGGTAACAACATCTACAGCTCAAGGCAATGACTTAGCAGCACATAAACACGAACACAGTTCTTATCAAAATGAAAGCAAAGATTTATTGAGCTACACTACGATACATTAAACTGCGTAATAAGCAAACAACAAACAAAGGCACACACACATTCACACATGCACACAGAGGCAGTTTAGAGGATGCAAAATGAGTTGACAACCATCCCAAATTAATTCTAGTACTTATTACTTACAATCTTAGAAACACATCTGAGAAGCCACAAAAGCAGAGATTTGGCTTATCGTTAACTGCCTAAGATCAATTTGCACCAGATCAGCAAGAGAACATTTGTTTGTGGTACTTGCACTTTGCTGGAAGTCTTGAGCCTACTGACCTGCTGGGGAAACACGATGCTTCTAATTGGTGAGAGACTCTGCTGAGAGGCTGTTTGCAGAAGTTCTTGCGATTTCGACAGTCCCGAAACTTTAAGAGGTTGCTTGGAAAGTTTATAGTGACCTAATCGTGTGATGGTGCCGTGTCTGAGCAAGCGAGAGGGGGCAGACAGCAGCAGCACAATCGTGAGCAAGCTAATGCAAAAAGCATAGCTTTACTGTTGCAGTAGGGTTTTAAGTAATCTGGTTTGGTCCATACCAATAGCACTGTCTTCCAATAAGTGATTGCCATGGAGGGTGGGGTCCACGTACCATTAGACTCAGGATCAATCATTAACAAACTGCTTGTTATTTTTTTTGTGGAAAAATATCTTGTAAGTTTGTATTTATCTTGAATCAAGTGTTACAAGAATACTGTGTAGTACTAGATTTTTCATTCACACCAATGTATTGCAAATGTCACTAGCTTTCATTTAGTACAAAACATCACACATACAGAGTGTTTCACCTGCCATGAGGGTTAGAAACACATTGATTAAATTGGTTCTTTACAATGGTTGCAATAGATACATAGTAAATGAGCAATACTATGGCATATTATTCAAAGATACATCTGCCTTAATTGTAACACTTCAAGTGATTGTCTTTCATTCATATGCATTAAATCCAGAGATTCTTTATCTCTATAAAAGTGTACACCCAACAGGATGTTCTACATGACGGGCACATGACCTGGGTGTCAAGAAAAAGAGACTTTTGGAGGCAATTAGTTAGGTTTCCTGTTGAAAGGCTTGTAATGCACCATTGTCGGTTGATTACATCATTTACCAAATTTGGTAAAGGGTCCCTAGAACATCTGCAGACAATGTCTTGGTGAAAATAGTCAAATCACTTGGCTCTCTGTTATACGTGATGAAGTCTTCAAGCCAGTTCTAAATGACTGTGACCAGACAATGTGTTGCCTGATTTTCAAGATTTTAGATTCATTCTGGTTTTGATGCTAGTGAGTTACAACACAACTCATTAGCCAATTAAAAGGTGTTTTAGGTTTGTTTGATTTTTGGTGTTTTATGTCCATGTACAGCCACTTGATGTCCTTGGAGCCATACATGCTGACATTCAAATTTGGCCAAAAAGCTCAACATGGTCATTTCATGCACAAGCGTGCACTGCACATGTGCAGAGTAGTCGGCCAGCCAGAGATCCTATTTGTTTTATGTACACACATGTGCTCTGTGCCAGAAAACCAGTTCTGTTCACAAGTCAGCATGAGCTCTATTGCATCCATTGCCAGTGGTCACCACTCTCTTCAAATGGATAGCCAGGGTTGGATTCCCAGATGAAATCTTAACTGATCAATGTACAAACTTTACCTCAAAACTTATGCAATGACTACATCAGCAGTACAGGCATCAGGCATTCAGTCGGTCAGGACAAGTCCATTCCATTCACAAACTGATGGTTTAGTTGAACGATTAAATCAAACCCCCAAGAAGATGCTGAGGAAGTTTGTGAATGACACCGGTAAGGACTGGGACAAATGGCTGCCAGTTCTGCTTTACCACTTGAGAAAACCTCCTGAGAACACACCACTTTTCAGACACATGTAGGCCTCTATCCATTTACCACAATGCTCTTTGGGTTACATGGAGTCCTGGCAACCTTTCAATGCCTTATAGATCAAATACTGCAAGATTGTGAGGACTGCAGTGCAGCATACCTGGATGATGTACCATGATGAACATCTGGGAAGACCATCTCCAGCATTTGCACAAAGTTCTACACAAGATCCAGAAAGCAGCACAAACCTTGAATGTCATAAAATGTGAGTGTGCCAAGCATGTGACAAAATACCTGGGATTTCAGCTTGGGAAAGGTGAGGTGCGTCCACAACTGAATAAGGAGGAGGCCATCTACAATTGTCCATGACCAAGAACCAAGAAGAAAGAGGTACAGTCATTTCTTGGATTGGTTGGGTTGGTACCATTGCTTCATTCCCCAGTTCTCTGAGAAAGGTGTACCCTTAACAAACCTGACAATCAAGATAGTAAAGAATCCAGTACCATGGACAGAGGATTGTCTATGACTTTGTAACGGTGGTGGTGTTAGCTAAAATCAGTCTTATTTGGTCTTTCAAAAAAGTAAAATAAAGAAAAAATCAAATCTCAAAAACTGTTCCTGGTGGGCTTTGAACCTAGGCCGCCCACACCACAATTTAATGCTCAACGGCTAGACCATGTGGGCGCTGTAGGCATAGGATTTTCCACGACCCTTTAATCCCCCTCTCAGCGGACCTCGAACAAAAAATAATAATATTTATCGGTTTTTAAATAAACCTTCAGGCGCCAGACAAGTTAGTCTTGTCAAATAAAATTAAACCCTAGATAGCCACGGCAAGCATTAATCACCACTATCACACAATAGGTATCCAGCTCCGACTGCCTCCACGGAGGATCAAGGAGACCCCTCGCACATGATTGTTGCTTGTAAAATTGCCTGGTCCACTGCGTCCACACTCGCTACACGCCATTGTCTTCACACTCATCACAACCAACAGCTCTCCACAGTCGCACCTTCCTTCTATTCCCTCTCCACAATTCTTGGCCACACCAAACACTCAAACCACAAGAAGCCCTCTCTCTTACTTTTTCGGTCTCTTTTATCTCCTCCTATTCCCTACCTGAACTTCCGTTTCCTCCGTCTTGAACCCGGAAGTTTTGTATGGAAGTTCTAGGAAGGCAAGTAAAACTAGCTCCCCCTAGTGGCGCTAAGCAAAAATTTTGGGAGAGGCATCTCGTCTCGCCACAACTTGTCTATAGCTGAACCTATAGGATTCAGCTCAGGAGTATTCTGTGCTATACCTGAGTCAGAAGCTGTTGCCAAAGGAAACCATATGTGCAACGATGAAAAATAAGGGTTGGCCAGCAAATAGGCCTTGGAAAGCCTCAGTTATTACTAAATGGGGAGAGAATTTGACATAGAAACTGACCACAAGGCACTGTCATGATCCATTCAATGAAAGATCTAAATCTAAATCCTGAGTCACTTGGTGGTACCTGTCCTTATTAACAGTACAAATTTCAGATATGGTACAAGGCAGGGTAAGAGAACATCATAGCAGAACAGACACTGTCAATCGAGGAGAAAGGGGAGGTAATGTGACAAAGGATGTTGTCACGGCCCTGTGTATAAACTTTTTCTCACACACACCCATTAAAACACCTTACTCCATACTTACCGTCAGCCAAACACAGGGTGCAAACTGTAGTCACGCTGCTGCCAGAACCCATATATACAGACATGCACACATTTCAAGTTAATAATTCCACTACACCTTCATATCACAAAGCATAAAAACACTTACATCAAACATATTCACTGTCCTGTTGTCCAGTTGTGTTTATGTTTGTGTTTGTCTCACCTCATTTCACAGATTTTCCGAGCTGCGCCATGATGGCTACAAAAGGCCAAAGAGGCCAAAGAGCCCAATACAGTCATTTTATGCACAAGTGTACACTGGGCATGTGCAGAGTGGTCGGCCAGCTGAAGATACTATTTGTTTTTTGCACAAGGGAAAAAGATTTTTGGGGACAATTCAACAAAAGGGGCTTCATACCTGTTTCCCGTGCTAAAAAAAGGGCAGGGTAAGCACAGTATGATGTAGGTTGTAGGAGCAAGGTTGTGGAGTTGTGTGGAGCAGTAAATTGAGTAATCATATTTTTTATTTGTAGAAAGAAAGGTTATCCAAGTGATTCTGTTTTGCTGGATATTATTTTGGGGGGATTTTTTTCACTGTGCACTTTAAATAAAGACACTCCACACCTCAGTGCTAGTTCGACTTTGCCATTTTTTGAAGATTTGTGAGGTTTGGGAACTAAAAGAAAATCGTCTTCGTAACAGTAACAAAGTAAAAGTATTCTTGTTTTCTTTGCCTGATTGAATGATTGATTGATTAATTGAGTGTTTATTTATTTACTCACTTATTAATAAGTATCACAGAGGAGCAAAGACATAACAAGCTGATTCAAAATGATATTTTATTGTTCACATTCTTTTTCCACCCAGGTGAATGTGTACAAAACATAACCAGCCCCCTGAAGCAGTTTACACAATCAAGTTCTCTCCTTTCAGGGGATGGCCCGGGTCCAGGATGGGCACACAGAGGAATATGACAGGTGGAGTAATCAATAATCCTTTTATGTTAAATAAAAAATGTGCAACCTAAAAGTGCCTATTTTTTTTTTTTTTCCACATACAAAGCGAATGGCTCATTCACATAGCACTCAATCAAAAATGGCACAAAGCGTTTACACTCTCAAAAAACAAGATACACAAGTTGTCACTGGGGCAGTTCACTTTCAAAAGGTACACATTTGTACTTAAAGGCTGGGACACACTAAGCAGACTCCAAACAACAAATGTCAACAAAACTCAATTGTGTTGTTGCCCTATGTTGCCTCTCTTCTGATTGACATCTGGACCAAAAAGCTACCCATGAACACACTAAACAGACTAAAACTGACTGAAACAAGAGTGTGTGTTCTGCACCTGCTTGGGAGGATGTGTCTTTCCACACCCGTGGGTTGCAGTAATCTGTTTTCTCGTTTACAGCAAGAAATCAGAACTTCAGACATGCGTGCAAAGAGTAAACAAAGCAGTGCTTAATACCATTATCACAGTAATTATCACTTACCATAGCAGAATCAACTCCTGCAAAAATCTCTGTAATTGAATAATCCATATTATTTGAAAATATTTGAAGAAATGTAGCAAAAATACAGCCAGCCTCTTTATGGTCCTTCGTGACTTGAATTGTTTACTTGCTACATCACTTCACTATGTCATAATGTGCTCTGATTCTGTTTAATATGTCTGGTAAGGAAAGCTGTTCCTCCCTTCCAGCATGTAGAACTGATGTTATATTGTCTCTGTTGCTATTGGATGTGTGAAAAATGTAATGACTACTGCCAAACATTTAAAATCTCATGTGGTTTGTTACACAAAGTAGGCCACATTTGATGAAACGTGCATGTCATGTTCCGTAGTTTACTAAAACTGCCAAATATGTTTAACTCGTTTTCAGTTTAATACCCGACAGTTTTTGAACTTTTTTGTTTCTTTTGAGAGTGTATTGTTATATGAAATGCAGAGGAAATCTGCAATTGTAAGATTTTAAGATGAATGCTCAATTAGTTATGTAAATCTTGCACAGTAAAATAGATGTTTACATCAATGTATAATTTGTGTTACCAACACAATAATTATTATGTCTTATTTCTTAGCTCTGTGATGTTAGAAGATTGTCAAGATGGAATGGACAGTGATAGCCTGACTCCTGGTTTAACTCGAGAAGTTTGCATCCAACGTCATCCAAGCCACGGCTTCGGTTTTATTGCTGGCAGTGAACGGCCTGTCATTGTGCGCTCTGTTTCTGTGGGTAAGACATGAATCTCTTTCAGGAGCTTTGGGCCAGATGTTGCTATTTAATTTTGTTGTGCCAGCAGATCTGCTTCCTTTCAAAAAAGGTTTTTACTTGATTTAATCAAACACATTTAGATACATGTACAAAAATAAATTTCTGTTAGTTTAATAATATAGTTTCTTAAGGCCTATTTTCCTCCTGACCAGCAGGGATAGCTCTCCTTGTGTCATCTACATTGATGCCTCTCCACTCTCCTCATTGATTCCATTACCCCTATCATACTCTGTACATTGTCAATTTGTCCTTGATTCACTAGACTTGTGTTTGACCCTTTATATGCCTGTTTGCTCCCTGCTATTGTGTTAAGTCTTGAGCCAGTCATCCCAGCTTGTCTGATCCTAAGCTAAGTCTTTGTTTCTAGTGTACTTTTGACCGTGTATTTTGGTTTGCCCATGTGAGAGGAACCTTAGTTTTCTCTGTTTATTTGTACCACTTTAATTTTCCTCATGTAAAGACTGATATCTATTTATGTTCTTGATGTTCATTGACAGCAGTTTCCTGGCTCTTATGGGTTTTTTTTCCCCCATATTGGTTTACTCATCCAGGAGTAAGCTTAGTGAGTCTGGGACACTAAAGACTGGGGCTCACAGCAAAACTAAAACATTTATTTCTGAAGGGTCTCCACACATTCTGACAACTCTTTCAGATCAAGCTGACATCCTACACCTACTGAGACATCTGTTCCACCTTCTAGAACCTCAGTGGTAACTCTCTTTGGAACCCAATTTACCAACCAAAGTGGTCCTGAGAAAGTGGAACGAGAATTCACCACTAACTTCAAACAGTATGCATTTACCAAGGAGGCGAAGAGAGTATTCAACACCTAGCAACTTGTGGATATTGACACAAAAGGACATTGCTTACTCAAGTTTGCCATTGAGTTAAGAATCTTTGATACTGAGAGCCGATTGGACTTAATGGGCATTGCGATCGACTTTCTGTCTTGACTTGTCTCTAGAACTCAAGGATGAGCTAGCATTCCAAGAGCCTCCCCTAGCCATCAAGTCCCTCATTGAGGTGGCCATCTGAATCAACCACTGCCTAGAGAACAAAAGGCAGAACCCCAGAATTATTAGTTTACTTGATGCTGTCAGCTCTTCTAAAATGCCTTTGTATTCAGCGACTATAATTAACTTTCCGAACCTATGCAGTGGGGTTGAACCCTGATATCCTGGCTGAGCATAACCAATGGATGAGGAAAAGACTTGTTCAGGTGTTAGGGAATCTGGGCAAAAACATCAGCCTACCCTTGCTCGACTACCTTAGGCTTCAATTTTCAGTGTTACAATCTCCAAAGGTAGTCTATACCACCAAGTCTGTCCTTTTGTTGACTCAGCAAACACTCTCAAGAAATCACTCAATAACACTGCAAGTAACCACCACAAAGAACTCAAAATATAATTTTTTTAGATTTACACTCCTAAGCTCTTGATCATCCTCAGTTGTCCTTGACTTGACTGTTCATAACCAACAACTAGACTGGTTCAGGGGAATTGTCAGAAAGAATTAAACTGAACTGGTTGAACTGCACGTCTGGTCCTTCATATTCCAGGTACTAGGTCACCTTCAGGTAGACGCTATTCTTTCTCCAGACATGAAAGTTTAGCTATAGACAAGTACATCAAAAAAGCCATGGAGTTCAGTAATTCTTCCACATCCCAGAAGGGGCTGGTTTCTTCTTTGTTGAGAATGAATATGGTGGTATTCACTCCCTGCAAAAGGCCATCTAGGTTGAAACAGCATATCTATCAAAATCTTTACTTCCACCCACTTTTTTACCTCTTGGTAAGACTATTGTAATGTGTTAGTGCGTGGTTGCCTGTAGCCCTAATAAAAAAAAACTTCACCTGGTTCAAAACGCAGCTGCCAGGGTGTTTTCTAGAGAGAAGAAATATGATCATATTAGTGCAGTCCTGTCAGCATTGCAGTGGCTCCCTATCAAACACAGTTTACATTTTAATATCCTGAATGCTTAGCTCCCCAGTATTTGAGTGAACTCCTGGTGTATTACAGCCCCTCACGTCTACTGTGGTCTATTAATTCTGGACAATTGATTACTTCTAGAGTAAAAAAGTTGACTGTCGGCGGTAGAATATTCTTATATCTGGCACTTTAACTGTGGAACAGCTTTCCTAGCACAGTTCAGGAGTCAGAAACACTTTGTCAGTTAAAATATAGACTAAAGACAAAACTCTTTGCATTAGCATACACATAAAACACAAATGTATAACTTGTATGAAATCCATAAGCTGCCCACGAGACCATTTAAACCGGCCCATCGGTCAATTCAAAATCACCCCTCAGGAAAGAAAAAAAAAATTATGTTATAGATAGTAAATAGATAAATAAATAAATAAATAAATAATATAGAAATATACTATTATAGATACTGTATAATAATGCAAAATATGTACATCCCTATATGTCAGAGTAACAGTCGGTGTGAACGTGCAATATGCATGTAACGTTTGTGCCTTTGCGGTTCTCATCACTGATAATCATGGTGACAGGCAAGAAAAAAAACATAGATGCAGAATGTCGCGCTTTTCAAGAAAAATGGACAAGCGATTATTTTTTTGTTGAAGTCAAGGGCAAGCCGGTGTGCCTAGTCTTTGGGGATGCGCTTGCAGTGATGAAAAAAGCCAAAAGTAAACTGTAATGGTCTGAGTGGGGATTGAACCCAGGTCTGCGGTGTTGTTAGCAGTAGTTCTTACTACATGAGCTCAGTCAGTAACTGTTGACTCAAGAGCAGAGGAGGAACAAAGTTAGCCCACAATGTTTGAATTTTAAAAAATAAAAAAGTCTTTACTGAAGAAAAATTGGCAAAAATGAGAGACAATATCTCTCTACAGCAAGGGTTGAAAAAGTACAACAACAATAGGAGAGTCGAGCTTCCCAAAATATACAAAACTAAATAGACACGAGGGTCTCAGAACAATCAAATAAGACATTAGCGAGCAAAGATCATGAGAACAACTTAACTGGAACACTGGACGAGGCAGCTAGAGCAGAGAACAGAGGTGGTGATTAGGCTGATTGTAGGGGAGTTTAAAGGAACAAGAGTCACTACCGCCATCTAATGTTGAGGAGTATAGAGCAATATTACTGCGCCCCTGGTGGCTTGGAGGATGTAATAAGGTGCTGAAATATTACAGTAGCCCCTCCTCTAAGAACATCTCCTGACGTTCCCTTGGTGCTCCCTCTGTGCCTGGTGGAATTCTTTGATGAGGGAAGGGTCCAAAATGTCTTTAGCTGAGACCCAGGTAGGCTCCTCCGGAGAAAACCCATCCCAGTCGACCAAGTACTATGTCCTCCCTTGTACCGGGCAACACTTAAGTAGTCTGCGGACAGTAAAGGCAGGATGGCCATCAACAATGCGTAAAGCAGGTGTGGGTGCTCTGTTGGGATGCAAGGTGGAGCAAAGAACAGGTTTTAGTTGAGAAACATGAAACGTAGTATGTATTTTCAGGGCTCTGGGTAATAGAAGCCGGTAGGTAACAGGATTGATTTTCTTAATAATCTTAAACAGCTGGAATGATTGTCTCCTGCCAGGCATCTTAGCGTCTTTTCCACTTCCTGGTTTACCCTTTCTGTCTGCCCATTAGACTGGGGGTGGTAGCCAGAAGACAGATTTATCTACGAGCCATTGAGTTGCCCAAATGCCTTCCAGAACCTGGATGAGAACTCGGGACCCCAATCAGAGACGATATCCTGGGGAAACCCATGAATCTTAAAGACATGTCTCATTAATAGTTCAGCTGTCTGGTTAGCAGTGGGAAGCTTGGGTAATGGTAACAGGTGACACATCTTAGAGAACCTGTCCACCACCACAAGGATTAACGTATTTCCTTGAGACGGAGGCAATCCTGTAATAAAACCAAGGGAAATATGGGACTAGGGGCGACTTGGGATGGATAGTGGGTAAAGGAGTCCCTGGGGTCGAGTTCGGAGTTCTTTGCTCTGGGCACAGGTGGGACAACTTGAAACAAACTCTTGCACATCTTTCCACATCATTGGCCACCAGAACTTCCTCAAAATCAATTTGTAGGTTCTTTTAATACCAGGGTGCGCCGAGGGGGAAGAGGAGTGCACCCACTGTAAGACATCAGAACGCATAGAGTTAGGGACAAACATGCTTCCAGATGGCCCATTACTTGGATCAGGGTGAGGTTGCTGTGTCTTTCTGATTGAGGGTTCCAGATCCCACAGTATTGGAGCCACAATCCTGGAGCCAGGCACGATAGGTTCGGGGCAGCATGGCTTCTCAGAAGGTTCAAACTGTCTCGAGAGAGCGTCAGCCTTGATATTCTTGGACCAGGGACGGAAGGAAAGTGTGAATTTGAACCGGTTAAAGAACAGTGACCATCTAGCTTTTCTAGCATTCAGTCTCTTGGCATTCTGTATATAAGTGAGGTTCAGGTGATCAGTCCAAATGAGGAAGGGATGAGATGCTCCCTCAAGCCAGTGCCTCCACTCCTCCAAAGCTAACTTAATAGCCAGTAGGTTCCCAGTTTCCAATGTCATAGTTGGCCTGAGTCGGCGTAAGTCTATGGGAATAGAAGGCACATGGGTGGAGTTTGTTGTCTGTTTTACTGCTCTGAGATAGGACTGCTCCAACCCCTATATCTGATGCATCCACCTCTAGGATAAAGGGCAACTCAGGATCTGGTATAGTGAGAATAGGTGCTGAGGTGAATCTTTGTTTGAGGGTGTTAAAGGCTGTACTGGCCTTATAGTTCCAGATGAAAGGGGTATTTGCCTTCTTGGACAGGGCAGTTAGTGGTTCGGCAATAGAATTGAAGTTCCTAATAAACCTCCTATAAAAATGAGCAAACCTTAGGAAGCATTGCACCTCTTTGACAGAGGTAGGTTGCTGCCAATCCAGCACTGCCCTAGTCTTGCTGGGGTCCATCTGCAAGCTACCCTTAGAAATAATGAATCTGAGAAAGGAGACAGAGGAGACATGGAATTCACTCTTCTCTAGCTTCACGAATAGCCCATGTTTGAGAAGTTCTACCAACACTCTCAGAATGTGTTTCACATTTTCCTGGTGGTTATTAAAGAAGATGAGAATGTCATCCAATTTGACAAAAACAAAGATGTTAAGCATCTCTCTAAGTACATCATTAATAAATGACTGGAAGACCGCTGGGGCATTGGCAAGTCTGAAGGGCATAACTTGGTACTCGTAGTGGGAGTGTTAAATGCGGTCTTCCACTCATCCCCCTGCCTGATCCTGACAAGATGGTATGCATTACTGAGATCCAGCTTGGTAAAGATGGAAGCACCTTGTAGGGTCTCGAAGGCTGTTGTCATTAGGGGAAGAGGGTAGCGATTCTTGATTGTAATGCTGTTGAGACCTCTATAGTCAATGCAGGGTCTAAGTGAGCCATCTTTTTAATTAACAAAGAAGAATCCTGCCCCGGCTGGTGAAGTGGACGGGCGGATAAAACCACTATCTAGGGACTCTTGTAGATACTTCTCCATAGCAACTCTTTCAGGCCAAGAGAGGGAATATAACCTTCTGCGGGGTGGGCAGGTTTCAGGTAAAAGATCAAT
The DNA here is from genome assembly GCA_903798035.1 of Danio albolineatus. Lineage (NCBI taxonomy): Eukaryota > Metazoa > Chordata > Actinopteri > Cypriniformes > Danionidae > Danio > Danio albolineatus. Next base: position 2,416,628 of record CAIGQQ010004432.1, on the reverse strand, counting down.
GGGGCAATCATAGGGCCTGTGAGGGGGCAGTGAGGCTGCTTGAGTCTTACTGAGGACCTCGGCTAAGTCACAGTACTCGGGGGGAACTTGGGAAAACTCGGGGGAAGTATTGAACAACTTGTGAAGAATCTGTGGCTTGGGAATAGTCATGATGTCCAAGGGGATGGCCTCTGTATGCCTGGGGAGTTCTGGCTGAGTTTTAAGGGGAAGAGAGTTATGGCAGAGGGTAGCACCCTTGGTTAATTGACCAGACCTGGTGTGCAAACTGGAGCCATTACACCCCCAGCTCAATAGAACTCCTTTAGACCAATCAATAAGTGGGTTGTGGGTGACCAACCAGGGGTGTCCCAGGATTATGGGGATCTTGGGGGAATGAATGATGTGAAACTGGAGGTTTTCTTGATGATCTTCATTTCACACTTGGAGTGCTGTGGTGCATTGGTGGATCTGGTCTGAGCCTAGCGGGTTGCTGTCTACTGCTGAGACTTTAAGGGTGTTTTGCAGGGGTAGAAGGTCAAGGGAATGTAAGGGTCCATTTATTAGTCCGATGACAGAGCTAACAGTATGGGTGAAGGTAAATGCATGTAAGCCTTTTAGCACATGTGAAAAGAAATATTTTTACTAATGAAAACATATTTTGATTCGCTTTCATCTCCGAATTTAATCTGACTCCAATTTATTATAATTTAGATATTCATTCATCCAGTTCAAGCCGATTAACTTATAGGTTATGATTTGGTCTAATTTAGATTGATTAACCTAATAAATCCTTATTTTCAAGTAATGGTTCATTGCTTACCCGAAGTCGCTTAGAGTCAGTATGCTGGCCAGCTACATCTGCTCACGGACACATCCTCACCGGTTCTGGTTCTTAGATAGAGGATACAACTGTAAACTAATTTCCTTTAAGTAATAATAGGCCGCCCCATGCTTGCTCATACATAAAGAAAGTTTGATTTAGCCACTAGATTATAACATACTAAGTCAGTAGGTTCAGTCAGAAATCAGCAGGTCTTAAATGTTGTGCTAAAATGCTTCATCCATTTAGCCTGACTCTATGACGAATCCCGGTCTAGGTCTGCGGAAACTCCAGCCTAAGACAATCTACTAGATTCAAATGATTTCAGGAGATTTATTTAGTTAAACAAAAGTCTTACATTTATTTGTCAGGCAAAGATTTTCCATTCCAATTCTCATAATTACACAAGGTAAGCCAATTCAAATTGTGCAACATCAATTCCTCCAAGATAAATTAAGAGTGAATACCTGACTATGTAAAAATACGTTGTAGTTAATGAGTTCTGATTCAGAGCTTCAGACACTCATACACTACAACGGGGTCTTCCGTTACTGAAATCCCCCTGGCCTATACCACACCTTTAGCTTAAATACTCACTCTCAGAACAAACAGCCATAAATTCAAGACACTAGAAGGGCCACAGAGGCTCTTGCCTGGTTACTTTGAGGTGTTAATCATCTCTGGAGGGGGGAGCATCTGGCAGAGATTTTATCAAAGTCAAAACCCAAATAACCAAATACAAGTGAAATATCACAGTGACATTAAGACCACTTTACCAATCACACAGAGACATTTTAAATGATACCAAACATGACAAGCTAACGTTTGTAAGTTTAGCAAATACACCACATATATCATTTCACCATAGAAACCTGAATTCTGGTCATCCTTGAGTGACCTTTCAATACCCCTGGTCGTATAACTAGGGAGGGCCAAAAGGTGTGAGGGCAGGTAGTGAGACAGAAGCTTTCTCGTGATTCTTGAAGAAGATTAGAGAGTTTATGGTTTTACTGCCTGGTAGTTCTCGTGGTCTTCTCTCAGGGAATTCCATAATTCTCAGGGTATAATTATTATGGAGAGATATAACCATCCTTACAGGAAAGATCTTGAGCAAACTTGAGGTCCATAAAGTTTCCTGCCACACCAGAGTCAATGAAGATCTCCACCTGGTGGGATTGTTTAAGGGAGATGACTGCCTGGAGGGCCAAACCAGAGAAAATGGGACAGGGAAATACACCTACTCTCGCCCCGGGGCCCCTACACCAGAAAGAGATCTGACTTTTCCCTACAATTCTGTGCACGTTGCCTGGAAATTACCCAGCTTCCCACAATAAATGCAGCACCTCTCCTTCATTCGTCGGGGTCTTTCAGAAAGTGAGATACTAGTAGCCCCTAGTTTCATGGGTTCCTCAGGATCCAGTGTGGGATAAACGGTATTGTCATGACGGGTCATGACTGTGTCCTGCCCTCTCTCTGTCTGCCGCTCCTTAAGGTGGTGGTCCACCCTAATGGCTAATCTAATGAGAGACTCAAGGTCTGATGGGGAGTCTCTGAATGCCAGCTAATCCTTAAGCTTGGAGGACAATGCATTGTGGAAGATTGCTCTCAATGCAGATTCGCCCCACCCACTCTCTGTGGCCAGAGTACGGAACTCAATGGCAAACTCAGCGGCACTGCGGGAATGGAGGAACACTCTCTTCATCTTTGCTAAGAAGCACTGTAAATTAGAGGTTACAGGAGACTTCTTATCCCACAATGCTGAGGCCCAATCTAGGGGCCTTGCCCGTGAAGAGTGTGATTATATAGGCCACCTTACTGTAGTCAGTAGGAAAACAACTGGGCTGTAGTGTGACCTAGTAATGAATCCCCTGCAGTTCTCAGGACTGCCATCAAAGTGCTGGGGAGGGGGCAACTTGGGTTTAGGTGTTGACAAGGGAATTGCCTGTGAAGTAACGACCTGGGCCACTGAGAATAGGGATTCAAGACGCAAAGGATATTACATAAAGTTTGGTCATGCCGCTGAATAGAGGTGTCACGAAGCCAGGCAGAAAGGATCCAATTGCAGTATTTAATGAGGAAAATGAGAAACAAGGATACCACTGTGCTGATCAGGAGACAAGGAACAGCAAAACAAAAGAGAGTCCACAGACTGCGAAGATTCCTGAGAGACCAGAAACAGAGACAAAGACAAACAACGGACTGATAACCGGTAGTAACCACATGCTGAAATATATACTCAGTCTAACAGGGATCAGCTGGAGGATAATTGAGTCAGCTGATAAGGTCAGCTGATGGGAAAGCACGCTGTCAACACAAAAGGTAAACAAACAAAAACCCTCGCACACGACAACACACAAGGCATGACACATAACGTACAGAAAGAACACACAAACCCATAAACTGTGACAGTACCCCCTCTCCTAGGAGCGCCTCTTGGCGCTTCCAGAAGAGCTTACCTGGCGATTGTAATCATCGATCCAATATGTCCCTTGCAGGAACCCAACTCCTCTCCAATGGACCGTAACCTTCCCAGTCCACCAAGTACTGGAATCCTCGTCCCCTCCGTCTCGAGTCCAGAATGCGCTTAACCGAATAAACCGTCTCCCCATCTACGAGTCGCGGCGAGGGGGGGACTGGAGTGGGCGGATTAATTGCCGTATGAAAAACAGGCTTTAATTTAGAGACATGGAACACGGGATGAATTCTCCTGTACGCTGGAAGAAGTTTGAGGCGCACTGCCACCGGACTAATGATTTTGATGACAGAAAACGAGCCAATGAATTTGGGTGCAAGTTTATAACATACGGTGCGGAGAGGAATATTTCTAGATGAAAGCCACACTTTTTGACCGACGACGTAAACTGGAGGCTTAGACCGGTGGCGATCGGCTTTAGCCTTGGTGCGCGAACCCACTTGAGGAAGGGTCTGTCTGGCCCTGTTCCAAGTGCGTTGACACCTCTGGACAAAGGCGTGGGCGGAGGGGACCGCGACTTCAGATTCCAGACTGGGAAAAGCAGGTGACTGGTACCCTAGACTACACTCAAATGGAGAGAGGCCCGTGGCAGACACTGGTAATGAGTTATGTGCGTACTCAACCCATGAGAACTGCTGGCTCCAGGAGAATGGATTCTGAGACACTAAACATCTTAACATACGTTCAAGATCTTGGTTGGCTCTCTCTGTTTGACCGTTACTCTGAGGGTGGAAACCAGAAGAAAAAGACTAACAGTCGCCCCCAGTAAATGGCAAAACTCTCTCCAAAATTTAGAGATGAACTGAGGCCCCCTGTCAGAAACCACGTCTGTCGGGAGGCCATGAATACGAAAGACATGATCAATGACAGCAGCCGCTGTCTCTCTGGCTGATGGTAATTTGGGCAGAGGGATAAAGTGTGTGGCTTTCGAAAACCGGTCCACTACGGTCAAAATCACCGTATTCCCGTTCGAAGGTGGGAGTCCTGTTACGAAATCTAGCGCAATATGGGACCAGGGTCTCGACGGCACTGACAGCGGCTGAAGAAGTCCAGCAGGAGGACGATTGGAAGTCTTAGAAACAGCGCAAACAGAACAAGCCAAGACAAAATCCCTTACATCACGAGCCATAAGTGGCCACCAGAATCGCTGTTTAATTAGAGACAAGGTACGACTCACCCCCGGATGACAGGCCAACTTGGAAGAGTGCCCCCAGCGGATGGCATCAGACCATAATTCCTCTGGCACAAATGAACGACTCGGTGGGCATCCAGGCGGAGGCGTTACCCCTTCTAAGGCCATGTGGACCCTCGACTCGATCTCCCAGGTGACAGCAGAGATAAAAAGTCTGCGTGGCACGATGGATTCAGGAGATGATGCCTGCTCGGAGTGATCAAATATTCGAGACAGAGCGTCAGGCTTAACATTTTTAGAACCTGGTCGGTACGAGATGGAAAAATCGAAACGTTCGAAAAATAAAGCCCACCTTGCCTGCCTAGAGTTCAATCTTTTGGCAGATTGGATGTACTCCAGATTTTTATGATCTGTCCAAACGATAAAGGGAACCCCCGAACCCTCTAGCCAATGACGCCACTCTTCCAACGAACTGTCGTGATGGATCAGGGGCGATGAGAATTGGAGCTGAAACAAAGCAGCTTTTCAGTCGGTCAAATGCAACTTGCGCTGCATTGGACCACCTGAATGGAGTCCTGGTGGAGGTTAAGGCAGTCAGAGGTGCGGCGAGCTGGCTGAAGTTGCGAATGAAACGCCGGTAAAAATTGGCAAAACCAAGAAACCTCTGCAGGGCCTTCCGGGAGTCTGGGGTTGGCCAATCTACCACAGCCTGAACTTTCTCTGGATCCATGCGCATCCCCTCGACCGACACGATATGTCCCAGAAAAGGAACAGACTGTGCATGAAATACGCATTTCTCCGCCTTAACATAAAGCCCATTCTCTAGCAGCCTCTGAAGCACTCGCCTGACTTGTTGAATATGTTCCTGGAGAGAATGGGAAAATATCAGTATGTCATCCAAGTAAACATAAATAAACTGATCTATCATATCTCTCAACACATCATTTATGAGTGCTTGGAAGACTGCAGGGGCGTTAGACAGACCGAAAGGAAGGATGCAGTCCTCAAAGTGTCCTCTGGGGGTATTAAAAGCAGTCTTCCATTCATCGCCTTCTCGAATACGGACCAAATGGTAAGCGTTACGGAGATCTAATTTCGTGAAAAAGGACGCCCTCTGCAGACGTTCGAAGGCAGAAGACATCAGCGGCAAAGGATAAGTATTCTTAACCATGATAGCATTCAACCCTCGATAGTCTATACAAGGACGGAGGGAGCCATCTTTCTTTTTCATGAAAAAAAATCCCGCCCCTGCTGGCGATGAAGAAGGACGGATGATCTTAGCTGCTAGAGAATCAGAAATATATTTCTCCATGGCCTCCCTCTCTGGAACAGAAAGTAAATAAAGTTTGCCTTTAGGCGGAGACGTACCTGGCAATAAATCTATAGCACAGTCATAGGGACGATGCGGAGGCAGAGAAGCAGCTCGAGACTTACTGAACACTCTCTTCAGGTCGAGGTACTCACTGGGCACGTTTGACAGGTCCATGTGTTCTTCCTGAAAAACAGAACTAGACACAGAAGAACAGGCAGACAACAAACACGTAGCATGACAACTCTCACTCCAAGAAATTATTGATTCCTGCCTCCAATTAATATGTGGATTATGTATTACCAGCTAAGGATGCCCAAGGACCACTGGAGTGACAGGAGCTTCTGTTAAAAAAAAAGAATAATTTCAGAGTGGTTACCAGAGGTGATCAGTTTTATAGGACCAGTAGAATGAGTAATGGAAGGGAGCGAAAAACCATTGAGAGCATGAACAGATATGGGTTGAGAGAGAGAAATCACAGGAAGTTTAAGTCTTTTAACTAAAGCAGAGTCAATAAAATTCCCCTCCGCCCCCGAGTCAATAAGTGCTTTAGTCATAAAATTCCCGGATGACCGCTCCAATTTTACTTTCAGCAGAGTGGCCGCAAGAGAGGATTTGTCCAAAGATACCCCACCCGTCAGTAACCTCTTACCTACTGACGGGCTCGGGCTTTTACGGGGCATTGAGCCGCGATGTGACCCGCACCACCGCAGTACATGCACAGGCCCTCGCTGCGGCGCCTGCGCTTCTCCTCCAACGACAGCTTAGAGCGGCCCATCTGCATGGGTTCAGGTTCCGAGAGGGGCGTGTCCACAATACCCGGAAATGCAGTGACACCCGGAAGAGGGGAATTCATCAGAGCGTTGGTGTGTCGCGTGTGTCTCTCCCGGAGCTGTAGGCGCGAATCCACACGGATGGCTAACTCAATGAGCCCGTCCAGGGTCTTAGGAAGATCCAAAACAAAGATCTCGTCTTTTATACGATCTGCCAGCCCATGAAGAAAGACGTCCCACTGCGCTTGAGCGTTCCACTCGCTCTCTGCCGCCAGGATGCGGAACTCAATGGAGTAGTCAGCAACACTCCGGTTCCCCTGCTGCAACTCTGTGAGCATCCGTGCCGCCTCTCTACCCGCTGCGGCTCGGTCGAACACCTTCTTAAGTTCCTCCGAAAAGGTGTTAAAAGCAGAGCAACATGAGAGTTTCTTCTCCCATACAGCGGTTCCCCATAGCGCAGCTCTTCCCGTGAGAAGCGTGATAACGAACTTTCGACTTCTCTGTGGGAAACGAGGAAGGCTGCAAGGAAAAGTACAGCGAGCACTTCGCTAAAAAGGCTCGACACAGCTCCGGTTCTCCGGAGTAGAAAGCCGGAGGAGGGAGGCGAGGTTCTGAAAATCTAGCAGCTTGATCGGACGCAGATACAACCGGAGGGCTAATGTTAGCTGCAACAGGCTGCTGGGCACTGGCCGTATGAAGATGCTGCAGCTGCGTGGTGAGTTCGGACACCTGTGTGACCAGTGCCTGGATAGCGCGACTGGTGGTGTTCATGTTTTCATCCTGTCTGTCCATACGGGTGGTTGCTTGAGAGACAAATTCAGCCAGACCGGGAATACTAGCTGGATCCATGTCGATCAGTCCGTTCTGTCACGAAGCCAGGCAGAAAGGATCCAATTGCAGTATTTAATGAGGAAAATGAGAAACAAGGATACCACTGTGCTGATCAGGAGACAAGGAACAGCAAAACAAAAGAGAGTCCACAGACTGCGAAGATTCCTAAGAGACCAGAAACAGAGACAAAGACAAACAACGGACTGATAACCGGTAGTAACCACATGCTGAAATATATACTCAGTCTAACAGGGATCAGCTGGAGGATAATTGATAAGGTCAGCTGATGGGAAAGCACGCTGTCAACACAAAAGGTAAACAAACAAAAACCCTCGCACACGACAACACACAAGGCATGACACATAACGTACAGAAAGAACACACAAACCCATAAACCGTGACAAGAGGTGGCTTGTTCGGTAAGTGCAGCAAGAATGCGATCGACATATGAGACTGGTGCAGCCTCCTCCGCTGGGCTAGCTTCCATGGTTCAATCCTGCTGTAATGTCTGAGTGGGGATCACACCAGTGTCTGAGTAGTTCTACATGAGCTAAGTAAGTGAGCTAAGTCAGTTACTGGTGGCCCAAGAGCAGAGGAGAAACAAAGTTAGCCCACAATGTATGAATTTAAAAAAATAAAACTGAAGAAAAAATGGACAAAAAGGAGACACAATATCTCTCTACAGCAAGGGTTGAAAGTATACAACAAAAAATAGGAGAGCCGAGCTTCCCAAAATACATACAAAACAAAATAGACACGAGGGTCTCAGAACAATCAAATAAGAATTTGGCAAGCAAAGATCATGAGAATAACTTAACTGGAACACTGGACGATGCAGCTAGAGGTAGGGTTCGGGACTGAACTGAGGACTGAGCAGGATACAAAGCAGTCTTATATAGAGCAGAGAACAGGTGGTGATGATTTGGCTGATTGTAGGGGAGTTTAAAGGAACAAGAGTCACTACCGCCATCTAATGTTGAGGAGTATAGAGCAATATTACTGTGCCCCCTGGTGGCTTGGAGGACGTGATAAAGTGCTGAGATATTACATAAACACTCTTCAGCGGAGTTTGGGTGCCCAACAAGCAGCTTTCACTAAACTGCATTCTGACAGAGAGAATGTTATGCATACAAGTTTTGCAGTAAGTGAGCTAATAGCTAAAAAACTCAGACCTCATTCAGAAGGAGAGTGCCTCAAGTGCCTTGATGCCGCTGCAGAGCTGCTTGCGCCAGATAAAGTAAAACTTTTCCAGAGTGTAAGTTTATCTCGAAGAACTGTCGCAGAATGAATAACTGATATGGTTTAAGACATCAAAACAACACTTAATGACACTGGGAAAAAAATCCAGTTTTTCTCTCTGGCCTGTGATGAAACAATGGATATAACGAATACCACACAACTAGCCGTCTTTGTGCACAGAATTACTGCAGAGTTTGAAATGACTGAGGAACCAGACAACCTGACAACCTACAACATGAAATAATTGAGCTGCAAAGCAATGATGAGCTCAAAGCAAAGTACAACAACCTTCCCCTGCTTGAGTTCTACAAACTGTATGTACGTTCTTAGGATTTTCCCGTTCTGAGGAGACATGCACTGAAGTTTGCATCTCTGTTTGTGACAACCTACTGCTGTGAGCAGTTTTTTCAAAACTGACTATTGCAAAAACTCGATTCCGCTCAAGACTGACTGACCAAAATTTGGAAAACCAGCTAAGAGTATCATCATCTTCATTGCCATCTGATATTAGATGCCTTGCCAAAGAGAAGCAGTTCCAACCATCGCATTAGAGAGGTTAGTGATATATACAGTATGTTCAATATTTTTGTATGGCCCCTAAACCATGTTACAAAAATGTAAATGGTCCTTAATAGAAAAAAGGTTCCCCACCCCTGCCCTAAAGCATTGTTAGGCACCATTAATCAGGGAAACAGAGCTGGGAACTCTTGATAAAAAAACATTGTAATTAAAATGGAATCTATCCTTATGTTAATCTGTTTATTTCTCCTTAACTCGAGGTTGACATAATTGTCAATTTGGACCAAATCCAGGGCAGATGGTTATTGTGGTCATTGAGTCAGGAGTGCAAGACTGATTCCTGCAGAGACCCCAGTAACAGGCAAACCACTGCATTGATTTCACTGCTCGTCTGAACACTCGCCTGGTGACCTTCTTGGAGAACCAACAGTTTTAACCCAAAGATTACTGATGTGTCAGATGAAGAGCCGGAGTCAAAGATTTAATCAAAGAAGGTTTAATGAAGATACTTTTGCAGTTTCATCAGCAGAAGCCTGCTTTAACAATCACACAGAGTGCAGTGTTCCATACTAATAGGTTTTTTAACCTGATAGACTTAGAATTTTCCACATGTCTGTGTACAATTCCGAACAATATCTCCAATGATCACAATGATCAAGGTCAGACATTTCTGTGGTCAGGATGATCAGGAGTGAAATTCAGCGTGTTTTTATGTCTCCATCAATAAAGAGCACACACATACACAAAGAATTCTCATCTACTTCATGGCTGTTCTGCTTTCTCGCAGGCATCTGATCAGAATAGTAAAATAAACATAGCAGACTAATACAGAGAGAAGTAATCATTCTTTCACATAGTAAAATTCACACCTAGTGACAGCTGTTCAAGTAGCATCAAACATCCAGTTCCACATGAGAGGTTTCAGTGACCTCTTGAATGGGCCCGAAGATCCTAAAAAAAAAAATAACTTGACATACAGTAAAACAAAGACACACATATCATTGAAGTTTTACTCTGGAGAGGGATGACACTGAGGTCATCATTCTAGGCCCTTAAACATTCAGTTTTATTAATGATCATAAAGACATAAGAAAGGATAAGTGTTGCTCCTTTCTGGAGCAGGCGTCCATCAGAAAAATTTATTCCATCAATCTAATTGGACTTCAAAACGGATCCGTCATACAGACTGCAGCTCTGCTCACTCTGCTTGGCCTTAGGAGAACTGTTTACCTTAGTTGAGCCTATTGCTTTGGCACAATCTACATTGAAAAAGCACTACAGAAATTAAGATTAATTAAATTTTGACTAGTTTCACAAAACTAGACATTCGGAACGCATACCATGTGGTCATTTTGTGGGTCGGTAACAATTGCAAGACAGGATTTGTTAGCAGTTACATGCTCATAATACACAGCCCCCCAGCCTTTACTGGAAGCATCTGTCAGAGTGACAGCATGAATGGACACTTGTTCTAAGGGCACCCAGGTCCGTAAAAGGCAAGGTCCATTCAGGGACTGAAAGTGCGGTGACACAGTGGGGTAATGTTCACCTGGATCATCTCTGTGCTCCATGCCCTTCTGGCGACTGATTGCAAATTCAACGATGAAGTGGTCTCATATGAACAATTTGAGCAGCGTGATAGCGGCTACAAATGTCATATGCCCCAGGAGCCTCTGAAAACTTCAGAGAGACCACTGTACCACTGTAATCTGCTGAACTGTATCAGACTGATAGCTGATCAGATCACGGAAATAGAGTGACAGCAGCCGGACTCTGTTTTAATCATTCTCAGGAATTTTAACAAAGCAAAACTATCCCGTGAACTGCCAAAATATAGGCAGCATGTTACATGTCCCACAAGAGACAGTAACATATTGGATCACTGCTATACCACAATAAAGGATGCATACCACTCTGTCCAACGAGAAGCTTTGGGACACTCTGACCACAGTTTAATTCATCTTATACCAACCTACAGGCAGAAACTGAAAACAGCCAAACCTGTATTAAGATCTGTGAAAAGATGGACTAATGAAACAGAGCGGGATCTACAAGCCTGTTTCGACCTCACTGACTGGAGTGTTTTTGAAGCGGCTGCAAATGATCTGGATGAGCTCACAGAGACTGTAACATCTTATATCAGTTTCTGTGAAGACGTGTGCATCCCTACCAGGACTCAACTTACATACAATGACAAACCATGGTTCACTGTAAAACTCAGACAGCTACGTCAGGCCAAAGAGGCTGCTTACAGGAATGGGGAGAGGGCCTTGTATAAGCAGGCCAAGTATACCTTGGAAAAAGAGATCAGAGTCGCCAAAAAGAACTACTCTAAAAAACTAAGGAGTCAGTTCTCTTCCAGCGACTCAGCATCCGTGTGGAAAAGTTTGAAAAACATCACAGGTTACAAGTCACCATCCCCCAGCACTGTAGAAAATGAACAACTTGCTAACGACCTAAATGAGTTTTACTGCCGATTTGAGAAAACCCCCCACACCCACTCTGAACTGTTCTTCATGCCACCATTAACACCATTAACACCATTAACATGCACTCCTGCCTCAAACGCTCCATCATCATGCCCATCCCAAAGAAACCCAAACTTACAGGACTAAATGACTACAGACCAGTGGCGCTAACATCTGTGGTCATGAAGTCGTTTGAAAAACTGGTGCTGGCCCACCTGAAGGTTTGTTGACTTCAGCTCAGCTTTTAACACCATCATCCCAAAACTTCTCCTGCCCAAATTAACTCAGCTCTCCGTGCCCACCTCTGTCTGTCAGTGGATCAACAGCTTCCAAACGGACAGGCGGCAGCTGGTCAAGCTGGGTAAATTCTCATCCAGGACCCGCACAATCAGCACTAGCGCCCCCCAGGGGTGTGTCCTCTCCCCTCTGCTCTTCTCTCTGCACACGACTGACTGCACCTCAAAGGACTCCTCTGTCAAGCTCCTAAAGTTTGCAGGCGACACCACCCTTATCGGCCTCATTTAGGACGGTGACGAGTCTGCTTACAGACAGGAAGTTAAGGAGCTGGCTATCTGGTGCAGTCACAACAACTTGGAGCTGAACACGCTCAAAACAGTGGAGATGATAGTGGACTTCAGGCGAAACCCCCTGCTCTCCCCCCACTGAGCATCATGAACAGCACTGTGGCTGCAGAGGAGTCATTCAGATTCCTGGGCACCACCATCTCGCAGGACCTGAAGTGGGACACTCACATTGACTCCATTGTCAAAAAAGCTCAACAAAGGCTGTACTTTCTTCATCAGCTGAGGAAGTTCAACCTCCCAAAGGAGCTTCTGAAACAGTTTTACACCTCCATCATTGAATCAGTCATCTGCACTTCAATAACTATCTGGTTTAGTTCAGCTACCAAATCTGACCTTCAAAGACTATGTCAGACAGTTCGGACTGCTGAGTGAATCATGGAACCAACATCACTACTTGCTATACACTTTTTACACACACATACACTTATTTAACAACACACTTTACATGCCAATTTGCACATATCAAATACACTTTACACACACACATACACTTGTTTAACAACACACTTTACATGCCAATTTGCACGTAACAGCTGCACATATAACGTATATAGTAATATGCCTGTACATACACTTGTCAATTTGTATATTTGCATTTAACACTTACTTCTATTTTTTTAATACATTTATTATCTGTTTTTTGTCCTGTCTCTGTAATTCTGTTGCATTGTAGAAGCTCTGTCATGAAAACAAATTCCTTGTATGTGTGAACATACCTGGCAATAAAGCTCTTTCTGATTCTAATACAGACAGAGCAGCACTAACCTGGTGCACTCTTAGTAAGGTGCACCTTAATAGAGATGAGTCCAGCTCCATCCCGAGATAAGAGAAACATTGCCCTAGAGCCTGCTCATTCTCAGTTGACCCGAAACCCCAATAGGTCGAGGTGCTGGAGCACCAGGTCTCTATGCATTATCGACTAGTTCAAAGACCGCAAAAATAAGGCAATCAATGAATAGCCAAAACTGCAGATGCCTGTGTTCCAAAGAGGCACAGGACATCCTCCACACATGGAAACAGGAAGAGCCCGAACAGGAGGATGCACACCGACGCACACCGGAATAAACGGTATGAGGAGGGAGAGAGTGACGTATGGAGTAAGCATCCTTCAGGTCTATAGCTGCAACCAATCCAACAGACGGATGCACTGGGTGATGGGTTTCTGCTGGAGCATCTTGACCGGCATCCTGAAAGGATAACAGATCAAAATGCACAGACAGGATTGGTTATGACCCACCGATTTCTGGGTGCAGGCGTAAAACCGAGTCTCTATCTCGGGTGAAGGGACCGGCTTGATTGTATACTTCACCAGGAGGACAACAATCTCTTTACATGAGATAGAGGTGGTGTGGCGATGACTGCTTTAAATACACACCCGCGAACATTCATCTGTAGGGGAATATCTGACCCTTCACAGGTTTTTGTACATGCCAGATATAATAAGCACCATCATCCTACAGTGTCATCTCAATTAAAGCTTTGTAGATCATTAATGTATACATTTAAGACTTTTACATTGCTCCACAGTAGAAGAGTAAGACTTGTCTGGTAAAACTGGTAAAATCCACAAGTCTATGTTATATCCCATACCAACCAAATCATTAAAACAACTGTTCTCAGAAGTTGCAGAACCTGTTTGTAACATTTGGAATTCATCTCTACATTTAGGATAAATGTCTAAACCTTTAAATTAGCTGTCATTAACCCACTTATTAAAAACACAACTTGCAACCTGCCTTTTCTGTCAAAGATACTAGAAAAAGCCCTATCTACACAATGTTGCTTCCTACAGAGAAACAATCATTGTGAGAAATTCGTATCAGGATATAGAGCATTTCATATGAAAAAAACACAGAGAAAGAGCACTCCTAGTTACAAATGACCTGATTTTTTTTCACATTTGCCGCAAATACATGTGCAAAAATAGTGCAACGGTAAACCAGTGTGTGTATGTGAATGTGTGTGTACTGCAAATTTTGTAACGGCATGTGTGTCTGACTCTTCATTCCAGAAAGTTAATAATAAACTCCGCACAATCAAATGGCCATTGGGGTACTTCCTGGTTCAGTCTTCAGAGCTTCAGAGCATTCTAAAGACAGCAAAGTCTTACCTTACATCTTGTAATAAGGGTAAAATAGGACCCCCTAAACTTTAGAATAGCTTAAAAGTATGCCAGATTTGCTTATTTTTTAACTCTATTAGAAGAAAGCAAACACGATCAGATGGTATTGTTTGATACAGTTTTTTTCAGCCCAGCAGTTGTTTACAGGCAAGATCTACATTTATTTCTAAAAGTGCTTTATAAATTAAACTTAATATAATTGATTTGTACAATCCCTGCAAAAGGCTCTGCCTGCCTTAGTAAAAGCAGCTCAAGTAAAATGGAGACAGGACCCTGCTCTCCAGAGGTCAGGACACTTTTTCTACTCAGGACAAAGAGTGTGGCTTCCAACCTGAGATCTTACCTTGCTGGAATCCTGAAAGCTGGTCGCATGATAGCCCATTTAAGATGCATATGAGGATTAATTCAGTCTCCTGACTCCTCCTCCCTGTCTGGTAGAAGTCTTTAGGCTACTGGACTGTCACTGAGTACAGGGATAGATGCAATAGCTGATGTACAGTATTATGAGGGACAATGCCCAGAAGAGCGGAATTGGGTCTCATCTTGGGGAATCCCTGTCCTGAATTTCTTCATGCCATAGGTATGACAAGGGGGGTATGAGGAGCCAATTATAAAGGAAGATCTTGTCTCCTGATGTCTGATCTAGTCCTGGCCGCAAGGGGCCCTCTATTGATACATCTACCACTACACTCTATGTATTGTTTATTTGCCCTTGATTCCCTACTCCTGACATTGACCCTTTATTATTCTGTTTGTTCGCTGCTATTGTGTTCAACCTTGATCCAGTCCTCCCAGTGTGTCCAGTTGCTTGGTCTTGGCTCAGTCATTCTTTGTGGTCTACTTTTGTCTTTTGTGTTGCCAGTTTTAGATGAGACTCAGCTCTCCCTTTATAGAGTCAGTTCAGTGAGTTAAGACACTTACATGGGGCATTAGAGGCCTGTTGCACAAAACAAGTGAAACAATCTCTGGGTTGCCAAGTTTAGATTAGGTTAAGTTGTTTCATAACCCAAAGTTTGTGATGTCCAGGTGTTAACCCTGGACAGCCTGCAGCTAAAAGTGTGACACATGCAGCAAACAGCCAATGACACGAAACATGAGAAGAACAGTTTTTAATAGTCAGAGACAGTATTAAAATATTCTTATTTCAATGCAAATGAATAGATTATTATGGGAAACAAGTGTGATTAAAATAAATTAGTCAACTATATAAACATTTAAGGATAAATTAAGACAACTCTATCAAGCACACATATGACTTGTCTCCAATACAGACGGACCATCAAGTGGCAAGCTTTATCCCGGAGATCAGATCCTAGCCATCAACCAGGAACTTGTGAGCGACGTTCCCCGGGAGAAAGTCATAGACCTTGTAAGGTAACACCCTTTACTTTCACCAGAGGAAAGGGCCTCTTCTGGAAGCATGACTGTGCTTTATATTTTCTGTGCTTTCTGTCTCCATCAGATAAGACAAATAACCTCAGATAAGACACTCATTTTATATGTAGCTGCTTGCTTGCTAAACTATATTTTTCTGCAGGTGTTGCAGGGACTCGATTGTTCTCACTGTGCTGCAACCACAACAGGTAGTTCACAACATTAGATCTTATCCAGTCTTAATTACATTAAATCAATATTTTTCAGTGCCATAATCGAACAATTATTTAGTTTTATTTGTGTACATTTTTGATGGAATTTATTTTTGAAAATCAGGTGCAGTTTTAAAACACTATTTATTTTTATTTATTTATTTTTTGCATGTGTTACATAATCTTTTACATAATTACTAAACATATAATTGAATAATTAATATATTGACACTAAAGCTCATTTGTAAAATGTCCCTTTTAAGATCCACATGATTCTGGTCAACCAGTCAAACCATGGTAAACCATGCCACCATATGGCATGCACTGTAACAAAGCTCAAAACTTTAAGCAGGCTATTAATACAATTTTAAACCTGTCCATTCTATTTTACAATGCTTGTCTGGGTTAAAGCAATGCATGATGGTTTTGAACAGAATGCTAAAAATGGATTCCCCAATTTTAAATATACAATGATAAATTGTAGAAAAAGTCTTTTAAACCTTATT
The DNA here is from genome assembly GCA_903798035.1 of Danio albolineatus. NCBI lineage: Eukaryota > Metazoa > Chordata > Actinopteri > Cypriniformes > Danionidae > Danio > Danio albolineatus. Next base: position 2,400,287 of record CAIGQQ010004432.1, on the reverse strand, counting down.
TTGTTTTTGTTTTTCAGTAAAAATGTATAATTTTCTATTAAATAAAACAACCTTTATATGAGATTTAAAATTGCTAAATGTGTATCTAAAAGTCTAATTAGAATTAAGTGTCATAACCCATTTTTATTTATTTATTCATTTGTTCTTGTTGTTTTTTGCATACAAATGGCAAAAAGAATGTAATATTTTATCTTACCAAATGACGTTTGCTATTATTTGTATAAATTCTGAATATTTATTTAAAATGTTTTTCTCAAATGAATTATTCTTAACCTCTGTTTTTCTATCTATTCTTTCTTCCTTCCCACCCTCCCTTTGTCTTTCCTTAGTCACCTAAGTCTGCCTTCATAAGTGCAGCCAAGAAAGCTCGTCTGCGAACCAATCCCCCCAAAGTGCGCTTTTCTGAGCAAGTGTCCATCAGCGACCCAGACTCAGTATGTGCTGCTGCCTCTTGCCCACATCACACCCCAGTCATATCTGTGCAAACATAGCTTTTGTGCTGAACGAGAACAGCACAACATCGACTGACACCCTTTGCAAAAAAGTGCACTTTAGCACACTTTTATGAGGCACTTATTGTGCCTTGATATATTATAAATTAATTCACATAAGTATAAATTAAGTGCAATATTTTTGCCACTTAAGTGCAATTGATTTCTAATTCATTTAAAATGTACCACATTTTATGTAATTATATTAAATGCGATTAGTTCAACTTTTTAATGTTTTTAAAACCACTGTGGATCTTAAACACATTTTATATTTACTTTTACAATCTAATCTAAAAAAAATTTAAAGGGGTCCTATTATACTTTTTCACTTTTAGAATGTCTTGGTCAGTGTGGAGTGTATGTATGTTTGGGCATAAAGAAAGATCTAAAAACAAATCTCAAAATCCACTCTAAAAGGAGATAGTTAGCTTTTGGGGGGGAAATGTCTTTTAGAACTAAAATAAATGGCTCAATGGACTGCATGCATTGTTTTCTAGGGTTTTCAAGATGTCAGTAGATTGGCCCAAATCCTGGCTATAGAAATCCAAATGGTTGGGGGGCAGGGAAGGGCAAAATAACAACAACATCACCATTGCGAAATGCCTTGCAATGTCTGTGCATGGTGACAATATTCTTGACCATTATTCTCAGCTCAAATTGATTATATTGTGAGATATTTGATATTCTGATTGTTAAATATGTGTGATATCTTAATAATGATCATATTAGTTGATCTTTGATGACTGATGGGCTGATGAGATTTACAGCACACACTTACCAACTACTCTCAAAACACATGAAAGTAAGTGTCTGTTTAACTGGGAGAGGAATTAAGTAAACTGTCTTGCTCCCTAAACAGTGTGTGTCTTTCATTATCAGATTATGTCTAAAATTGTTATCACTGCCATATTCATAAGCACCCGCTTCAATTTTACAAACCATAAATGTTTTGTTTTTCTTGAACATATGCGTTGTCAAATGTCTGCTACAAAAACAAAGATTACATCATTGAACACATTGATAACAGACACCTCCCAGAAGCTCCTAGGGAAACAGCTCCACTAGAGTCAGAGAGTATAACCAAAGTCCCTATTCTACAGTTTTTGGTAGAATGTAACTATATATATAGCATGGACACCTGCAGATCACATATTTTGCAGAGGAATCTTAGACAATACATGCACTCAACTTTTTGTCTCTAATATTTAGTTGGCAGTCTCTCTGCAGCTCACTGCTGCTTGGTGGAGGAGCACAGCTGTACTGAAACGCCATCTGAGCGGTTTACCAATCACAACACATTTAGTTTTTTTGGAATGCGGCCCTTCATCTAAACCCAGAACAGGCCAAAGCATTTGTGCCAAGCTGGGTAGAAAGGCATTGTAATAATGTAATAACATTGCATTTTTCAAACAAGCTTTTTTTTCTATTGCAAAGACGTGAAGAAAGAGGATAGATCCAAATGTAGTATTTATTAAGATAATACAGATAGACATGGGTTAAAAACCAGCAATCACAACAACAGAAATAATCTAATAGCGTAAATCCTTGTAAAAGGCAAATGGTCAAGTCAAATGACAAATGATCAAAAAACAATAAACAATCCAAAGCTCAAAACAAAGAAATGCTTTGTAGTGAATGCAATCACTAGACCACAGGTGGGCAAACTTGGTCCTGAAGGGCTGGTGTCCTGCATAGTATAGCTCCAACTCTAATCAAACATACCTGAACATGCTAATCAGTGTCTTCAAGATCACTAGAAATCTATAAGCAGGTGTGTTTGATTAGAGTTGGAGCTAAACTCTGCAGGACACTGGCCCTCCAGGACTGAGTTTGCCCACCCCTGCACTAGACAATACTCAACAAACGGTGAGAATGAGAGTGGTCTATATATAGTCCATGTAATCAGAGAAAATGTCCTACAGCTGTGTCAGTGTAATCAAAGGGTGAACTGAAATCATTGTGTGGGTACAGGTAGAGGTGGACCTGGAGCGTGGAGCAGAGGAGGCCATGAAGTGTGGCACTGAGGCAGATCTTGGGGTTCTGAGTCTGGAAGCTTTGGATCAGGAAGCACCGGCGGGTGTTTGACAACCTCGGTGGGACAGGAGGATGTGGATCCAGAAGCTTTTGGTCAGGAGACACCGGCAGTTCAGACAACTGCAGTGGGTCATGAGGTTCTGGATTAAGAAGCTTTGTGTCAGGAGACACCGGCAGTTCAGACAACTGAAGTGTGTCAAGAAACATAGGCATGTCAGGGGGTATTTGTGGATCAGGCAGCTCTGGTAGCTGCATCGACAGCTTTTGCAGCTGTGGCTTGGCAGGTGTTGGTGACAATTCTTGGAGCTCAGGTGATGACATCGATGGCTCTCACAGCTGTAGCTCTGGCAGTGATAGCATTGGAGTTGTCAATGGCTGCTCTTGCTGTAATAGCTCTGGTGGCAACGTCTTTGGCAGCTCAGCTGGTGGTGGCCATTCATGCTGCTCAAGACTCGGGAAAAGCAGATTGCAGTGGTTCACAGGGAAATCTAAGACAATAAGTGCACTCATCTTTGTCTCTCTAATATTTAGTAGGCAGTCTCCCAACTGCTTGGTGGAGGAGTGTGGCTTTACTGAAACCCTGTTTGAGTGGTTTACCAATCACAACACATTTAGTTAATTTTTGGAATGTAGGCTTTCATGAAAATCCAGAACAAGCCAAGGCTTTTGTGCCAAGCTGGGAAGAAAGACATTTTAACAATGTAATAATATTGCTTTTTTTCCTACGACCAAGCATGAAAGAATGTTATATTGGCAGATGAAGTGACATGAAGAAAGGGGTTAGATCCAAATGCAATTTAATAAGACTAGTCAGACAGACAGGGGCCCGAAGCCAGCAATCACAAAAGATAATCCAAGAGTTTAAATTCTTGTACCAGGTGAATGTTCAAGACAGATGGCAAAATAAACAATCCAAAGATCAAATCATAGAAAAACAAAAACAAGAAAATACTTTGAATTGAATGCACCCACTAGAAAATACTTGAGAAAGGTTGGCAGTCCTATCTATCTATAGTCAGAGATTATGTCCGACAGCTGTGTTAGGAGGTTCTGGTTTAGGAAGCACTGGCGGGTCAAGAGGCACCGGCAGACAACCCAACTGAGTCAAGAGGCTCTGGGTCCAGAAACATAGGTGCATCAGGGAGCCCAGGATCAGGCAGCAACACCAATGGCTCTTGCAGCTGTAGCTCTTGTAGTGGCAGCAGCCACTCTTAGAGCTCAGACAAAGGCATCATTGCCACTTGTAGTTATAGTTCTGGTGGCAGTGGCGACCACTCTTATAGCTCAGGCAGTGCATTGATGGCTCTTGTAGCTTTGCCAGCAACGGAGGCTCTAGCAGGTCTGGCAGTTTGGTGGTGGTCATTCTTGAAGCTCAGATGATGGCCACTCGAGACCAGAAACCATGACAGGAAGAGACTTGGGGAGAGGAAGCCATCTTGCGGGCTGGCGGTTTTAACATTTTGTGTGCTGGAAGACACAGCAGCCACCTTGTGCATAGATAGATTGGCGGTGGCCATCGTGTGAGCTGATAGACTGGCACTGAATGTCTTTGGGACTGGAGTAAGAGTGGTGTATATATAATACATGCATTCAGTGATAATGTACTAAAGCTTTGTTTGAGTAATCAGAGGGTGAATTGAAACCGTTGTGTGGGAGCAAGGCATGACAGGATTTGTAGTTCAGGAGTATGATACAGGAAGTGCTCTCCAGCAGCCTGTAAGGGCTGGAAATCACAACAGATACACTCAAAAAACAGAATCAACCTTTAAAAACGTGGAAAATAGGAACCGTTTAAAATATCGATTATGCAAAAATATGCGATTATGTACTGAAAATCAATTAATATGAACTAAATTATATTGTTAGTTAACAATACTCTTAAGTGCAAATTCAGTGATTCAGAAATTTAAGTTCTTGAATAACTGAATTCATATTTTAGCTCAGCTCATACTGTGCAGTTAAGAAAATGCAATAATATTATATGATTGTGGCCTGTCAGACTGCACAAACATGATTCCCATGTCAGACTGTAAAATCTCAGTTGTCATAATGCTAGACAGACTCATCCGGAGTTTGATGTCACCCAGGAGCAATTTTAGGAATTTCACTTTAGGGTTGCTTGGCTCCTTATGGGGTAAAAAAAGAATTGCATGGATTTGAAGAACTTCTTGTGATGTAAAGTACAAAATAAACAATAATGAAAAATAAAACTTTATAATTAGGAAACTCAGAAAAGAACAACCCTAAAACAACAGAAAAACAATAATTGTGTATTAACTTTAAAGATTCAGTGAGCTTCAAAACTGAACACAGACATTGTTGACATTGTTGCAGATTTATTAAGAAAGAAAAACGTAAATATCACATGGTCCTAAATATTCAAACCCTTTGCTAGTAGAAGTATTTAGTAGAAGCACCCTTTTAATCTAACACAGCCATGAGCCTTTTTGGAATTGATGCAAGTATTTCACACCTGGATTTAGGCATCCTCTGCCATTCCTCCTTGCAGGTCCTCTCCAGTTCTGTCAGGTTGTATGGTAATCGTTGATGAACAGCCATTTTTAGGTTTCTCCAGATATTCACAGAGTTGAATACATTTTTTGAGTCACAGAGTTGTTGTGAAGCCACTTCGTTATTATAGTTGTGTGCTTAGGCTCATTATCTTGTTGGAAGGTCAACCTTGAGCCCAGTCTGAGGTCCTGAGCACTCTGGAGAAGGTTTTCATCCAAGATTGCAACCAGTCGTCCTGTCCCTAACTGAAAAACACCCCCACAGCATGATGCTACCACCACCATGCTTGACTGTTGGGACTGTATTGGACAGATGATGAGCAGTGCCTGGTTTTATTCACACATTCAGCATAGAAGTAAGGAAAAAAGTACTATCTTGTTCTCATCAGATCAGATATTCTTATTTATCACCATCTTGGAGACCTTTAGGTGTTTTTTAGCAACTCCATGCAAGCTTTAATGTGTCGGTCCACTCTGCCATAAAGCCCCGACTGGTGGAGGGATGCAGTGATGGTTGACTTTTTACAACTATCTCCCGTCTCCGGACTAAATCTCTAGAGCTCAGCCACAGGGATCTTTGGTTTCTTCTTAAACATCTTCCATTTAAGGTTTGTGGAGGCCACTGTGGTCTTAAGAAACTTAAGTGCAGCTGAATTTTTTGTAACCTTGGCCAGATCTTTGCCTTGCCACAATTATGTCTCCCTGCTCTTCAGGCAGTTCCTTCAACCTTATGATTCTCATTTGGTCTGACATGCATGGTTGTAAGGTCCAGTATAGACAGGTGTGTGGCTTTCCAAATCATGTCCAATCAGTATAATCAAATAACACATAGCACATAACACATTTATAAATCTGCAAAAATGTCTGCAATTCTGTGTCTTTCTGTCAGTATAGTGACACAGATCACTCAGCCTATTCCTGCCAGAGTCCTGCGGAATAAGTGATTGACAGGTGGTAACTTATCTTTATTTATTTTTGATTTGGTTATGGGTAAAACAAATACCATGCAGGTCAGGTAGTTGAAACGGCTGGCTACAAAAAATGTATTCAATATGAATTAATTAATTATTCATAAATAATTAATGTCATCCTCCATCATCATGTTTCACATTAGACATTGTATAATGCCAAATTGGTCGACATCACCCAACCCTAAAACAAGAGTAATTAAAAAGTAAATTTTTGTCCCTGTGTGAATTATTAACTATGTACTTCTATGTACTTTATTAACTTATAATGCACTTCTTGAAAATAATGAAAATCAATGAATAAATATAACATATGTGTTAATTTCAAATGAATGTATTGCTAACACACACATAAAACAATGTGTACACATTCACATTTAGTAATTTAGCAATTGCTTTTGTCCAAAGCGACTTACAATTGAGGAGGCATTCAGCAGTTCAACATGAAGAGGAAATACACTAGTGCTAGCTATATAAAGTTATACAAACTTGTTTGTGCTCAGATAATTTAGTGCTGAAGTAAGTGAAATCTAGAGTTGTTGTTTTTTTTTGAAAGAGAGAGTGTGTTTCTACAGGTGGTTTGTCAAGCCCACTCACCTGAAGTTATAGTATTTTGGGGTTTGTGAGTGGTGTGGTGGGGAAGAGAAGAGGAGTCTTGGTTTTATTCAAAAGAGTTTGTGTTTTTTCGGAAAAGTTTTTTAGTTATCTTTTGAAGGATACCGGTGAATCCACAATTTGTGAAGGAATGGGAAGATCATTCCACCAACATGGAACATTGAATGAAAAGGATCTGAAAAGTGACTTGTGCTGCCATCTCAGAGAGGCCATAAGGCAGCGCTAACACCTCGACCAGAGGCTCCGCGAGGGAATGTAGATCCTCAGGATCTGATAGGGGCAAGAGGGTGCAGTGCCAGTGGCTGTTCTGTAAGCAGGCGTCAGTGGTTTTATTTAGATACAAACCTCGAATGTAATGCAGAGAGATAAAGAGAGGTGTTACATGGGCTGTCTTGGGGTCAATGAAGACTGGACAGTCTGCATTATTCTGGATCATCTGTAAAGATTTAAGAGTGCAAGATGGGAGTCCAGCTAAAAGAGCATTGCAGTAGTCCAGCCTTGAAATGACAAAAGCTTGGACTAGAAGTTGTGCAGAATGATCAGTTAAGAAGGATTTGATTTTTATGATGTTGTGTTTGGGGGATTGGATCACAGAGCTGGTTGTGGGATGGGCAGAGAGGAAATTTGATACATATTCCTCGGTAAGGAGTGAGAAGGAGAATTATTTTTGTTTAGAGGGTGTTGTTTGATGGAGAATTTGGATGGACGTGTTGGGGACGTGTTGGTTTTTTGTGTGTGTGTAAAAGTGTTTTTTGTGACCGTGAGGTTGTATGAAGCAGTAAGTCAAAGGTAATGCTGAAGTGGTCTTATGTGTGCAATGGTTTAACTGTGACATTATCAGAAGAGCAATGTCTTTTGTAGATAAGGTCAAGCTTATTGCCAGATTTTAGTGTAAGTTTTTGGTGTTGCATTGCTGTCTGCACGGGATGACAGAAATTAACTGCAAGCACATTGTAGAAAGAGAAAAGAGAAAAGCCTACTGTGGTGCTGTATGGGTGTCACTGCTCGGTGAAGTCAGGCAGGTTCCATCAATGATCTTTACACTCGTCATTCTACAAACAAGGAGGAGCAACACTACCAATGGACGCTTCCGCTATCTATTAATTTATACAGCTACTCACGCTCAGTTTGCCCAACAACAGCTTCGGCTCATGGATGCAGCGAATCAAAACCAGAACTGCTGACTGTTCCTTACAATTGCTTTTCTCTGACTCACAGTTATTAACTTGGATTGCAAATAAGTGCAGCTATAAAATTTGGGTTAAATGCAAAAACTGCTTTTATTTAACTAGGTGAACTAATAATTCCTTCCAACAAAAGTTTACCTAAATGCACAACCCTTATACTTTAGAAATTATTCCACCTGACTAATAACTTTTTAAAAACACTTTTCCTTTAAGAAATTATTCTTCCTGACAAGTAACTTCAATGCAAAAACACTTTCACTTAAAAAAGGATAGTTTACGACTGAATGCTGAGGTCAATCCAAGTGTTGACATTTACACTGACATTAAAACTGTTTAGAAGTTAAAACTATAAATATGACATCAACAACAAGAACAATAAAATAAAATAAAAAAGTAACCTTAAAGAGTCCCTATTATACATTAAAAGGGTAATATTTTGGTTTTAGGTGCCTCCAACAACAGGCTGATATGCATGCAAGGTCAAAAAACACTTTCACTGTCTTTTGCATTTATTTTCATCTAATTATCCCAGCGACACCTTTTTCAGCGATTCATTTGTTTCCGAACCCCTCCTTAGCATGATGCTAATCTGCGCTGATTGAACCGATGACCCAGTCTGTTGCAATTGGTTGTCAGCGTTCAACGTGACAGATCCACTCGCCACGGCTTATCAATATTGAAGTAGTCAGAGTGCATAGTGCATGTGTGAGCATACCTGCCAACGCTCCCGTTTTTTTCCGAGAGTCACCCATATTTCAGACCCATCTAATGTCACCCTTCTGATTTGACCGCCGCACATGTGTAGGAACAACTGACGGTAGCCATAGCAAAGACAAACAGCAGAGGAACGCAAGCTCAAAAACACATTTAAATCTGTAAACAAAGCGACACGTGTCGCGTTTTCAACGTGGCTTTAGACGCGATACGAGAATAGAGTTAACCAGACACACTACAAGCAGTTACAAGTAACAAAACACAATTAAATGCATATTTTGCAAGCTAGAGAAAATAAGGAGGCAACCATTTTAATCACACATACTTACACTTAAAAATAGAGGAAGAAACTGGTCCATGTGTACTGTAAAGTTCCTGTCAAGCTCTGCAAAGTCCCATACATCCAGAAATGGCCTGGCACAGTATTTTCAGCCGTGAAAGTTATTATACGTCAGGCCAATTAAGTGATCCAAAAGTGAAGAGTGAGGTAGCCGCGGTGGGTGGATAGAGCGTGGTGCGATAGAGGGTTGGATAGAGGGTGCAGGCCAGATTCATGGTGGCAGGCCAGATAGGTCGTCAGGCCACCTGGAAATGTCCTGGTGCTCCCTAAAGCCAGTCAGCCCCAGCATACATCAATATTCTTTTCTGATCCTTCCTATAATGAATGGCCGACGAATCCCCCGTTGTAAGCCACTGACTTCACAGTTTCATCTTTGGTTCATCCGCACACTTCCAATAATATCCAGCTGAGCACAGCGTCTTCGCGACATGATTTAACCGGCGTATGCTGCAGTGTTCTTTTCAGTGTTGCCAGATGAAGCTGACTGATTCCAGCCCAAAAGGTATCTATCTAAAAGGTTTTCACCTGCACAATCAAATTCAAAACCACCCAATCGGGTGGGAAACCACCCAATCTGGCAACATTGGTTCTATTTTGCCTTTTTCTTGCTACTGTGTTTGTGGGTGGGGCCGGGAGTTTCAAATTTCCTGGGTTTGCGCACGCTCAAATGGACGGGGCTTAAGTTTCGTATCTACGTCACGTCAAGCTCATTTTCAAAAACACATAATAGGGGCTCTTTAAATATTGTTTAATTACAACCATTGTATAAAACATACAGTAAATCCCTTAAAAACAAATTTAAAATGTTAAATTTACAAGATAAAGTATGTACTGTAACATCAGACAGAAATACTAACTAGTAAAGAACTGCTTGAGTTTACTATTCATATTTTTAAAAAGTGAACTTCATGCTGTTCAGAAATATTGTCTTTAAAGCGTACTCTGCTTAAATGCTCTTAAGTGGCATTTTAATTTTAATTATAATATTTAATTTTCATATGCACTGTTTGCTAAACAATATATTTTCAGATTTTAAGAACAAATAATATTTTTATAAGTGCACTTCTTTTTCACAAGTGGCTTTATGACTTGTATGGATTTTGAGTTTACACAATAGTCACATGGTATTTTGTGGCATGGCTGTTTACAGTCTGTGAAAATATATGTTTTTATTTTCAAAGGTAAAGTAAATGTGTCAGTAAGTGGTGCCTCCTTTTAAGAGTGTTACATGGCTGTCATTTCATAGTTTCAATACTACAATTCACTTCACATCTCTTACTCATCCCATTTCACCAGACTACAGATATATTACAAGCAATGTGTAAACCCCTCTTCGATGGTGCTTCCATGATATAGATGTGGTTCTCCATTTTGAGTATATAAAAATATATTTTTAGTATTTCTTCTATATATTTTACATATATTATTACTTATCCTTCATTTCTAAACTCCTGGCAACAACAACAACAACAAAAACTCAAGCAGCAGTCATTTAGAATAATTTCCTTTGATGCTTAATAAGATGTTTAGGTAAACAGAGCAACCTGGAGAGTATAGGCATCAGCTTCCTTTGAACACTTCTAGCCTAGTGAGCAGCAACTGAATAAGGTAGCATTGCATCTAAAGAAAGACTACAGCATTCCCATAACCTGTAATGTTGTTACTTACATTCATTCATTCGTAGCTTTTCATTAGCACTATAGCAGCCATCTCCTTTTGCTGAACATGGGTCAGTAGTACCCATGTTAATGTCAATGTCCATGGATTATGTCCCATACAGTTTGATATCTGCCTTGTGAGCAAGAAAGAGTCAACACTACACCCTTGGGTGCTGGCCGCACCAATTTAATAAAGCGGACCGATGGGAGGGGTGTGCAGCTCTCCTGGAAGAAGAAACTTGCTGATCAGGCCTAGAGGGCCAAAATCGGTAAAGATCAAACCACCCTCACCTGAGCCTCCTCTAATCATGTCAATCCATCTTGTGTGATCAGCAGGGGCCAGCGGGGCTTTCTTCATTAAAGCTCGCCTGTCAGCAGTACATAAGCTGCTATGTTTTATTAGGGGGTTAGGCTTAGACTAATGCTACCGTGGGACATATTATTCATATCACATCATCTCATGCTGTAGCTAACGTGCAAGGGATAGGGATTGTCCTAAATGTATGAAATAGAGCTAGTCAACCTGCTCACTTCACTCCCGATCATAACATGATCCCAACCGACACGGCAAATTGACGCTTGCTTCTTTGTTTCCATTCTGTTTTTGTATATAAAGTGTTATAAACTTCTCTAGAAGCAAGCTCCAAGGGACTGTGAGAAAGCGTATGCCAAATGTACTGAATTGTTTATTGAAACTTTCATGGGTGTTTCAGACCTCATTCAGACTCAGCACTTGATTAAATAATTTTATTGATGACACCAGAGAAAGATCAATGGTCAGCTGATAGAAATGTACCTTATGTCACTGGTACAAATTAATATGATGCTGGTCAAGATGATGCAAAAAATAATCACCACCTATTGTTAATATAACTTTGCCTTCAAGGTTTCTCACCCAATTCAAGGTGCACAAGAATTTGTACACACATTTCAAGTTGTATGCAAATGAATTTACAATTTTACAATTATACAAAATATAGACACTACCTGACAAAAGTCTTGTTGACGATCCCAGTTGTAAGAGCAACAAATAATAACTTGATTTCTAGTCGATCATTTGGAAAAGTGAATATAAATCATTAAAAAGTTAAGATAAGTCATCTGCTAGACTGCATCCCAAATACTGCAGAAGACCTAGGGCAACCAACATGGACCCAAGATTCTCAAGGAAATCAGTCAAGTTTGGTGAAGGAAAAATCTTGGTTTGGGGTTACATTCAGTGTGGGGGTATGGGAGAGATCTGCTGAGTGTAGGGCAACACCAACAGTGTGAGGTATCAAGACATTTGCCCATTACAAACCAAATGAGAGGGCAAATTCTTTAGCAGGATAGCGCTCCTTCTCATACTTTAACCTCCACATCAAAGTTCCTGGAAGCAAAGTCAAGGGGCTCCAGGATTGGCCAGCCCAGTCACCAGAGATTGATCTGTATTGAGCATGTCTGGAGAGAGATGAAGAAGGAGGCATTGAAGATGAATGCAAAGAATCTTGGCGAACTATGGGAGTCCTGCAAAAATGCTTTCTTTGCCTTTCATATAAGCCACTTCTGATACAAATGATTAACTAGAAGTCAAGTTATTACTTGTAGTTCCTAAAACTTGTCAGGTAGTGTACTGTATGTGGCATATGAAAATGGAAAATACCAATCAAATTTTAAGTTACTGATTAGTTATTGTTTTATAATTTCAGTTACAAACATAAAAAAATTAAGAGAGTTTGACAGTTCAGCCACAACAACACATTGCTTTTATATTGTGACAGCAGCAGGTGTCAGGGTTACATACGTACCAAAACAATAATGTCATGGATCCCCTTAAATATTGACTGTACAAGATATTTACCTTTATGGTTATATTGGTGGAAAACTGGGCTTACAGCTGTGTATCATTAGTTTCCAGAGCATTATATCAGTTAAGTCTTGTGAAAAAAAGTCTGTGTTGTAGAGCATATTCAGCTGTAGATCTTATGTTGGAAGTAAGAATTTGCCAAGCACTGATTCTTGAGTCTGTCTGCTAGTTTATGGGATTTAGAAACTATCTGTTTGGAAAAGTTGAAGGATCTACCATGATTATAAAAAAAACCTTCTGGCATTTCAGAAGACTCTCAAAAACAGCTAAATAGTTTAAACACAATTAACCATTTCAATTTTATTAGCATTTGCTGTTTGTTTGCTGCTTGGTCATCTACAGTTGCAGGCAGACTTCCATGACAGCATGGCAGTTGGGTTTTGATCCATAAAAGTTAATAAAAAACATGAAGCCTGAACAATACTAAGTATACTTCTGCATTTTTATTGGAAATAAAGCAGATTTATTGAGGATTTCTGTTTAATTCAGTGCTCATGTTCAATTGGTCTACATTTAGAAATCATGACTTTTGAGTTGCATATAGAAAGAAGAACCTGACACAGCCTCTTAATCTATTCAGTCATACTCTGTAAAAATACAAATAAAAAAGGTACGAGAGCTGTCACTGAGGTGGTACCTTTTTACAAGTTACACGTATGTATCTAACGGGTTCATATCGGTACCTCAAAGGTACTTATTAGTACTTCTAAATTTCAAATGGTACACTTTTTTTTGCTAATTGTACTAATACTGTCTAAAGGAAACATATCTAATCAATTTGAACTGTTTCTGATAACCCTGTAATCATTCTTTTAGGTTTAATTACCCTTTTCCTTCAGGATTTACATACAGATAAATTCCTGTTTTTGTATTCTCCCCATGTGTTTTTCCATTCATATCTTATACAAGGTTAACTGACTGTTTTCACTATTTTCTTCCATTTGTCTCTCTTATTAGACCATGCTTAAAGACGACTCTCTGCTTCTGATACCAAATGTGTTGAAGGTGTTTCTTGAAAATGGACAGATCAAATCCTTTACATTTGACAGCCGCACCACTGTTAGGGTAAGTGATATGAGGGAAAATCTACAGTTGTTTCTAAACACACATTTGTTTTTTTGGTATTTTTCATTTATTTGTACATTTAATAGCAGCAATGCACATAAATGAACATTCCGTCAAGATCATTTGCATCCATAGTGCGCAGATTTAGAAGTAAGGGTTCTTTTTAAATGTCTTAAGTAAAGATTACTTGTACAATGGAGTAATCTTTACTTAAGACATTGAAAAAGTACCCTTACTTTTAAATCTGCGCACTATGGATGCACATGATCTTGTCAATTTCAATGCTATACCATTTGGATACATGTTTAGTAATTCATTAATAAAGCTACTTCTAATTTAAATTTCCTTTTGTTTGCCTTAAAAAAATAATGTCTACATGCATTATCAATTGTGATGTGACTTTGGATCTTTCACTAATACTCATTATTATTCTTCATTTTATTCATCATTATTTCTCAGTTTATTTTGTCTATAGTTTTCCCCCATTACATTTTGCACCCTTAATAACAACCATACAAATTCTGTAAAGCCTGTTTACTGTATAATTCAGTGAGGCATTTATTACGCATATTTTTCTGCCAAGGCAAAATATTTCCTGTTCTTTTATGTTATAATCTAAGAAATTCTAAAAAGCATGACTGCACAACATACTGTATAATATGGTCTGCATGTCCACAGAGCCTGATTTTACTAAATGAAACATGTACCTACATTCACCTATTATTTCCCATTGTTTTTTAAAAATAGCTTTCAGTTAGGGTTGAATCTAGCGATAGGGGCAGTGTTGGGCAAGCTACTTGAAAATGTAGTGAGCTAAGCTATTAGCTACTCTTCTTGAAATGTATCTTAACAACACTAAAAGCTACCCTCTGGCAAATGTAGCAAGCTAAACTAAAAGCTACATGGCAAAAGTAGCTTAGCTACATCTAAGCTATTTTTCCATTTTTCATTTTTAAATTGAAGCAACTTAAATCCTTAATGAAGTCAATCACATTTTAGCTTTCAATAGAACTGTCAATGAAACATGAGGCATAATTGTTCAGTTCAATTATTTAATGTAAATTATATGCTGTACTAAATATAGTATAAAACAACAAAGGCAAAAAATCCAATAAAACCAGGTGTTACACATTTAAAATACTATTATAATTTATAGTAAAGGAAATATTTTAGGAATAAGCATTATATTGTATAGTATAATTTAGCCTTTACTACAAACTATTTAAAAATCAGTCCTCTCCCTTAGTCATCTTTTTTTATCAAGCAATTACTTGTGTTAGCCTAATTGGTTGGCGACATCTCAAAGCAAGAGATGGCAGTAATGCACCAAAAACTTTGTTGTCGACCAACGTAAAACTGGAAGAAGAAGAAATCGTCATTCTCACCATCATATGGATTTACTTTCATTGGCGAGACACTGGCCTCACAGCTCCATGAATGTCGTGCCGTCACTTATTGATCTGCGATTGGTAAATGTAGCTAGTGTGAATACTACTGCGCTACTTGACTAAAAAAAATAGCTTCGCTACTGAAAAGCTATTTGATTTAGCGATGCTACCGCCACACTACTGATAAATGTAGTTAAGCTAGTAGCCGCTACTGCCCAACACTGAATAGTGGTATCTACCAAACATTTACAAATGAAACAAAATGACCCCCTATTTATTAGTTTCTTGTATTAGTTTCAAGAGTTTTATTAACTAATTTATCAACTTATTTGAACTTAATTGTCAGATCAAGTTAAATCACCTTTATATGTATAGCGTTTTTTACAGTGTAGATTGTGTCAAAGCCAATTTACATAAATTAACAGAAAAAAAGCCATGTCAATATTTTTAGATTATTGAACAGATTTAGCATGTTAGGGAGGCAGTGGAGTAATGGAAGAATGCTGTTGTTGTTCTAGTTAGATTAAAAGTTATTCAGTTAATTCAAATGTCATTGCTAAATTATGACCCACTGAAGAGCAGCTCCACTGTTCCCAACCATGCAAGCCAAGGGTGACAAATCCAAGGAACCAAAACTTCCCCAGTTGACAGGAATGGAAAACAACCCTTGAGGGGAAAAAATAGGCTCAGTAGGGGGACCAGTTCTCCTCTGGCAAAATACAACAAAGAGCTAAAGTCTATAAAAAATTGTGGTGTTGAGAACTGTAAGTGTCAGACCTAGTGAAAGTGCAGGTCCAAAAAAGTCCTGGGCGGGTGTTAAGATGGATGGTTAAGAAGGATGTTGAGTCTCTACTCTCACTGAGGTATTTGTGGGTATTTGTTGAGTTTGTCCTTTAACACAACAACTGTTTGCTCTGAATACAGGCTGGATCCAAGATTATGTAAACCATGGGATAAGGAGTGCCAGACTATAATGAGCATAGATTCATTTTTATTACAGTGCTTTTTGGGAAGTGTTTCTGGTTCTGGTTGCCCTGAAGTTTTGAGCCTTAAAGATTGCTGGTCATTTTAAAATAAGACAGAAAAGGAATATACTTTTTTCCTCCCATTTATAAGTCATTTTTATGAATCAGTTTTTCTTTTTAAATAATTCTTGCATTCAGAAAATAATGTTAAGATTCATCCTATAATAATTAGTGCTCATGAATCAATTTCTTTACAGATATTTAATCTAAAAGGTTCTACTGTGTGGTGGTTTAATATTTTGTTATTGGACGATCTGGAATTTGACATCCTTATAAGGAAGGAGTTGGACAACTTTCTTAAAGATAATTATTCCTTAAATATTTCATGAACTGTATTCCGGGAAACTTGGATAGCTTAGGGAGGAAATGATCTCATATTCATCCAATATGAAAAAGACAGGAATATATTTTAAAAGCAAAATTAGAGGAAAGTTGATAGATGTATATTCCAAAGAACCAAGTCACATTCAGGAACAATCACACAAAATAAAATTTTAAGTGAAAGATATATTGTAATTTTTTTCACGCAACAACTTGGATATAATGAATATGAATATAGCAATACGTCTGGACAAATGTTAGCAAATCAGCTTAAATATACTAGAGAAAAATCTATTATTTTTTAGATTCAAAGGGTGAGAGCAAAAAGTCTCCTTAAGAAATAAATATAATTTTTCAAAAATTTTATCAAGAATTATACTTCTCTATAATTTATTCTAAACGAACTGATGTTCAATTTTTTTTTTCATTAAATGAAATCTCCCCAGCTTAACAAAATAAGTTGATTTACAAGACAAACCACTGAAACTGCATAATGCACTGAAAGAAATTCAAAATGGTAAAGCAACCGGAGATGGATACCTTGCAAAATGTTAAAAACATTTTTGGGAGATGCTAGCTCAACTGTTTAGTAGAATGATAAGAGAAATTAAGACACATTGAAGGTTTCCATCCCACACAATTACAGCTATAATAAAATTATGTTTCTTGTACATTCTGAGATCCACTTTATATTATATAGGTAGTGAAGATTATTGAAGTTGAAAGAAAACATTAAATTAAATCAAATTAAATGCGGTGTCAAGCTTTATATGGTTCTCAAATATACCAACGTCTCCTCTGTTTTGTCTGTTAGGATATTTAAAGCATACATTTAGAAGCAAGATCTTTAACTTTAATTTTAGCAATGAAACAAAAACAACAACAACTTTGGAAAACTAAACATCTTCTACACATTGATTGTTGGATGGATTTGGTATTAGAGCATATATGGTCATGGAAAGGTTGGCTACTTCAGCCAGGAAAAGTATTAGTGCCTATAAGAAACAGTGGTCACCTTCTTATAACTTACCAGTTGTTTGACATAACTCGTAGACCTGACTGAAAGGGAACTGTTGAACGCAAGTGGCCAACAAGTTAACTTTTGCAAGTATGGTTTTAGCTGTCTCTCGAATTCTGCAAAGTCTTGTGTTGTTTATTAGATTCATTTTAGACACATTCAATGAGTTGTTTCAATTTAGAGGCCCATTTTAATAAGAATGATATGTTTTAAAGCTGTAATAAGTTAGTTAGTTACCCACATAACAGTATCTCTGATTATATAGCCATGCTGTGTTTGGTTTTCCGTCATTTCTGCATGGTTTGCCATAAGATCCTACATCAGACAAAACCTTTTGCTAATTATTAAAGTTGCTAATTATTAAATGTCACATATCCATCAACAAGATTAAATAAATAGTAAATATTTACCTTTACAACATTTCATTTCACAGCGTGGTTAACATTTCTCACAGCGCTTTCTGACCAGATATCTCCGTTTTTGCTCAGTATCACTAAACGTTCCCAAACATCACATCTCAGTCCTAATGACAGAAATACAACTCAATATTTCTATCCAATCTGCCATATCTGGGATTTCTATCTTCAAACACATGTAATGTCTTACTTCATATGGTGCGTCAATGTATTCCAGACAAGCAAACGCTGATGGTTCAGTACAGTGATTAATTACACCTTTAGTTTTAGCCCTTAAGGAAACCTCATATATCTGGAGTACTTTTCCAATGCAAAGCCTAGTCTGTATAGTCTGACAGATTTTTTTTAGCAGGATAAAGCAATTAATAGTATTGATTTTGGTACTTTATCACTTATGGAAATGCCACACCTGTAGTTTATGCACTTATGATGCATATTGCTTTCCACTACTCTTTATTTATTATGTACTGCAATTTTAGAAATATTATGATATAGCAGAATTATTTAGCCTTTAAGAACTTAAGATAACATCTAGCATTAGAACTCTAAGATGTCATGGTTGTTTACTGAATAGTAGAACTTGTCCTTTTTGTCTGTTTGCATAGGACGTGATATCATCACTGCAGGATCGCCTCTCTCTACGCTACATTGAGCATTTTGCTTTGGTGTTGGAGTCTGGTGGACTGGCTCAGAATCAGAGGCTGCATCTACTCCAGGAAAACCAGCCACTGTCTCATGTAAATGCCACTAAAATCATAAATAATGCATTAGTTTCAATCTAGATAGATAGTTTAAAATCTGCCTTAAGTGTGGGTTACTCCTATGGAAAGTGACAGATAAACTAAGGATCACTTAAGTGGTTTATAGAATTCGTACAATCATCTGACTTAAATATATTTTTTTCTAATGTTCCAACCAATTGAAGAACATCTGACCATCACTACAAAATAGTTGAACACTCAGTACTCAATTTCTACAGTGACAGAAATGACTTTACCAGGTCAATTATTCCAAATCCCTAAATGTTGCTTATTTTAAGAACTGTAAAACCCTGATTATATGATTTTTTTTTATGACATTTGGTGTGGCAGCTAGTATTTTGTATTCATTTTTATTTTATTTTCTATTTTCAGGTAGTTCATAGGACTTACTTCCAAGGAATGAAGTGTCTTTTCCGTATCTGCTTCTTCCCAAAGGACCCCTCTGATTTGTTGAGGAGAGACCCTGCTGCATTTGAGTACCTCTACATACAGGTGTATTAAGTCATGATTGTTCATGTACGAAGAAATGTATGTTCAGTTCACATGACTAGTTTAATGCTAGCAAAAAGCCTCTTGATCTATTATTTGTTCTAAAATCCCAAAGAGCCGCAATGACGTCATTAAGGAGCGATTTGGAATGGACTGGAAGTTTGATGTCACACTTAGGTTGGCAGCCCTTCACATCTACATCACTGTGTCAATCGCAAGACCTAATCAGAAGATTTCTCTAAAGCATGTTGAGTAAGTGTGTTTTTGAAAAAAGAGAATTTATTGTAACCTTCATCTTTAGCATTAAATACTGAAATATTTAGTTTAAATTGTTTACAAAACAGATGTTTGTTGTGAACAAAATGGCTAAGTAATATGTGTTTAATAATTGGAAGATAATACATCTGTCAAAAATAGAATATTTGCAGGATTATGTAGGCTTTCATAAAAAAAAAAATAATTATCATATCCACCAGCGGCATGTCACTTGTAAAAACATCTAAGAGTACTCTAAGGTCTTTGAGATGGTTAAATGTGCTTTGAAGATTAAACCTCTGTCATGTTCTTTAGGAAAGAATGGGGTTTAGAACCTTTTCTTCCTTTGACTTTGTTGCCAACTATCAAGGAAAAAAACGTCTGCAAGACTCTCTCACAGCTTTTGAAGACATATCAGCATCCCCCACCAGCTGGTAATAAGGTATACCTGGTTGCTAAAAAAATACCTTAAATAGAAGTCATTCTCCTCACATGCAATGAAGAAATCATTCATCTCTTAAATTTGCATTGTTTTTCATATTTATGTGCTAAATGTTTGGCTTTATTTGATGTATAATGCTGGAAGAATATGCAAAACAGTTCAAATAATTTATCTGTACCAAACATTTGTGGCCATATCAGAAATGATGGTAGCAAAACATTGCCATCTGCTGGTCAGAATATCAATCACAAGTTACAGTTTCTGCTTTATTTATGTGTTTTTATGCAGGTTTCTCCTCTTCAAGGAAAACTACAGTATATGCGTGTCTTGAATGACCTTCCACCATTTGGAGGCTTCTTGTTTCACACAGTTGGCTTGGTAAAGAAAAAACATTGAGCACATTGTTTGCAATAATCGTACCTGTCAACTCTCCTGTTTTTCTTCTGTAGTTTACCATTCTATCCCATTACATGTTTAAATATTTTTCAGTGATCTGTTTTTCTTAAATCTTTGGTCACACTTTATTTTGATGGTCCATTTGTTGAGCTTCAGTTATATTGCAACTAATTATCATTAGATTATAAGTAGACTGTTAGGTTGGGGTTAGGGCAAGGGTAAGTGTAGGTTGACATGTACTTGCAAAGTTTCTTATAGTCAGTTAAATGTCTGTTGAATGTCTGTGTAAACAGTCTACTAATACTCAAATGGACCATCAAATAGAGTGTTACCTAAACTATTGATGAAAAGTGTAAGTAACTTCTACAGAGCTGATCCTCCCAATATGGAACCACTGAACCACCAATGGGCCCCCTCTGCTCCCAAATAATAGCATAAATACTCTATATTGTCAGAAGTTTTGGGACATCCTTCAGGTGTTTCAATTTTTTTTCATTGGTACATGTGTATAAAAGCACCAAATCATGCAGATCATGTCTACTAGGGGTGTTTGGGTTCAAATTTTTGAGAGTCAACTACTAGTTTTAAAGTTGGCAGAAATGACTCTTTGACTCCATTTACTTTCACTCAAAATAGAGCAAGGATTAAATGCATATTTTTATATTTTAAATGATGGTATGCTTAAATGATGGGCACATCCATTGCCTCCAAATGTTTAATATGTTTGTAATAAAGCTCATGGAGCCATCAGGAAGGACATGAGGATCAAATGAACGTAATAATTAAATAAATCTAATGTTAAAAATTAACAAAAAACAAATGGGTAGTGGTGGCTCCTCACAGCGGCTACAGCCAAACTGAAAGCAAAATCAATATAAAGTGTCCAGGCATGGTCCTCTCTCGTCCTCTACTGCTGTCTCTCCTCCTTTTAAGTTTTCAGAGCTCCTCTGTAACACTCGAGACAGTTAACACTCCCACCACCAGGCTTGTTCTGCTCTCATGGCTCTCAACCCCACCCCACTCGTTACAATGTTCTATAGAAAATTGCATAATCATGGAGACAGAGAGGTAAAATGTTCTTTTATTATTGAAATATTTAATGAAAAGAAAGTTTACCGATTGATCAACACATAAGAGAAATGTGAATCAAGTCGGAAATGCAAGCTTGTGCCACAAGTTTTGCAGTTAGCTGCATTGCAAAGATCAAACTTGGTAAACTCTCTCCTGTGAAATCACATCATCAGACCAATGCATCAGACCAATCAAAGATCAAAACATGCATCTCTGTACAGAAATGTTTAAATATGGACCAAATGCTCCCTTTTTAAAATGTTTAATCATCTTGTTTAATCTCGCTCCTTTTCGCAGCACCATACAACAGAATTTTGCATGCTCAAACTATAGTGTGACTGCAGCATACAGTAGGTCAAGTGAACAGGTTGGCAGGGCAATTTCATGCTCTCAGTTTCAACAATTCCATGTTTCCAACTTTGTAGGAACAGTGTAAGGGTGGCTCCATCATGTGTCAGCATGACTGCACACCAGTGCACAAAGCAACATCCATAAAGACATGGATGAGCAGGTTAAACATAGATGTTGTAGAGGAACTTGACTGGCCAGCACAAAGTCCTGAACTTTACATTACAGAATATTCATTCATTCATTCATTCATTTCCTTTTCGGTTTAGTCCCTTTATTAATCCGGGGTCGCCACAGCGGAATGAACCACCCAATTATCCAGCATATGTTTTACGCAGCGGATGCCCTTCCAGCTGCAACCCATCACTGGGAAACATCCATACACACTCATTCACACACATACACTATGGACAATTTTAGCAATTTTTAGTCTTTGGACTTGTGGGAAAAATCCGAGGCACCCGGAGGAAACCCACATGAACACAGGGAGAACAAGCAAACTCCACACAGAAGTAAGACTGCATAGACTGCAGCTCTGCACAAGACGTCTGGCCATAGGAGAAATGGTCGTGCCCAACTGAGCCTGGTTTCTCTTGAGGTTTTTTAACTCTTCACTTTCGCCAATTGGTGAAGTTTTTTCCTCGCCGCTGTCGCCTCTGGCTTGCATGGTTCGGGACTTGTAGGGCTGCGCATCGATGGATTACTCTTCAGTGTTTGGACTCTCAGCAGTGAATATTAAACCACGCTGAAATGAACTAAACTGAACTTCAACACTGAAAATTGGACTGACACTGTTTCAATTTTTTATAATGCATGTGAAGCTGCTTTGACACAATGTACATTGTAAAAGCGCTATACAAATAAAGATGAATTGAATTGAATTGAATTTGCTATTTACATGGCAGACTTTGTAAGTGGAAAAACTGAATGCCTCACTAGTGAGAAAACAGTTAGAGAGATCATCTGCAGCAAGGATAAAGAACGAACCTCCTCCAATCGGCCTTTCACTTTCTTTTTCTCTCTTTCCTGGAGAGTACGCACAGACATCTGTTAGCCTACATAATTAATTTCGTTTGTTAAGTGCAGGGCGCCACGATGGCGTAGTGGGTATGATCACCTCACAACAAGAAGGTCGCTGGTTCAAGCCTTAGCTGGGTCAATTGTCATTTCTGTGTGGAGTTTGCATGTTCTCCCAGTGGTCGCGTGGGTTTCCTCCAGGTGCTCCGGTTTCCCCGTCCAAAGACGTGATATACAGTAGGTGAATTGGGTAGGCTAAATTGTCTATAGTGTATGTGTGTGAATGAGTGTGTATGGATGTTTCCTAGTGATGGGTTGCAGCTGGAAGGGCATTCGCTGTGTAAAACATATGCTGGATGAGTTGGTGGTTGATTCCACTGTGGCGACTACAGATTAATAAAGGCACTAAGCCAAAAAGAAAATGAATGAATGAATGTTAAGTGCAAAGATTTGTTTCAAAACTATTTCTAAATTCAGTTCTAATTTGCAGCAAACAAATAAATGAACAATAATAATGAAGTCTGTATCAAAAAACACAAGCTATGCACAAGCTATAAGTTATATCCAAAAACGCATGCTATGCCCCGTATGGTCCAAAACCTGACAGGTGGACAAATCTAAGCTTGTTTTTATAAAACAAATATAAATATGCATATAATAAATACTACTAATACTAATAATAACATTATACAAAAGCAAATTGTCATGAATAAACTGAAAAAAGCCCCCCGAGATGAAGGCATGGAGGTTTTGGTTATTATATTTATGTAGAAATTAATAATTTTTGTAATATGTTAATCCTATAATGCTTTTTCATATGTAAAGATATTTGCATAATGCTGTACATCCTGTGTGTATTAAGCAATGTGTAAGCGAGGCGCACAACTAATGCGTTTTGCACTGGACTTTAGACCTGCTTTCAGCTGGTCTATTGCAAAGACTATTTTAGTTCCTCAAAATAGCAATGCGCCAACAATTTGCCTTAACACACTTCCTTTTTAGACCAGAATGCCTATGGGCGCACATATGAGTACAAATGATTTTACTATTTAAACAGCATGGTGCAAAACGCCAAAATGACACATGCGTCAAGCTGAAACTAGCAAATCCACATTGTGCCAGGTGTAAGATAGGGGCCATAGTTTGACTGAAATGTAGTTTTTCCTCATCCTAAAGATGTGACCACACTCTTGTATACAATTGTAAAAGATTTGTAAAAGTGCAGGAGGTTAGTCTTAAGTTTACTAAGAAATGAATAAAAAAAATTTTTTTAAAGGGGCAAACTCATTTATAGGCTGCTGGGTAATATGCATTTGTATTTCTATTACATTTCTCTTTTTTTTCTACTAAAAGGATGAGAAGCAGTCAGCCACTACCCTGTTGGTTGGACCACGCCATGGCATCAGTCATGTGATTGACCTAAAGAACAACCTAACAACTGTCTTAGCAGAGTTCAGCCGTGTTGCCAAAGTCCAGCTGTTTAGGGAGCATCATGGAGTAGCCCGGGTTGAGGTTGTTATTCTGGATGCAAAGGTAATGGGTGAAAATGCTCTTCAACAAGATCTTCCAAACAGACAAGCAGAATACTTTTTTATCACAGTACCTACTAACTTAAGCTTACCAACCGCACCACCCCACCCTCCACCTCTTTTATAAATGTATTTTATTTGTTGAAATATACACTATTGCAAAATTATGCTCCAATACCTCTTGTGTTATATTAATTATTGCAGCCCTTGGTCTTGTTAATGGAGTGGCCAGATGCATCAAACTTTGCCTGTTTGATCTCTGGCTATTACAAGCTATTTGTGGACCCTAAAAGGACTATCTACAGCAGGATACCTGGTCAGCCTTACGTGATCAAGGCAGGTATGTTAGAAATGGTATACAGTATTACAAGAATATTATAGTTGCAGTTTCATTAAAGACAATATAATTCATTGCATGTAACTGTACATTTGCTTTGATTTCCATCTTTCATTGACCTGCTGAACTATGTGTTGTGTTACATATGCAGTTTGAGACAATTAAAAACAATAGTATTTATGTAACTATGTAATAGACATAGATCTAAATATATTCGTTATTAACCTTTTTTGTAATAGACAGAACAAATAAACCAACCAATCATGAAATCAATTCATAAGCTTGCTTTAAAAAAGTTATTTATTGTAGGTATTTATCACTGCAGTCGTTCATCATTTCAGCTTGATTCCTCCATTTTCCTGAGCTTTCCTAATCTTCAGTTGGAACCAGTGAATGTGATTGTAACTGAAATGCTAGTCAGAATGATTTAATATTTCTGGAAGTTTTGTACATTTTGCATTGCATTGCTAAACCATCCATTGGATTTTCACATCTATGGTCTGCCAAAGAGAAAGATCATAGCACATCATCACATCCCACAAGGTTATTTTCCATCTCTGAAAACTATAAAAATATTCAACAGATTCACCTTTGTCATCTGGACTCATTCCCATGAATCATGTTTTCTACTCGTACAACCTCTCAGACAGTTCTGTCATTTAGATTGCAGAAGCTCCCATGCCCAAATCCGTTCTGGAGCCACTGTGTTAAGTGGAAGTGGTCGGGAAGAGCGAGAGACATCGTCCAGAGAGACAGCACAGAAGACATCACCATCGCCCATACCTCAGCACCTTGGCCTATGTCACATTCATTTAAAAGAGCAACAGCAGCTGCAAGAGCTTCAGATACAAGCTGAACAGGAGCTTGACATTAATGAGAACCTCATTTCGCAGGTACAGAGTCGCTCACGAACAAAGTCTGACCCCACTTTAAAGAGCACTGAATCTGTGGCTGAACACGATCGTTCTACTGATGACAGCTCAGGCTTCAGGAACAGAGCAAAAACACTGGAGCGCTCACAGAAGTTTTTTTGTGACTTTTGCAAGGCAAAACTCCAAGCTGAAGGTATAATTCCAAAAACTGGGGGAACTGGAAGACTCACTTTGCAGCAGTGCACAAATGCATGTTCTTCTCGTGAAGGAGGGGCTGTTGACCTCATTGCCTTACCACTACCTGGGGATGAGGAAGATGAGGAGATAGATGATGGAGGAGGAAAACTGCAGCCCCCCACTCATGCTGCAATTGCAGCACCACCCCCAGGGTTCCGTGATAACAGCTCTGATGAAGATGATCCGAAAAAGGGTTGGAAAGGAATCAAAGCCTCCACTGCTGTTGCAGAGGGTCAAGATGACGTTCCGGTAACACTGATTGATAATGTGACAACAAGAACAGTTCAAGACCATGCGCAGGAGTTAGATGATGCATTAGTATCTACCCTACAGGCGCTGGAAGCACTAGCTGCATCGGAGGATTATCCACACCATCAACAGCAGACACCACAGACAACAGGTGGCCATGTGTACTATTAAAAGTGCTGGTACTTTAACATGTCAAAAATTAAATAAATATCTTGAAAGAAATGTGTAAAATCAAAAAATAGTCACAGTAGTAAATAACATTTAAAATTGGTGGTTTGAGCATTTATTTTGATAAACTACCTTCAAATTATAGTAGTTTAACATATCAAGTTAGAAGGTTCAAAAACTAGTAATGTTGCCAACCTAACATTAAAATAACAAACATGATTAGAAGTTTAGATCATTAACTTAATTTAACTTAATTTAATTTTGTTTTTAGTTACATTTCTATAATTTTGTTTACCTGAAGTAACTGTATCGTGTGCAATCTCTTACAAAAATGGTTATGTTTGTGTGTGTGTTTACAGGGTTGATTGTGCTAGCTGCCATAACTCCTGAATCATCTCTAGACTCTGGACATGAGACAAATTCATCAGAGTTAACTGATGTGTCTGAGATGGTGTCTGCCATGAAGCAACATCAGAACCAGGCCTATTTACTGGCCCACCACATCAACAAAGAGCGACTTTTCAGTCGACGAGACTTCCCCTTGACAATCCCTGGTTGCACAACACAAGCTATTGGTGGAGGGGCTTTTTCAATGAGTCAGATCCGTGGGGGGTGCCCACCGAAGCCTGTGATTTTAAGTAAGACCTTGCCCCTAAAAATATCTCCAAATCAAGAAATCAGTCACTCTGACAAGTCTGCTGAGTGGGGCAAAGGCCATGAAGCCAACGGTGAGAAGGATGTAGAAATAACAGAAAAGGGCCTTGTCACAGACTGCTTGAAAGAATCAGAACAACAGATTTCTGAGGAACTTAAAGCACCAGAACAAGGGAGTGCTCCCCAAGTCAAGACAGAACAATTGCTTCTTGCTAATGAAGAAAAACCAAGCACCATTACCTCAGAAGGTGCTCAGGAAAAAGACTCTTGTGCAAACACCCTCGAAACTACTAGTATAGCCTTACCTGTTCTCTTGCCTGTGGACAGAACTACATCTGCAAAGATTTGTTCAACAAATAGGTGCCAAGATGCCGAGAATGCCTCAAGTGAGACCACTAAGCCTTCAAGTTCAAAAGGCCTTCTACCAACAGCTGACTTATTCTGCACATGTCCAGTACGACCAGAGCCTGGTCCACAGGTGCGTCTAAAAGAGCCACAGGTCCAAAAACTGGTATTGTTTCACTCACTGTCTCCTACAGATGATGAGCGTCTTCATGCTAAAGGCCTTCAGTTAGCTAAAGAGAATACTGCAAAGACATCTGATTCAAGCTTAGTGAAGCCCAACACCCTGCCTTCTACTAAGTACTCACCAGTTATGTCTGCTAAAGTAGAAAAGAAAGAGATGTCAGAGGCCAAGGCAGAGAACTCCCAGAGTAAAACCCCTGTGGAACCCCAGAAAGCTGCTAAAAGTTTGCCTGTTAATGTAGACCCAACTCATGTCTTGGGTTGTGTGGAAAAGGGTGCGACAATCCCAGGTGCTGAGTATAAGAAACAGGCAAATAACAAAGGTAAATCTCAGCGCAGCACTCCATTCCTAAGTTTTAGGAACTTAATCTCAGCTACTTTCCCTGCACGTTTGCGCAGAGAAACAGATGAGCGCCGTGCACAACTTCAAAAGGTCAGGCAGTATGAGCTAGAGTTCCTAGAGGAGCTTCTAAAACCTAAAACATCACAAGGAGAGTATTTGCCACAAGGATCTTCTCCTGTTCCTTCATTTACCCCATGTGCCTGCCAGCTTCGCACAAGTCCTGTACAAAAAGTTCCTGGGATCTCACGAGAACAGAGACGCAGCTGTGATTGTAAAAGAATGTGCCGTGGAATGCGTCTCCCAGATACAGCTGTTGGTTCTGCAACAGAACAGAGAGGAAGAGAAAGGGCAATCTCTAAAACACCCCCAGCTATTCCAAAGTCTACACATTCTCCACAAGGAGAATTGCAAAAAAGTCAGACCTTAGAAATCAAAACAACTCGAATCCGTTCCACAAGTCTTGAGTCTAGGGAACCTAGAGATATACCAACATCATGCTTGCCCATGTGCACCACCCGTACAGAAGGCATAGGTGCGCCACATTACAAAAAGCTACAAAGGAGATATAGCATAGGGGAGATTGAAAATAACGGCAGCACCCCCCTGTATGCTGAGGTTAAAACTACAAAAGCAAAGAGCCTTGAGAAAGAAATGGAAAGAGTCAGGGCCACTGGACTCAGACTTCCAACTCCCGTGGAGCCTGTACATACTAAAGATGGGGATGCAAAGAAGATATTTTTTATTCAGGGAGAGGAGCTTCTTCAGGAAAGTCGTGAGGGTACAGCTGAAGTTCTAGGGTTACCAAGTGAGGATACAGAGGACAGAGAAAAATGTTGCTCCTTCTGCTTTTGTTATCGCAAATGTGAGGCTGCTGATGAAAGCAGCGAAAAAGATGAACTCTCTTATTCCATCCCCTTACAAGTTTTGCCTGGAATGCATTTAGATTCCAGAACAATGCCAGTGATCAGCAAAACTCTTCAGGTACTTGATGCAGAGGACTGCTGTGGAGAAGAGGAGGTGCAAGAAGAGGAGCCACAAACACAAAGGATTGATCTTCGCGTATGTGGGAACCTGGAAGCTAGCTTGGCAAGAGTAAAATCTTTGCAAGACAAAACATTCTCGTTACCAGATGGATTCTTAAATGCACAACTTGATGCAAATGAGCTGCTCTCAATTTTAAGGCAGTGTGCCAATAGTCCCCAAATAGAGGGTGAACCACGTATCCCGTCTGCAACACTTGCAGAGTACAAGCAAGAACTTGCAGTTCGTTTTAAAGAGTTCAGGGCATCGTGTAGACGAGTGGCAAGTGTTGAGAAAAGTCCCTCACGAATGCTAAGTGCTGTCACAGCTAGCTTTCAGGTGCTGTGTAACCTCACTCAGACATTCATTCAACTGGTCAGGGGTGTAAGATCTGAAACTCAAAAACTACAGCTTTTACGTAAGGTAGAGGAGGTAGCCGTCAACTACACCCTTCTTCTCCGTGCTGCTGAAGAGGCAATGGGACATTCTAGTAGCCTCCCAAACAAAACTGCAAGTCCTCAACTTCATATATCTACTAATATGGGCTCTCTTAATCGCTCTATCAAAACCTTGCCCAGCAAATAATAACTCCACATATGTGTTTGTGGGGTAAACCAGAAAGACAGTCCGGCAGGAATCTCTTTAGATCATTCATTGGTTTACATTTTTTAAACGACCTTTCTGTTCACTGCCTGCTGTAACTGCATATCTATTTACTGTTTTATGTTTATTAAGGTTGTGCAACTTGTACCCTTAAAGGATCGTTGTCATAAATTGTGCACAGATTTGAAGAAAAAAAAAAGTGGAAGTTCAACAGGGCTGTTCACTCTCATGTACTTAGAGAAAGAGTACTAAGAGTACTGTGAAATGGACATTTTTCTATGTTTAGTTCCTATATTTAAATCACAAAATGACTGTATTGGGAAGGGCTAGGGGGGTCAGGGCCTGTCTGGGTTATTTTGTGTCCTAAAAGTGATTTATATAATATAATATAGGAAAAATTATATTACCATTATTACAATTACTATAGAAACAATATAGCTACATAAACTAAAATAA
The DNA here is from genome assembly GCA_903798035.1 of Danio albolineatus. NCBI lineage: Eukaryota > Metazoa > Chordata > Actinopteri > Cypriniformes > Danionidae > Danio > Danio albolineatus. Next base: position 2,370,919 of record CAIGQQ010004432.1, on the reverse strand, counting down.
ATGCCCTGAGATTGGCAAAAACAGAAGAAAAAAATAAGATTTAATGTTTTGTAAATTAGATAGAGAGAGAAACAACTATTTAATAATGTGCTTGTTTTTCAACTTTGTTAGTTGTGACATGAAATACTCCCTTTTAACAATATCACATTCACGTTGTCTGGATTTGTGTCTCTAACAAGATAGTTGAAGGAAACACTTGCCCTGGAAAGACAATGTAGCAGATTTAAATTCACTGGAATAACATTTGAAAGAATACAATAATTGAGCTGAGAGCACGCTGAAAATTTCTCCTTGATGGTGTGTAGTGGCAAACAATGACATTATTTATTTATCTATTTATTTAATTTGTTTGTTAGTATTGGAAAAGTGGGCTTGGTTCCTGAAGCCTCATAATTTAGTGCAATCTATAAGCTAAAGCTTGTGTATATAACATAAAACCAGTTTGTTTCCACATATAGCCTAAACGCGTATACAGGCAACCAGTGTTCCACTACACGTTCTGAAAATTGTTTTGATTTCTATCCTATAATTTGAAATGTCTTATATGTAGAAAACTTTATTTTTGGATTTTCATGTGACGTCATCCATTGTGCGCACCTCACACAGAATAGTTTTATATGTATTTTAATAAAACCAACTACTGTCTTACATCTGAAAACGTTTCTGTCTCCTGTTCCGATCTAGTATTATGGCCTTATAACCAATATAAGGCCAATTCTGCTTCTAGAAAACCACTGTCCTGGATACTTTAGCTTCTACCCTAACTAAACACGCCTGAACCAGCTAATCAAGGTTTTACTTGGCTTACTGGAAACTTCCAGACAACTTTATTAAAGCAAGCTAAACTCTGCAGGACAGAGAGTTTCGACACCCCTGGTTTAAACATTTAACATTTTAATGTTCAGGTATATTACATGTTATCTTTACTTTTAAAATAGAGCTAACTTAGGTGGGCTCTGTCAATCCAGCAATTGAAAGAACTTTTAATGCTGACAATAAATGAACGTATCACTAATAGTACAAGACAAGTTCCAAGAGATGGAATGTATTGCTTTAAAATATTTCCAAATAAAAGTATAAATATTCTGTGCTCAACTTAGATATATCATAACATAAAAAACTAATTGAGAATAACACTCCAAATATTATCAAAGAAAATGTTATTTATTTTAGTTTTTAAGAGATAAATCAGAACATGTTTCTCGTAATTTATAGTAGTACGTACCAGAGAGAAACAGTTACTATATTTTAGATTATACTGAAGCATGGAATATTTATTTTTATATAAAAAACACTACTGTACACAATATCATCGTGTTTGTACTTTTTTTTCCCAGACATACATTGTCAAAGTCTTCTTGCATTACCAAAATGAGATGTCACTGTGCTTCATTTTTACTGTATGTGGTCATATTTCTTTGAGTTATTGTCTGTGTTTTTGCTTCACTGTGGTCTTTTGTGTGTAAGGTCATGTGTAAGGTCATGTTTAAAGCAATAAAGAATATTAAAAGTAGCATTCTGAACTTAGTTTTGGCTGATATCAATTGAATTCACAAAAAAAGAACACTGTGGAAAAAAGAACAACTTTGTTACTCATATATATTGATACTGTCTATACCCTTATCTGTAACATTTTAAAATATATTAGGTTTATTGCTCATTCATAGATAATGAACTGGAGTTTATACTGTCAAAACATGTACTGTACAAATGGTGATTTCTTCGTCCATTGTCATTGTAACCAGCAAATTATTATTAAATTAAAATTACCTCTTATGTAAAGAGTTAAATGTTTTTATCTTTTTTTTAAATAACTTGTTAACCATTCCTAATTATGTCAAAATCAAAACCAGCCGTACACAAGGTCAAACATTTAGACTAGAAGTAGAGATAGAATAAATAGTTTTAAATTAAATTTGGTCATGAAAAATACTCAACTGCCATTACAAACGCAAGGCCTAACTCTTCAGAGTGAAATGGTAGGGTGCTTTTTTTTGTCATTCAACTTGCCCTGGCACTGTAATATAAAGCCCTGCTTTTTTTCAATTTTATTCCAATGGGGATATAAATACATTCACAGAATTTGTACAAAGTCACATCTATTTATTTGTTTATTACTATTACAGACCCTGCAAATATTTCAAACCAGGCTCATTTTGAAAATGTAGTCCTATGTACGTTTCTGGAGGCTGTGAAATACGACCCGGGAGGTACGTATTTTTGCACTTTTGGTTTTCGCAAATCACGGAGGCCGTTGTGTACGCTTTTTGAAATCTCAAATTTCTCTCGTGAGTGCTATTCACGCCTATTCCGGCCGCTGTCGACTGTTTGAATGACTGACCAACAAATAGACTGACCCATCCTCCTCCTTCCCTAAACCAAACCAATTTTATCGATTGACCCACCCACACACTTCCCTTAACCCAACCAACAATTTTCAAAAGCAATTCAGAAAAAAAGTAAAGCTCTTGTCTCATTTTTACCACGTTTTCAGATTTTACCACATTCTAACCCTGTTATTTGCTGTTTTTTTTTATTTTTTGGATTCTGTTTTTGTCTTACCTGCTTTCTGGAACGGCTCTTCAACGGACTCGAACCCCGTCGTCGTGGTCAACTCCTCTCTGCGTTTTAAGTCCGCCAATGAAAATGGCGAGCTAACGGGACAAACTGATTGCATCGGAAAAGTCGTCCACATGGAGGTAAGCAGTCAGCTGGTAAGTGTGAAAAGGAGCGGCGTCATACCAACCCGTGGTGTCTGTTTAAAAAATGAAACGCAGCCATATGCACCTCTGACCACAAAATGTGAGGTCTCCAGAAATGTACAAATATTAGCAGAGCACCCTTTCTCAGCAATTGAACACAGTCTGCCATTGTCTTGACTGATGAGAAGCTATAATGAGAAGAATGTCTCCTAAATGACTGAGGTGTTATCTAATTGGATGTAAAAATGTGATAAGAAACTGTAATGTGGTCAGGCCTTGTTCTAATTTAAATATCTTCACACTTAAGAACATTTGCCAACAATCAGAGTCAAGCATTAAACAATCCTGAAGTAAAGTTACTTTCTTTTCTATAATATTTATACAAGCCTAAATCCTTTTGTAATGTTGCCATTCCTTTTCAGACATTGACTGAAGACACCAAGTGATGAAGTGTTTCAGGTCTAATTTAGTTTCCTTCTCCCTGCAAACAAGTCTTAAGGTGGGCAACGGTATGGGTTCTTCGTTGTCATTTTTTGCGCTTTAAAATGCACCACGCATTCTCTATTGGAGACAGGTCGGGACTGCAGGCAGGCCAGCCAAGTACCTGTATCCTCCAGCCAGGACTTTGTAATGTGTGCAAACTGTGGTTTTGAATTGTCTTGTTGAAATTTGCATCGGCGTCCCTGAAAAAGAAGGCAGCACATTGTGCTCCAAAATCTTTATGTACATTTCAGCATTAATGGTACCATCACAGAAGTGAAAATTACCTTTGCCAAGGGCACTGACACAACCCTATACCATGACAGACCCTGGCTTTTTGACTTGTTTCTGGTAACAGTCTATATGATCCTTTTCTTTTTTTGGTCACAGTGTCCATCCCTCCATTCATTTGACCAGTTTACAAGTTTCCACTGTGTGAAGGTCCATCCTAGATGTCGCCGAGCCCAGATACGTCAATGGTGCTTCTGGACACTTAGGGCTTTAGTGTTAACATAGGGCTTCCTTTTGGCACAGTAGTTTCCACTGGCATTTGTGGACGCAACCTATTGTGGTACTTAACAATGGTTTGCCAAAGTAGTCCTGAGACCATGTGGTGATATCGCTTTTAGAGGAGGATTGTTGATGCATGGGCAACGCGGAATGAACCACCAACGTATCCAGCGTGTGTTTTATGCAGCGGATGCTTTCAGCTGCAGCCAATTACTACATTACATCCATACACACTCATTCACACATGTACACTAAGGCTACTTTAGCTTACACAATTCACCTATAGTGCATGTGTTTGGACTTTCGGGGGAAATCGGAGCACCCGGAGAAAACCCAAGCCAACTCAGAGAGAACATTCCAACTCCAAACAGAAATGTCACCTAACCCAGCCGAGGCTCAAACCAGTGACCTTCTTGCTTTGAGGTGATTGTGCTACCCACTGCGCCACCGTGAGGCCCACACCTCAAAGATCTCTCTTTAAATGACTATTTTTCTATGCTATACACTAATATATTTGTCTGTAATATATATTATATTGGTCTAAATGAATATACTCCTAAATATACAAAAACGACATTAAATATTGTTGAAATTGTGTATTACGTATTATTTTTATTTATTTATTTTGTAATACCTTATTTGAATTTAAATCTATTATCTTTATAATGATGTTCAGTGGCCAAACTCTTATTTAATTTAAATAATGGTCTAATAAAACATATTTTCCATATTCACTGAGAAATGGATTTAAAAAAATAAGTTTTTAAAGGGGATGAACTTATGCTGTATGTATATAAGCAATGTTTTGTCTTATTTATTATTGTTTATGCTTTTTGCACATAGAAAGAAGTGTATTTCTACAATCATGTGGCATTTCCATGCTGTGCCACTTGATCAGCATTAAATGAGAGCTGATTGTTAAACTTGAATACTACTTTTTTATTATTTTTCTGTGGCCACCTGTGTTATGATTGATCAAACATATCTACCATTCATCCTAATGTTTAGTGAGTTGGACTAATAACCCAAAGGTTGCTGATTCGAGCAGGATTTGAAGGTGGGTGGAGTGAATGAACTGCACTCTCTCCAACTATGATACCCAGCTGAGGTCAAGGGATGAGCAAGGCGCCTTACCAATAATTAAAATAGATGGGTTATCTGAGTTGTACAGCGTTAACAACCTGTTTTTAATACTACCAAGGCCAACGGGATGATTGTTGATTTAAAAAGATAAAAACAAACAGCTGTCAAGACCAGGGGTCATCTACTGTATTTTTCAGAGGGCCAGAGCTTTACCAGACAGTCTTCTTGGGGGCCGGACCCCCTAGAAGAAACCCAAATAAAAATAAAATTTTGGCTTAACATTTTGTTTAATGTTTATACTTTTTCCATTTCATTACAAAACTGTAGGCATTTGATTCAGGCTCCCATCATCTATACCACAGTCAACCACTAGGAATGATTTTTCCTCAACTCAATTAGGCAGTAAACAAGGGGAAATGTAACTTTTGCCATTGATTAAGCACTGCGAGAAGCCCGTTTCAGCATTGTGATTTGAATTCAAGCCCACTTAACGTTTCATTTGATGTGCTGACATTATTTGTGACCTGTTTTGTTCTGGTACCAGGCTATTTATTTACCATGCTATTTTAAGTTGAGCCAGATTGTTTTTCCTCCTTTTTTTAGTCCTGAGGCAGACATCCCAAGTCTCCCGGAAGTTCTGTGAGACTCCTGGATGACCGCAAACGAATGATAATCTCCCGGAAATCGCGCGTCTCCCTCCGGCTCCTCAAATACGTCGCACATCTCTTTCCATCAAATCCCTCCTTGCTCTTCACCACATATGTCGCGCATTCTCCAGCTACCCCCCCACCTGGTCTTTACTTACAATAAAACCTGTTTGAAACAATAAATGCTTAATGCAGCATAGTCTGTCTGGTCATTATTCTGACAAGAGACTCAATTGTTGCTACTTTTAGTTGCTTTAATAGTGTAGACCGCGGGCCGCCAGTTGATGATCAGTGGTCTAGACCCTCTTCATTCAAGGCGTAGGTTCTTTAGGTTTCTGAGAGTTTATAGAAGAAATCTTGACCTGGTCAACCAATACAAGAGAAGTACCAAGAGTGATACAGTACGAGTCAGTATGGGTCACCTTTATCAGGCTTGCGTTTCCACTGCCAAAAGAGTACCAAATGGTTGGCGTGGTGTATGACATAAAGTTTTTTGACATTGTCATTCAGGCTTGAGGAAATGTCAAAGTAAAGCTGTCCGGATCGTTCACATATCATATGAGAAGCACTTCTCACAAAATGGATGCTTTATACACATAATTGCTTGTGTATAAATGTTCATTACTAACCTTTCAATGAACATGTTTGGTTTAAACTGCAGATCAATGATGACGAATTAGAATACAACATTTGCAATTATATTAAATAAATTTATAAATGCCACATTTATGAACACATGCAGACCCTTACTGTCTCGGATATGTTACCAATTACAGAACAACTACACACAGCATACATTTTGTCCTTATTTGGGATCAAAAACAACATGGAATATAGCCCACTCTCAGTGCAAACCTCTCACCTGTGTCTTTTTTCTTCACCGGCACATGTAACCTCTGTTTGAGAGTATTCCATCATTCCGAGTTCATAATAGTCCAAAAGGTGATGATAATAGTTAAACGTGGCAATTTGTTCATGTTTTAGGTAGCTGAAGGAATCATTTGCTACTATGTTTTTCCACCTTCTCCTTTGTTTTTTTGCGCTTCACTCTCGCATTTGTTCATTTCTAAAAGGATCAGATATCAGAAACACTTCAATAATCATGCACACATTATTATCATCAGCTCAAGAAGTTTCTTATTTCAAATATAGATGCACAGTGAGCTCTTTGGAGAAAGTGAAACCACTCATGCTTGGAAACAGCTGTCAGGAAACAGCAGATTTTGTTCTTCTTGGCTTTGTGGCTGTTCATCAAGACAACAACAAGGTTTGTTTGAGCTCAGGTCAACCATGGCTTGTTATATGTATATATTATAATGGTGTAATGTCTAATAGACATTAAACCAATAGCGTTCAGCTGTGTGTCTAGCTCCGCCTTTTGGTACCCTTTCGTTGTGCTAGGTACCCTTTGCAAAGGGTTTTGCCCCATTGACTTCCATTATAACCATGTTTATTTATTTATTTTTTTGTTACAAAACCATGACACCATATAATAATGCATTTTTGATTGTTGGTGGTTTTCCCTGTTGGGAAGAGGTAAAATTTGTAATTTTTACTGTTGATCATCAGTGGGCACCATTAGCCCTTTAGATAGGCCTGTGTTTCTGTATTTTATATGGAGTACAACAACAAATTAAAGTGTGTGTAGGTGTGTTTGCGAGTGTGTGAGATTGCGAGAGTGACCTTTACGCAATTACCTTAATGTGTCTGAGAAAGTCAAAATATGCATCTCAGCTCTCAGAACTACATGGAGTAGATAAAAACAAAGACTGTGCATTTATGCATCATCAAATGTGGCTATAATGGAAGTCAATTAGGGTAAATTAGGGAGAAAAAAAATTTAATCTAGCAATGCAACAAAGCCAATGTTGTTACTAATCGTTTACATGCCAAACACTGTGATTAAAGGTAAAAAACAAAACAGTCCACAATTACTTCTCATTTTGAATATACGTCATTTTGTGAGCTTTTTTCACCAAATCAGTGACAACATTGTGAGCTTAGCAATAAAAAGTTAAAATCCTGTAATTTTTAAAAACATTTAGTAGTTTTGATCAGGACTGAGGTTGATTTATGCAACAAAAAATAAATAAATAAATAAATAAATAATAAATAAATAAATATGCAAAAAAAAACTGAAGAAAAAAATTATCTGATGCATTTTAGAGCAGTTTAATTAAGTGAATGAATAATTCAGTGGATGTTTTCATCCCTAATATAACAAGAGGGTTGTAAATTTGAACAGCGCACAAAGGTTATTATAAATGACCACAAGACAATGAAAAAAAAAATACATGCAAAAGGGAAAGACTTGGACGGCACGGCACCCATGCACTCTGCTCACATGCCTTTTTACGTCCACAAGATGTACATTTTGACAGCTGTGATTTTGACAGTTCAGGCTCAAGGAGAACCAATCACACACTGTCAAGGAAAACTAGCATTACACTGGTATTACATGTCTCAGTTGTTTGTTCCAAGTCACCTGTCAATTCCTGTAGCAAACAAATATAACAAATTTGGCGAACAATATTTTCAGACAATGTGTTCCTCTTGCATTGGCAAATGTGTGGAAAACATATTCCTTATACCACACACTTTCTGTTCTCTGCAGTTGCATAATGGCAGCCATTTCAAGTGCCGCATTTAAGAGTCAGCACTTCAGAAAGACACTTCATTTTAAGGGATTTTTGTGGTGATTCTGCTGTTTGTGTAAGGGGAGTAATATAAAATCCCAGAGTATGCACTTTTTAAACAATTTAAAACAGCTGACTTAAACCCTGTTCTGACTGCACAGATTTTATAGCTGGTTACAACAGTCACTGTCAGATTATGTGATTTTGTCTAGATAAATAGGTCTTTTATATATTACAAATCCATCTTTATTGCTTCTGTCAGCCCATAGTCTGATAAGTGTTTTGAGTGAAGTACCAAGATATTCAGTTAACTGCTTCAAATCTGACATTTGCCTATTAGTAGGGCCAGGCGGAATCTGCTGACATTTTTTGCTATTTCTGTGCAAAATTTTGTTAAAAATCTGCTGATTTATGTGGGATGATTTTGGGAGTGTCATAAATAAAACCGTAATATATAAATAAAAAGTAATACATTTTAACTATTATTTAATGTTCACAATGCATATCCAATTAGATCCACTTTATTTGGTAAACAAAGCAAGTCTCTCATATAAAATCTCTACTAAATGACAGAAAATATTACTTTACAAACTGTATTTAAATCACATGAATATTTTCATATTTATTTATGAATAAATAAAAATGTACACACATTTACACAAGTAAATAAACAGAATTAATGATGGGCTAAAAATCTGCAGAAATCTGCAAAATTCTGCGCGTGCAGATTCAGTGTGAGCCTACCTATTAGCAAATTGAACTGAGATGCTACTACACAGAGTGCAGTGATCAACAGTAAAATCAGGAACTTGTAAAAATTAGTGTAATTATTTTTTATATGAACAAATGCTGGAGCCAATTAAAGTCCTCCTGCCTAGTGTTAATTTCGAAAAGTGAATTATTCATAAGAAAATATTATACTTTTAAATATTAAGTCATTTTAATTGTGGACTACGACCAACACAGGCTTATTGTGGACACGTACCCCTGTCTACATTTCTGGAGCAAGTGAATTGACCCTTCACTAAGGCCCCGTTTACACTAGTGCGTTTTAGTTTAAAAAACGGCGTTTTAGCATGAAAACGATCTGCGTCCACACTAGCGGATCTCAACAGATCTCCCTCCACCAGAAACGTATATCACGTGACCATTCGCGCACTCTGAGCATGCGCAGTTAAGTATAAACAGGAAGCACGTGTCTCGCTCGGTGTTTGGTTATTGTTAGTCAACAAACGCTGGAGGAACGATGAACGCGATGGTAAAGAAAGCAAGAGAGGTCTTTTTGAGGACAGACGACGAGGTCGAGTTGTTACTTACAGTAACAAATGAATATAAAACATCCATGGCTATCGAAAATGCCGTGTTTACAGTGAAGACTGGTCTGCCGTCTGCGGTGACGTCATAGCCATGTGCGCTTGACGAATAAGGAAAGGATACGCAATGACCCAAATCCCCAATCACGTAGCGGTTCTCAGCAGCCACGCCTCTGTTTTCAAAGATATCCGTTTCCCTCCATCCACACTGAGACGCAACAGCAGCGTTTTAGAATGGAAACGCTGTCTCCAGCGTTTTCAAAACGCTCCGTTTTCGCACCTCGAAAACTCCGGCGTAGTGTGGACGGATGGCGTAACCGTAGCAAAACTTATGCGTTTTAAAACGAAAACGCACTAGTGTAAACGGGGCCTAAGCCACACTCGAAAACCGCCACACACCAATCATGGCTTAGCACTTGTAGCTACGTGAAGGAGGCCTGTCAAGCTTTCGAGCGAGGGAAACAAGCCAAAGCGTTGTGCATATGGATTGTGCAAATCTGATACACGCTATCCTAAAAGTTTCGACGGGGTGGTGGAATTTTTTCCTTTTCCAAGACCTAAAACCCAAGGGGAGAAATGCCAGTGTCTATATTTCAAGCTGTGTGCGGGGCCTTAAAAGCAGCACAATCCAGTCATGTTTTCATCTGTTTCAAGCTACGAACATTTAGACAGAACAAAACAGAGATATGATCACAAACTGAGCACTCGCGATCAATATACTTCACCCGCAGCTGTTTTTCAATCATTTATATCCCTCATGTCCATGTCAGAGCTACAATTCACTGATGTTTTTGTCGGTCTTTTGGCAATTTAGTCATTGGTGACGACGTTATAGTGGGTTAGTGTCTGCTTTTATACTTGGTGTCGGATTAATATTTAGGGAAATTCTATTTGTTCGCTTCTGCTATTTATACTTTGAATTGCATTTCAATTTATTTATTTATTTCTGCAAATGAGGATATAAACTGTATAAAAAGCACACAAGCATACAGTTATAGGTACATTGTTATGGGTAATAACAATAACATAATGATGCTAATATTTGGCACAAATCCATCAATTCCCCTTTCTGGCTGTTCTTTCTATGAGTGAATTAGAAGTCCATGCATGTTTCCTTGTCGGTTTGTAACGCTATATTTCATTGCACAACAATTAGTCTATCAGGCTTTTTGGTTAAAAAAAGAAATATGATGGTTTATTTTGTTATTATTGGATTATTTTTAGATTTCATCTCTCCTGCTGTGTATGAACTAAGCTGTTGAATGGTCAGTGTTTGAGGCGTCTAGGCTTTAGCTTCAGTTTTTATTAAATTATTTTCTTTTAAATTATTATGTCGTGAATATACCCCTGTAATGCATATTGCAGTATTTCTGTCTGGCTTCATCAGATATCTCACATGTTCGCCAAAAATGACTAATTATATACATTCACCACTGCATACATATTGTAATAGACGTGGCAGGCACGAAAGCTTGACAGGCGTAACAACAGTAACTAAGGAGAGCGGGGCTTAGCGAAGGGTCAATTATGTAGCTAGAGGCATGTGCGGCTGCATTTTGTCTTTAAAATGAATGCTATGAGGCGGTATGATGTCGCCGACAGCTTCTCTTCCTTTTAGCGATACCAGCTGACCGCGTATGGACAGCTTTTCTGGTGTCACAAGTTTGCCAAATAGCTCGCCGCATACACTGATGAACTTGGGATATGAAGCTGAGTTGACTGCGATGACAGGGTTTGAGTACGATGAAGAAAGGTTCAGGAAACCAGGTAAAACAAAAGCAAAAAATAATAATAATTTAACAAAAGGCTGAAAAATGGTGAGATCATGCGGCCACAACTGCGTTTCTTTTTCTAGATTGCTTTTGAAAACACTATCGGTTGGGTTTAGGGACGAGGGTGAGTGGGTCAGTCAGTCGACAGCAAGCTGGCCTGGTTGGCTGAAGTGTATATTGCACCCTCTGGTGGATTTATGCAAGAGGAGGACGTGCAAGAGTAATTTGAGATCATCAAAAGGCATACACAGTGGCCTCTAGTGGATTTGCCAAAGCAAAAACTGCGAGCAGAAATACCTCCAGTTACATATTTCATACATATCAGCAACGAGTCTGGGTTGAATACGACTATGCAAATGTCTATCAAATAATGGATGATCAGTAATGACCTCAGTCATCCAATCCCAATGATAGATTTGAAAGACACCATATTTTCAATCCTGTTATCCAGAGAAGGGATAGAAACATTCACCCAAAAATAGATTGGTTCTTTAAAGGTGTTGCTTGTAGCTGCTTGAAGAGTGGTCGACAAAGGTTTATTGTGCAAGCGTTACGTCTATGCGTCTGCAAGGAGAAACAGCAAAGTCTGCAGGGTAATTTGGGAAGTTGGAACAGCAGCTAACATAAGCAGTGCCTCCTTAAAAGATCTCCAGTTCAGTAATTCTCTCCAAAGGACTCTCTGTGTGTCCCAGTTTGCCTGGATTGCTCAAAGCACTTTTTTTACATTACAGCAAGGATTTTGACGGTTGTACTCAAAGTACTTCATGTTCAAGACTGTCAAAAACAAAGCTTCACAACCTTCTCCTAAAGAGACCCACACCTGCATGTTCCAGGCTTTAGGACTGTACCTTAAAGAAAAAAGTCTTCAGGTTCCAGATGTCAGGCTCGTCACCTCCCGAATTCTTGTGCATCAGGTACATACATCCACCGTAGATGCATAAATATATCACTTTCCAAACCTCTATCAGAGACTTTGGCATCAGTAAATGCTATTCTGATTCTAATTAGATGTTGGTAGCAGATATCTATTAATGACAAAACTTCTTAAGTTATTTGTTATTTTAGAATATGTTTATCTTATTAGGGATCTAGCTAATGCTGTCATTCATCAAAAAAGGGCAGCTTTTGAGCCTTTTGAGCATTCTCAAAATGAGTCTGGTATACCCTATTTCTATACTCATTAGCATGCTTTCTTAAAGTGTCACATGCATTCTGTAGTTTTCTGCATAATAATAACAACTAGTAATTAAGTTCACACATTAATTAATGTCCCTTCTCAATATTTCACGTATGAGGACAGACCGTGAAGACCACAGCACCAGAGACATAAGGATTGGAACCGTCACTATGGATGAAGATGATGTTGGCACTTCTGCATCGATGTCCATTTTGATCAATCCTAGGAGCAGACATTGTTCTTCAGAATATTCCAGATCTGCCAGCAACCTTCGCCTACTTGTTGGATCTCATGTATACACTGAATATGGAATACCCATAAGAAGTCAAATATACTTTTAAATTAATTCAGAAAATATTTATGGACCTTCTGGCACCTTCTCTTCAAGACTGCAGTCAGTGGAGTCAATTTTTTTGGAGTCGCACAAGGCCATTTTGCAGATGGCACTGCAACTATTATTTTTATAAACTTTAAGACTGAAGTGTTGAGCTTTACAAGACTCGATTTGGGGGGCGAGTAACTGTTAATTGTACAAGCTAACTGTATTTTATTCATTTATTTATTTAATACATAATTATTTGCAGTGAAAGTTAAGCATACTGAACTGTAGCTTTCCCAGGGATGGGTTGCAGCTGGAAGGGCATCCGCTGCGTAAAACATGGCCTGGATAAGTTGATAAGTTTTGTTCACAAAAATAGAATTGGGATTTGGCCTTAGTGTATGAGCAGAGCATCCGCTAAAGGTTGGCAGTTCATTAGTGATTACCCCTGCTAAATAAAGAGACTAATCCGTAGGGCCAGACGGAATCTGCGGATATTTTTTACTATTTCTGCAGAGTATTTTGTTAAAAATATTCAGATTTACGCAGAATGATTTTGTAAGTATCATAACTAAAAACTTAATATATGAAATAAAAAGTAATACCTTTTTAAATTTTATTTGATGTTTACAATTTGAATCCAAGTAGATCCACTTTATTTGGTAAACAATGCAAATCTCTCATATAAAATCTTTACTTAAAGCCAGAAAATAGTACTTTACAAACTTTACAAACTGAATCAATATAAATGTACACACATTTACACCAGTAAATAAACAGAATCAAAATCTGCAGAATTGTGCATGCGCAGATTCCGTGTTGGCCTACTAACCCAAAGGAAAATTAATGAATTAAAGAATTATTATTATTATTGAGTGCACTCAAAAGATTTTGTAGTCAATGGCACCTTTAAAGTGTCTTCTCTGGTCATTTCCTGCACTAATGAATTAATGAACTGAAACAGTCAGTAAGGGCATAGAAGAGCAAGAGTAAAACATTTATAATTGACCACTTTAATAGCATAATACAACTCTTATATAAGTAGATGGAGTTCAATTTTCATTGTTTTTATTTTTCATACATCTGAAAAGTGCCATTTGCTGAATGTCAATAAAACACCAGAGTGCAAAACAATTCTGAAAGCAAATACATAAATACATTAATCAATTAAAACAAAACTAAAGATGTATTAACGCCTCACCAGTAGTCCATTGGTTGCCAATACCAAAAAGAAAGTCAATAAAAGGCATGAATTTTATTTTCATGGATTATGCAAGTACCCAATCACAACATTAACAAACACTGCAATATCTGTACTGCTCACATCATTTTCAACACTAGGCCCAACAACTGCATGTGCAGGCGAGTTTCAAATTAAGGTTGGAATAATCCAAAAAGTCACAAAAGCCTAATTCATAATTTGAGCATGCTAACAATTTGTAAATTGCTGCACCTCTCCAGTTTATATAAGGTCTTAATTAATGAGACTGAATGAGACCTGTCTCTACGCCGATAAGGTATGATTACTTTACCAATTAAAAAGTTTTGTTTCACAGCATTAACCTACTACAACCAATTCAATTGTGAGCAAAGGATGGCCATTACAATAATAATAATAATAATAATAATAAAGGTTAGATCTGTAGCATCCATTCGATACTGAAATTGTAATATTTCTTTCAATATGTCAAGTGTTAGAAGGGGTGTTCTGTAATTTCAAGAAACAGAACTAACTTTTCTTCAGCAAAACTAAACATTTCAATCCTCTTTTGTTGCGATCTTAAAAACATGTTCTTATGAGACAGAGCTTGTTTTACATACAGCAGTTAAAATATTGAACAGTCCCATTTTTTCCTATTATATTATTATTATTTCCTATTATATATTTATTTATATGTATGGTTGAAGTCAGAATTATTAGCCCCCCTGTTAATTTCTTTTTTTCTTTAAAATATTTTCCAAATGATGTTTAACAGAGCAAGGAAATTTTCACAAAATGTCTGATAATATTTTTTTCTTCTAGAGAAAGTCTTATTTGTTTTATTTCAGCTAGAATAAAAGCAGTTTTACATTTTTTTAAAACCATTTTAAGGTCAAAATTATTAGACCCTTTAAGATAATTTTTTACCGCTAACCTAATTAACCTAGTTATGCCTTTAAATGCCACTTTAAGCTGCATAGAAGTGTCTTGAAAATATCTAGTAAAATATTATCTACTGTCATCATGGCAAAGATAAAATAAATCAGTTATTATAACTATTATGTTTGGAAATGTATTGAAAAAATATTCTCTCCTTTAGAGAGAAATTGGGAAAAAAAATAAACAGGGGGGCTAATAATTCTGACTTAGACTGTATATATTATTCTAAAGGTGTTGCTGAGGTGTAAATATACCAGGTTTTGGTAAAACCCTGAACAATGCAAACACCGATTAATCAAAACATTTTTTTTTTCTGAAATGATGTTATGTGCAATAACAATCAAATAACATAAGGAAAAAGTACTGATGTGTATTTTAATTCTTTGTATAATAGGCTTTATATTTGTAATGACAGCTTCCAGATTCCTCTTGTATGGAAAATTAAGTTGCATGCATTGCTCAGGTGTGAATTTTTTCACCCATAAGTCAACAAAGTTGTGTAAGTCTAATCTATCAACTCTGATCTTAGTTGAATTCAGGTCAGATGGTTGTCTTCTAGCAGCTTTATTTTCTTTGTCTGAAACCAGTTGAGAGTTTCTTTAGCTGTGAGATTTCAGCTGCTGTCTGGCCTTTCCATGCCTTTTTACACATTCCTTTCTTTATTTGTTCTATACTTTTTCCATGTGCCATTTCATTTAATTACATTTTCATTAATTTCATGAATTTAACATTTATTAATTAACTTAATTTCAAAACCAAGCAGATTTGTTGATTACTTTGGTTATTTACTGACGAAAATCCACAGCACATTAAAAAATATGTTTTCTGAGAAAAAATGGTGACGTGTTCAGTACTTTTTTTTACCCATTAGAGTAACTACAACATTTGGTTGTCTGACAATAAAATACATTAAAAACAGCCCCTTTCACCTCTTCTTATCGATGAAATTCACCATGTACGGTATGTTGCAAAGTACTACAGTTGCAGGGTACTGCTGTTAACTACACACATATTAGAAGTCAACAGCTATGCCAGTCACTGGTATAAAAAGACATGCCTCTTAAGCACTGAGGTTTTTCCACACAAATACTTCTGGAAAGGGGAATGGCTTCTTTGGGATGTGAATGTTTGCCCACCCGCTAAATGAACAACAAAGAAGTGACAATATAAAAGCAAAAGTTGTAAAAGCTCTTTTGTTGATTTGCATTTGTTAATGTATACATCTATCATAGCATAACTGAAACTTGTTAAAATATTCACAAGTGATTTATACTTGCGGAGTTCAGTGCAAAAACAGATGTAAGGCATGACTCAAGAGATTCTAAATAATTGGCAGTATGTGCATGTTCATCGCATTGTTAACATCTCATTTTACATATACACTAAAATGTGCAACAGTATTCACAAAGTTAACAACACAGTGTGATTTGCGAAGAATCCATCAAGACACCAGGATGGCAGGGAGCAAACGGTATGGAAGTCCTCAAAAAACATACTGGTTTAAACGGCACAATTTCTGATGACCACACAAGCTGCTTAAATTAACATCATGGGGTTTAACATACCATAGTTAAATGAATGGAATTATTTATTGTCCTTGGCCAACTGAAAAAACTAGTCAACAGCACATTTAATTCTTGAAATGGTGTTAAAAAAAAGAAGTCCAGTTAAGTGGATTGTGCTGATGTTTGACAAAACGCCAAATGCTCAGCTGATGAAAACACATTTCTAAAACATTCATTAGCAAGAACATAAAACTTGTGAAATGTGAATTAAGATGACAAGTGATGTAAGACTGTGAGTCTAGCCTGATTTACATCTGTGTTAAATTCAATATGGTATCTATCACGACACCTGTTAAAAAACATGATCATCATTTATTCACCCTCGAGTTATTTCAAACCATTTTGTATGCAACACATTATTATTTGGATATTTCTATCCTACTTTCAAACATGTCAACAAGTACTCAAAATAGAAAAAAAGCCTAATTTTATGATGCGGTTTCATCCTTTCTGCTGCTCTCAATATAAAAGTCATTGTTTGGCACAACACAAGGGTAAGTAAATAATGACCGTTTTTATAGTTGGGCAAATTTTAATGTTGACGATTAGGATTTGCTTACTGAATTGAATCAAAGTGGGTAGAAAATATAGGCACTGGAGAATGAGCGTTTTCCTAACGTTTTCTATGCAGACAAACAAAGACAGACATGACCATACTGTTAACCACTTATACCCGCCTCAGCTTCGATTTATGTTTCTTTACCTATTAGCAGACCATTAAATAAGAAGTTTGTTAAATTTCACCATGTAAATGACAGCGTGGTAGATCTTGTCTTGTGGTTTATAGATCGTTATAGCAGTGTTTCCTTGTGATGTCGCATGATGTGTTGGTTTTTTTCCGATGGCCGCCTGAAACCCTTCTTGCAATAATCGCACCTGTGGGGATAGTCTTTAGTGTGGATTGATATGACGTGCCTTTTGAAACCTGAAGCATCTGTAGTGTTGTACTCGCAATATTGGCATTGGTAAACCTTGCGGCCACTGTGTGTTTTCATGTGTTTTTTCAGTTCGTTCTGATGCCTAAATCCACGCTTACAGCGCTTGCATTTAAACGGCAAGTCCTTAGTATGAACAGAAAGAATATGGCGGCTTAGTGTGAAGGGGTCCAACGTCTTAAAATCACAGTGCCGACACTGGTGTACTTTATTCCCCTTGTGGGTTTCTGAATGTTTTTTCAGTTCAGAGGGTCTGTGAAAGCCTTTTTCACACACGTCGCACTTGTGCGGAAAGTCTTTAGTGTGTACCGAGATTATGTGACGTTTCAAGTCACTGGAATTGGTGCTTTTATGTTCACAATGGGTACACTGGTGAGTCTTATGACCCTGGAATATCTCAGCGTGCTTCTGTAGCTCCTTGTCATCCGCAAACGCTTGTGGGCAATGGCCACACTTAAAGGGCAGGTCAGTCCCATGTTTGCTCTTTATATGAGTCTTTAAATTGGACTGGTCGGCACAAGAGAACTCGCAGTGCTGGCAATGGAAAGGTTTCTCTCCTGTGTGAGTCCGCATGTGCTTCTTAAGCTCAGAGGGGTGGCGGAAACCCTTAGCGCACTCTACGCAGACATGTGCAAAGTTTTTACTGTGCACGGCTAGAAGATGGCGGTTCAAAAGTCCCTGCTCAGCAGTCTCATACTCACAGTACTTGCATTTGTGCAGCTTGGGCTCTTTGTCTCGCAGGATGAGCTTGTTGGAGCTGAGTGGACTGGCCTCATGATATCGGCGAGTGTACTCTGTGTACTCTGGGATCTTTTCATTCTTGATGATGAGCTTGTGGCTTTCCAGATGGTTGTGGAAACTCACCTTCTTGTTGGTTGTGAATTCACAATCGGTGCACTGGTACTTCTTCTTAAACATGTGGTCTGGATGATTCTTCATGTGCCGTTTCAGGAAACCCCGTGATTTGAACTTCTTGCCACAAATGTGGCAGGGGTACACGGTCAGTGGCTGCCCATCAGGACCGATGATTACAGCTGAAACAAAGAAAGAGATTGTGCTGAAGTTACTCAATTCTGTATTATATTTTGATTTAAGACTGTATGTATCCAGTGTTCTTTCAAAAGCTGTTTCTTGTGTATTAATGCAATTTTTATTTAAGCATTACTAGAGTAAATCAAGAACTCAATAACACCAGCCCATTTGTTGTGTTCTATCAGACTAAAGCAAATAATTAAATACATGTGTGCATATCCCCCAGGAGAAATGCCAGGGCTACTTTATGGGACTCGACACTTGTAAACCCTCACTCCAATGGGTTCGTACGGCTCTCAGTCCTGCCCACACTGGTCACAGCGACCAAGCCGACTAATCACAGAGTTTATGCTAAGCGTCGTTGTGATGTGTAGTTACATTTTTTGAAAAGTGCTCATCAGCATCGGTCTTAGGTCCAGCGAGGTCTATGCCAGAGAATACATGTGCGCTTGACGCAAAAGTATAAATCATCCTTAAGGCATGCCTGGGCAGTTTATGTAAAAAGTGAATATCTGCTGGCATGATTTAACTTACAACTTTTAACACAGTTTCATTCAGAATATCTCTCAGAACTGCAACGTGACAACAGAACTTCTTCACAATTCCAGTTTTCTCAACAGTGAAAGTTGTCATAGTAGGTTAAACAAAGAGCGCAATGAATGGGAGAGTACCAATTTTTTTTTTATTCTTATTTGCTCAAAAATAAAAAAAAATAAAAACTCCATGATAGTGTTTTCATAACTTTCAAAAAAATAATGTGAGACTGATAGCAGCCAAAAGAGAGAAGACCATCAATTTAACTGTCCTGCCCTTAAACGCTGTATTAGAAACACCTTGCCTAAGCATAATTAGTTACTTTTTTGCAATTTAAAGCAAAGATGATATAATACAACAGTATATATATATTTATAAAAGTACATGCATTAAAAAAATAAATGAAGATATTAAAAACTGTCAAGGATTTAAGATGCTTACAACCATAAATGCATCATTACCATATTGTGCAAAGGGTCCATAACTGTATTTGCCAGAGTATAGTGAGTCCAAAGCCATGACACTCACTGTGAAGGACACTATTTTTTGCTAAACAAACTTTCTTGACATATCAGGCGGATGCTATAAGTGGGTGGACCATCAGTGGAGAAATCAGGAAACAGGCAGAGCACGTTCAGACTAGACCTGTACGGGACAGATTTTTCTGCAATACTGATGTTTTGTCCCACTCTTGCACTGATAGATTTGACCAAATGCAAATGTGACCTTGTTGATTGTAACTTTAGAGACGTCTATAACTGCGATGCACACTCTAAGCTCGACCAGACAAAATGTTTCCACTATGGAAGAAGCAGGAACCTGTGCGCTGCAATTTATCACTTGCTGCTTCTCAAGTGAGCAGGTCTTAATGAGTCCTTGTTGCTTCTAATTTAACTCAATTTATTAGCATTTTTCAATTTATGTTTACATATTTTGCAGGAGTCCCATGGATAGTATTATAATTCAATGAGTGGAGTTGTTTCCAACTTTGGCAGATCATGGTGCTCTCTTTGGCAGATTCATCTTTATGCTGATAAAACCTGAAGCATATGCAAGTTAGCAACATTAACCGTGAAAGAGACGTTGTAAACTCTGGAGAAATGAACAATGTTAAACCATGATGGGACATAATGGATTGTGAAAGCCATAACCATGAATACACAAATAGGGAGTGACGCGTACACACCGCCAATCGGTTGTAATGTGAGAGAGAGCACACTGCAGCAGCCTAGTATAAATAGGATATACACACATTGCAGAAAGACACATATACTCCAAAACTCGATTCCCTGTTATATGAATGAAAAAAAAAATACAAAAAGAAAAAAAATGAACTGCAATAAACACGCATAACGAACCCTGATAAGAGAACTGAACAGTACTTTTACATGTGTGAAGAAACAAACGACACTACTGGTTTGGTTGCTGCTTCCCTACGTCCCTTTATTTTATGATCGCTAGACTAAACCAAAAAAAATAAAAAATCCATTAGGGATTCAATTTACAGAATAATGAACATTTGTATTGTTTTTCCATCTCACTATTATCATTTACCAATATACTACTGTTATCCAGCCAAAGCAACAGATGGAGCTCACATGAAGAAAACTAACATATTGAAGTCCAATAAGAACGGCACAGAGAAGAGACAGATGAAACAAGAAACAAAACAAGTACACAATTGCAATAATATATCATTTGGTCTGTGGTATTTTCATAAGCATATTGTGTATTTATTAAGGCAAGCATTAGAATAAGCATCCTTTAGCATTGCAAATCATTGTGTTATATGTCCATCACTCTTCTCAAGCTCCAGCTTGCCTGCTTTGGCTCACAGTATTTGGTAGACCCAAAACCCCTGGTTATTTCCCCTGAGGAAGCCCCGGGAAGGCCTGATTTAGCCCTGATAGTGAAGATGGAAATGAGACTAAACCTGACATGTACTGGCTGGCTCACCCATGCTCTGAGGGTTTTAATGAATATTAATGTAAACACAAACCCTTAAAATAATTGAACAGGGTGTCTGAATAAACCCTATTTCATATCTGATTTTATCACCGACACGAAGACCAGTATAATGGCTCATTTCAACTGAGTGGTAAAGCATGGTTCCGTACAATATAGTATATAGTATGTTTTATTATGTATGTTTCCAGTGTGGGAAGTTGTAAATGTTATCAAAATAGCAAACCATACCATACCACTTTTTGGGACACTAAAGTGTCCAAACGGGTAGAGCTAGACTCAAGTAGAACCCAGATTTATTTTTAAAGTCACAGCCAATGTACAATTACGAAATACAAAATAATACACACAGCAATGAATCATGGCCTCTTCTTCGATTAAAATTGCACCATTTTGGTGACTGTTGCTTTAAATTCAAATGAGACTGTACTCTTATCAAAAAGGGAAGAGCTCACAAATCTTTTAAACAAGTATTTTTTATAAGATGCTATACAAAATTATATTTGTGCATTTACATTCAATTAGTCATTACTGAAGCCAAATATAATTTATGACAACTGTCCAAAAATTTGTACACCTTAATGTATATGTTGGGGGAAAATATTAAATAAAAAAAATCAAGAGAAACAAAAATATATACAGTTGAGTTAAAGTTTTGTAGTTTATAATACATTTCATAGATTTTAATGTAATATCTATAATATTTATTATAAGATATTATTTTACTTATATAATATAGAAATTTCACTTGAACTTAATAGTATTATCTTTCTATTTTCTAAATATGTTCAATTAAAATACTATTTGAATAAATATATCTGCTTAATAAATCAGTTGTGTCAAATGAACAAAATATATTACCTATATACCTATACAAATAACGTTTAGTGAATGTCTGTTACCGGAAGCCCTTGCAATCTCACTAGCCTGGATGTATTTATTTGTAGTTCCCAAACTTCGTTCGCTGTAGGCTCTGCTAAGCTAACTCTGTAAAAGCCAATGTCTCCCTTTGCACTGAACTTTATTCCATTCAGAGATGTTATTTATGTTCACACAGCTACATTACACATCAACTAAACACCCCTTTAATCAAAATGAAAAGTAATTTAAAAACAGTCTGATAAAAGTTGAGGAGAACAATAGGTTTTTCTTCTCTTTTTGTAATGGCATACACAGAGAAGTTCAAAAACACCCTGGATCAAATTGCACTTACAGAAGCTCATACCTGTCTGGCACTGGCGTGTCTCCCCTCTCCTCCTCTTCTTAATCTTTTGCTTAAGTGCTCGGCTTGTGCTGATACTGTCAGTGATCTGCAGGTAGGGAGTGGCAGCACCATTCTTACTTTCTAGACTGCTTCCTGTAGGAAAGCAGTTACAGGTAAGGAATTCTGATTAAACTTACACAATATAAATGCAGGAGAAATAATAAAAATAAATAATATGTTTTTTCATAAAATTGCTAAGCTACATTTCATAGAAACAGTTTACCCAACATGAAAATTCTGTCTATCAGCTGAATACTTTTGACAAAATCTTTATGCTGCAACAATAACATCTAGCACCTGCAAACTTAATTTTCAAAAAGCATGTACTCTGTGTAACGTCGCTGATGCTACATTACTACATTAAGCTAATAATATGCTATCACAAATTCAGCCAGAATTTTTATTTTTGGTGAACTATTCATTCAAAGCAATACTCATCTCATCCTACAACAAAGTAAAAAAAAATTACCATAAGCAGTTGCCCAGGCTGCAGGAACAATGGTCTTGTTAACTGGTGTGTCCTCCATCTGGGCTTCTGTGATAGCAGGAGCCTCTTCCTCCCCAACAATGACCTCCATGTACACCTGGTCAGTCATCTCCGAACAGTCTACATCAAGGACAGATAACAAAAATTATAACACACACTTTTTATTTGCTATAAGCTCTTTATATAGTACTTTTTCTTAAAAGCATGCATGAAAGCTTTCCCCACCCGGGGTTATCATCATTCTAGATAATACTTTTAACCCTGGATAAAGAAATATTTTACGAACAACCGGGATTTAAAATCAACAATAAAAAATAAATAAATAAAATAAAAAATATAAATAAAAAAATGATAAAATAAAAATAAAATAAAGAAAAATTCTGTTCAGCAGAAGGACATATTTTAATTAACTGAAGTGTGAAAGGCCTACAGAACGCACTTAAATCATCTTCTTGGTTGGGATCTTTTACAGCCATGTAGACCATCTTCTCTCTTCTTCCTGAACCGACTGACTCCATCACAGTGTGCCTACTGGGAAAATCGCTCTCTTCTACCACCTCAGTGCTGCCTACAACACAACAAAAACACATTTATGTTAAAGGTGTCATGAATGGAAAAAACAAAAATGTATAAATAAATCACATACATATAATGGCAGAGATTTAATCCTCCTCAAACCAGACTGCCTCTGGCCCAAGGCTGTGCCAAGAAATTCTGTCCATAAAAATAATGAACAGAATCGGTGACAATGGGCAGCCCTGCCGGAGTCTAACTTGCACCGGAAACAAGATCTATACATAGAGTAAAAGGATCTAGCGAAGCGCCTATGCTCACACAGAATTCTTCAGCTTTTAACTTACATTTATGTCAAAATTAATTATCCTGATTGTTATGTATTATGTGTTGTGTAATATATATAAAATGAAATCTATTTTTCCCTTTTGTATTTAGCAAGTATTTTTGTTGCATATGCCTCTGTTGTGGTTCCCTTCTCTCCGCCCCTGTCTCCTCAGCAGGTTTCATGATCACCGCACAGGTACAATGAATCAGGTGCCATCAACGTGGAGGTGCCGGCTTGTTTGCGAATACCATTTAAACCAGACTGAAACGTTGTTCAGAGTCTCCTCTCTCCTGGCTTGTGTGTTGCTTTTTGTGAACTTAATGTTGGTTGTATTTACTCTGCAAAATTGTGAAAGTGAAAGCTGAGTGGTTTCATTGATCATTGAATGAGATTCATTGATCTTCGCAGAGACACGTGCGCTGAGGAGGGTGCCTTTTTGTTTTGTTACGTTTTGTCCTGTTTTGTGGTTAGTAGGAAGGTAAGTGAATGTCATTTTGTTTCGTTTTATTTCATGTGCAGGTAAGAGGGTTAAAACTTTGTTAGTTGTTGAATTTTTGTTTGTTATTTTGGCACTTACCTCTATCAGCTTTTTATTGTCTCCTTTGAAATTAAATACATTTAAATTTTACGTTTTTTCTTTGGTCAATTGTTTTTGTTGTTCCTTTGAACTGGTGATGAGACTCCGGGCTCCTTGTTAATTTTAGAGGTGTCCTTATTATTTTCCATTTAATATTATTTATTGTTACGGATCTGGCTTGTCCTGTGGAGCCATCTTTTTTTTTTAAGTTAGATATTCGTAACACTGATATAAAGTAGTGATGCCAATTAACATGAGCATAATAACACAACAGTAATCAAAATGAGTATTATGCCAAACTGTAACATTAATTTTCAGAAAAATAGTTGCTTGTATGACTCCCTACTAGTGTTTAATTACAATTAAAATAGATTTTTTTACATTTTATTTTATTGAATGGGCATTCGAAATGTTTTGTGGTGTCACAGTGGCGCAGTGAGTAGCACGACTGCCTCACAGCAAGAAGGTCACTGGTTCGAGCCTCGGCTGGGTCAGTTGGCAATTCTGTGTGGAGTTTGCATGTTCTCCAAGTGTTCATGTGGGTTTCCTCCTGGTTCTCCATTTTCCCCCACAAGTCCAAAGACATGTGGCATAGGTGAATTGGCTAAGCTAAATTGCCCGCAGTGTATGTGCTGGGTTGCAGCTGGAAGGGCATACGCTGCATAAAACATATGCTGGATAAGTTGGCAGTTTATTCCGCTATGGCGACCCCAGCTTAATAAAAGGACTAAGTCGAAAAGAAAAACGAATGAATGAATGAATGGTTTGTCATGTTTTATTTGTCATTTTGTCACGTGAACGAATTGCAGTTTATTTCTACCATTTGCTTTTAATAATTTTCTATCATTATTATTCTAATGCTGTGTGTATAAATGTCATTTATGGGGAGAGTAAGTGGTTGCAACCACTTCTTTTCTGCCTTTGAATGATCACATGCTGTCACATTATTTTATCTGAAAGTGTTGTTTAAGCATCATCTCGAACATTTATTTTGCAGTACATACTGCATAGATTGATGCATATTTTAGTTAGTTAATACATTTCCATGTACATTTGTACATATGTAGAGAGAGAGAGAGAGAGATTACATGAAACATTAGGTCATGAATATTTACCTGAAAGTCATGGAAAAGTCATGTGAGTCATGTTCAGCAGTAAACATGTGTGTGAATGCTATTTTATTATTATTGAACAGTAATTTTGAATTATTGAGCTCACGTCATCTAGTCATCACAACAGCTAACTTCAAATTGAAATAAGCATTGCTTCATATTTTATCTGACTAGTACTCCACCCTGTGCTTCTGACTGACATGGGCAGTAGACTTCAAAAACACTCTGAATTACATCCAAAATGCTTAGTGGGAGTAGCCCTAAAAAAGGAGGAAAAAATGTTAAAGGCTTATTAAAATGGCAACTGTATGGATAGTGTCTATTTTTTATTGTTTATTATGGGATATAATCATCTTGGTTTCAATTGACTTTTTAATTATGAACTTGATAAACTGCATCTATTAATTATGGAAAAAAAGATGGACAGAGAATGTGAGTCAATTTTCACATTCAACAGCACACGAAGCAGATGAATGGTAAATCTTTTTCCTGAAGTGTTAGCAGAGAACAATATTACAAAACGCATTATCAACTAAACAAAAGACTTTAGAGAGAAATTTCAGACTTGTTTGCTCATCATTGGGCTAAATATTGTATAATTCATTTATTTTAGCTTGGAATCAATAATACCCGCATAAACAATTTCATGATTTCTCCTGCAGCGCTTCTGTTATCTCATGCATGCATAATATTAGAGTTAGGTTCTATTGGAATTGCTGTCTCCTCTTCACCAAACTGAAAAGCTAAATAAAAATAACGAACAAACAAACAAACAAACTTGCCTAATATACTAATGCAGGGATGTCATGTAGTGCAGGGAGATTTTCTCATCGCAAAGGTGCTTGATTGGTTTGACTGGTGCTTGACTGGGGTTTGACTGAGTCCAAAACCACTGAAAAGGTTTCATTTAGAGTTGTTCAACTAAATGTTTTATTACTATAGGCATACTACTAAAAACCAAACGACAGTCAGCGAGGGCAACCAAGCAACAGTGGTATCTGACAACAGAATAGATGATCTTCATGTTGTTCTACCAATGGGGAAAAAACTTGAAGTTTACACTTTAATCACAGGGGGCAACAGTCTCACAAGAGAAGCTTCCCTAGACACTTCCTCCAGCACCTCCGAGGGGACCCCAAAACATTCACAGGCAACCCGAGAGACATAGTCCCTGGGTCTCTCATTTTCCTGAAACATCTCCATAGGTAGGCACCCAAAAAGAGGCCCCAGCCACCTCATCTGGCTTCTCTCGATATGGAGGAGCTGCAGCTCTACTCTGAGCTTCTCACTCTCTAGAGATGCGCCCTGCCACACTGAGAAGCTTTACCGGTAAATCATGACACAAAGGGCTCGTTCATCGACTGCATTAGTGCTGCACAGATGTAGTGTAAGTTGCTCTGTGTGGCACTTGTCCTCCTTCATTGTCATTGAATGGTTCAGAAGTGACATTGAGTGCTTCACTATGCTACTGGTGTTATAAAAATACACTATTTTTTAGCACTATTTTTACAACAGCAGAAATAAAAACATGCTTAGCTCAGTACAAAAAAATGCTTTGGTTGACACTGCAAGTTATTGTCCCGTCCAGCCCATTATAAGAACTAGCTTATGTTAACACAATATAGAAAAGCAGCTACAGCACTAATCCGATATACAGACACCATTCCAACTTAGTTCAAGGTTTATTATGTTCTCATATGTGGCAGCCATCTGCATCAAAACGTTTGTGTCGCCTTTGACTGCAGATGGTCATGGTACTAATGGCCACAGTATACTTCAAAGGAACTTTTTTTTTTCTTCATATGAGGGCAATAAGAATTTTGTAGGCTGAATGATGGTATACTGTTTTCATTTGTCATCTGGCAAACAAGAACCACTACTGTGGCATGCCACATCTTTAAAATTTTTTAGAATTTTCCCCAGGATTGACACCAAATGCTGTGAGCACACTCGTGGAAAACACATGGATTGATGAGGTGTGCTTCTTCCCCTCTGAATCTTCAAAATGTCTCGGTAAGTGATCGTATAGGTGTGAATACATCTGTAGTAGCTCTGCTACTCAACTCTGGGAAAAATGACTAGGAATAATAAACGGCAGAAAACGGTCAAACTACTCACTCTACAAACAAGTGTTTGCATGACTACACAGACAAAGTAGAATAATACAATAAGAATAGAAGTGAATGAGACCGGAAGACTCATGCCAAAACAATTCAAATGGCTGTGCCCACTCATATGCGTAGAATAAGATGAATAAGGCCTTTAATAGACTCCAAGTGATCCTCAAAAACATGCCACATTGCCATTATGCTTAATAAATAACTTTGCATAACATCCTAGATGTAATGTTATTTAAGAATTAATTTTATAATGGCACAGGTCATCAGTTCTCAGTTAACTCATCTGGAAAATGTCATATTTTTATATTACAACAACAAATGGTGTCGAAACAATGATGCTACTGAATGATATGTTTTGTGTGTTGTTTGCATCTGTCAAAAGTAAAGTTCTTTTAAAGAATGTGGGTAACCCAACAGCTGCTGGTCCACCACTGACAATACTTTTGTCCTGCTATCAACAGCCAGCAGCTATTTGCTCACCCACTTGTTTCACTAGATCTTCTTTTGTGCACTGAGCAGAAAATAAATTAATATATATCACCTGAGTATGCCAAACTGACAATTTTAATTTTGGGGTAAACGATCCATAGCAGCTTAGCCTATTAATCTGCTGACATTTTAAGACCGGTACTCATCGTCATGCATGCATTTTAATTGTGTACTTTCACTTTAGACTTTAACCAAATGTGTTTACATGTTATAAATATTTGTGGTTTTGACAGTTTTAAAGCAAACATAAGTGAAAGAGAACATAGTCCTATAATTAGGCTAAGTAACAGGGTTTGTAGTGTGCAAGTTTATAGCACAATTCGGTTGTACGCACTCTGGGAAGAGAAAATGTGCACACAGCATCCACTCCATGTGCAGAAAGATGTTCTTTGAAGTGAAATGGCTATAAACTCTAGGAAGACGAGGTAAAATCCAGAAAGAAAAACTATGAAAAGTAGAATTATGGGATCTTTGACATTGCTGGGCTCAGCTGTGTTGTTTGTTCCTCAGGTCAATCAGTTGCTAGTAGTGTATAAATGTTAAAGGGTCAAACAAACATCTAATTGTACAGTGCTCATCATAATTGAGTAGAAAATGGCCCTGTATGGATAGTGTCTATCCATACAGGGCCATTTTGAAAATGAATATTTTTATCCATTTCTTAGTGAATATAGGCATTTTGGTGCATTTTAACAAAACAAATTTATTAAACAGATATCTTTATTTAAATAATATTTTAGTCACCAAACATATTTAGAAATAGAAAGATAATACAATTAAATTCAAGCAAAATATTGCAAAAACATTACAACCTACAAAATTTCAACTACATTTTTCAATTTTTTTGGCTTCTTTAGATTTTTCCTCTTTAAATTTGTATTTAATATTTTTCTATAACATATATATGGGTGTACTTGTTTTTGGTTATTTTGTCAGATAAGCTCCAGATTTGGCTTTAGTACTGACTATTCTAATGTATATGCACAAATACTAATATTGTAGCTAATATTGTAGTAAATAGACGTGTGAACATTTAGAACTTACTTGATTCATTCGCACGTACAAATCCGTTTCATTCATGCGTCAAATTCACTTCACAACAGACGCAGATTCACGCGATGGCCAGGGCTTCTATCTGCCCGGTGACTTCATTGCTAAATGGCTAACATGGATTTTATATAGAGAATAACTGTGTTTATGTGCTTTATAAAGACTGAAAAACAGAGTAGATTCATTTGGAGCTGTGTCTGAGTCCACTAGATTCTTTTAGAGGTGCACCCAGCTTTGTGAGCTCATAAATTCCTCCAGAAACTTAACATAGCTTTCAGCAGTGCTTCTGACTGAGCCAAGCCCAGTTTGATGAACTGTTGCTGGTGTTGGCAGGAGGATTTTCCCCAGGAACACCAACAACAGGCGCTACGTCATAATCACACCCCCACATGAGCAAGCTCCTGATTGGTTAACACGGTGCGAATGTCCTCTGAAGTTCAGATTTTCGAACTCGAGCGATACACGCGCCAGTCGTGCAAAATGCTCAACTCGCTCCGTTTCATTCGTAAGAAACGCATCATTCATGCTGCCTCATACGTGCATATCACGCCGCAGGATGTCTATTCGCATCTTTGTATTGACTTAACTTGTAAATCACTCGCGCTTGATGCTTCTTCCGCATCTGGTGTGAAAGCAGCATTCCAGTGTTCGGTTTTCATTTCCCCACGATGAGAGCACAGCTTGCATGGATTACAGTGGTCTGCTAACACGCGACAAGAATGTGTTTGTAAGGAACTTTTTTTTACCTGAGAGCTTTTTGAATCTGGAAATGGTAAAATCTGGATTCAGTTAGTGTTGATTGTCCTTGTCTCTACAGATTTGGTAAGTTTGTGATCAGTGTTCTTTGTTTATGTTTATTCAGATGGCAAAGTTAGTATCATCAGCAGTACTCTTTTAAGTTTTTAAAGACATACTTTAATCAAAATGATTTAGTTACTGAGTTTACAGTAATATCACTACAATATTATGGACTGAAACTCCTCCACTTCCACACAGCTCTCAGATCCGCTGTAAATGCTGCTCTCGGAATCACTGTCTGGGCGTACTCACACTATGTACAGTTCTCTTTAACCGGGCCAAAGCACGCTTGTCACCCCCTCCTGTCTCCCCCGATGGCCCGCACTCTCACTGCATTCGGGCCTGGGCACGCTTACGTCCTCGATGATGCGCTATTCAGAGTAGAGAAGCGCTCTTTGAGATTTCAGTGGAGATTCCTTTATATGATTATAATGTTTTAGTCGTTTGATATGCAGTGACACACAGTCAAATATTCCGCCGAACAGATCAGCCACTGCTGACGCTCATAAACAATCATAAAGTCCTCGTGCTGCAGGAATTAGGTTTACTAAAAGCGCAGCTGTCGTGCAGTGATGGGTTTGCGTCTTTAATAGTCTACGACAGTTTGCGTTCATGAAACAGTAAGAATGATTAATAAATCTATGTGAAACAGTCCCCAAAAGTCACGTCTCCTTTTCAGTTTCGGGCTTAGGCGCGCTTTGCACTCTCACTACAAGCGTACCGCGCCAAAGCCCAAGCGAACCGGGCTCAGGCACGCCTCTTCCAACCAGGCTAGGGCCGGCCAACTGTACCGTGCCTGAGCCCGATTCAGCGCACTCACACTTCTAAAATTATCCGGGAAACGGGCCTGAGCACAGTTCGGATAGCATAGTGTAAGTACGCCCTCTATCTCCCCTCTGTCTGTGTTTGTATTGCTATTGTGAAAATCAGCTTTTGTGCACGCATAAACTCTCTTTTCATGCAACCCCTCCATCTTTTGCAACTTAACACTCTTAACTAAACAAAGCTGGACTTTTTTTAAACAAGAGGTGTGAAAAACGCCCTGATGAGAAAGGGGTTTTCATGGCCCTTTTTTGTTTTTGTTTTGCTTAACTACTTATTATAATGACTTGTTTTACATGACTCAATTACAAGATACAGCTAAATTCCTTAAAGTTCTACGAAAAAAACATTCCCTACAGGATTTCGTCATTGTGCGATTGCTGAATTTATCGCAAAATCAAGCAAACTCCACAAAATTTTGCAGATCTCACATTTTTTTCTAAAATGCTGTGGACTTAGAGGGGTTTAGAAGTGTTCCAGGACATCCTCATGACACAGATTTACCCAAAACAAAGGCCACATGGACACAAACAACCCTTGCTAAGCTATGTTTTTGCACACATCATGATCGTAGGTGGCAGTATGTAGCTTTACGCTGGTCTGTAACTCAGCATTTAACCAGAAGAAGAAGAAAGCATACATTAAATATGAGTAAACATCCAAAGTCGCATTTACCTACAAATATTTCTGCAAAAGACTTAAGGTGAGTAAAACTAGTTAAATAAAGGCTTGTTGCGGGCACAGCACATAACACAGGCACATAACCTGTAATAAGTTCCAGAACCCAGTCTCTGGGTCTAGGAGTAATAAAAAATATATATAATAAAGACTTTTGTCTGTGGGATAATTTTTTACAGCAAATCAACACAAAATAAGACTGCAAATATTGCCACAAATATAAAAAAAGCTGCAGGAAAATCTGTATTTTTAGGGCTTAAAATTCAGTATTGCAGTATTATGCATTCAGCCTGTAGCAAAGACTTGAAATGTGCTTCTTACCTATTTCCACATCTTCATCTCCATCTGCTTTAAAGATGTAAACTTTTATGACCTCCGAGCTGAACTCATCCTCCTTCGAGCCGTCATCATCTTGGCCGACATCTGCACTGATCTTTAAAGAGGTGTCTTCAATGTCAAGCTTTCCCCCCACCTCATCCACTGCAAAAAAAAAAAAAAGCAAAAGATCACACATTGCAGTAGATTCGATTGATTGAATTTATGCACCCCTCAAAGCTACCATGTAACTGCAAACTCACAGGAAATCATAAGGTAGTCTTCCGAAGTGCTTTTCACGTCCTCCTCATCATCTGCTTTAATAGTGACATCAGATTGCATGGTGTCGTGCGAATGAATGACCGTATCAGTGTCTGTCACCATGACTTCTGCTGACACCAGGTTGTGGTCCAGTGGGCTCTGAATGTGAGGTGACATGAGCTCGGCCACAAACACCTGATCAGGCACAGTTTCTTCAATCAGGTCCGCAGAGTCACTCAGAGCCTCTTGGATGGCCACTTCAGCCCCCAGGATCGACTCCGACATGATCACCCCCTCGGTGGTGATGACGTCCTCGTGACAGATGTCAGACTCTTCTACCACTTCAGCTTCTAGGGCAGTCTCTAACATGATTCCTTCTTCATCTGTCACCACATCTGACACCATCACAGCCTCTGGCACCGACACCACAATGTGCTCACCATCAAGGTGGGCCATGCCACTCATCCCTGCAATAATATCAAAATGAGCAATATGTCTACATGCAAAAATACACAGTGGTGTGTGTGGTGAACAAGATTTTATTGTTTTGACTCTGTTTGTTTGTACTTTACGAGTGAAAAGGAGAGAGTGTTCTAAGACAGGGGTTTTCAAACTGGGGTCCGCAGACCCCAGGTGGGCCGCAAGAGGGCACTAGGGGGTCCGCGAAAAACTTGGCAGAAACAAAAATGATTTATGAGATTTGTTTTTCCGATCCTAAAATTATTAATGACCAAATCTATATATATACATTTAATTTTATGATTTAAATAAGGGGATACTTAATTGTAATGCGCTTATCCCAAAATCCTTTGCGTTCTTTAACGTTTTGCATAGTTGCATGGAGCAATTAGCGGCTGTAAGTGCAGGACAGATGATGGTAAGATTTTTAAAGAATCCCGCTCCCGCAAGCAGTTCATGCAAATCTGACTTGGCGAACGCTAAGGCAAAAACCAGAAAATATGACAAATCTTACATTGCGTTTGGTTTACCTGCATGTTAAAGCAGGGAGTCGATAGACCCCAATGTGTTCTTTGTAAAGAGATTCTCTCCAACGAATGCATGAAACCATCCAAGCTCAAGCACCATCTACAGCAGAAACATCCCAACGAGGCAGAGAAATCGACTGACTATTTCAAACATCAGGAGTTGTGTTTGGACCGGCAAAGGGGTCTCCCGCAAGGAATCATCATATTTGGGGGTCCCCGAGATTAAAAAGTTTGAAAACCCCTGTTCTAAGACCCCGCTAACACTGCCAGTTAAATGTGACCCAATTCTGATTTTTTGCTCACATAAGACAGATCGGATCAGTTCTATTACCGTGTAAACATGAAAAAAATGCATGCATTCGGATATTCAGAGATCGGTTTCAGGCCTCCTGTGGAAATAATTTATATAAATCGGATATGTGACAATGCGACTGTCATGTAAACAGGCAGATCGGATTTATTGAGGCACTCTATTTTGTACGTCATTAAACTTGAGAGAGTGTGGTACTTCTCCGCGGTTTAATGACGTAGAAGGAAGAGCATGTGAGACACCGACGCGGTAAACAGCAACAACAGAGGAAACATGGAGGAAAGTGGTCAGTGGTCGACAGCAGAAGTTACCTGCTTTCTTGCCCAGTGGGGAGATGAGTCAGTGGAGGACACCATATATAAACCATAGACGCAAGCTGTGATGACGACCCTTTCCCTCCTGCTCCGCCTCAAAATCACTTTAAAGTTGGGCGAACTTCACATATTTCACAGAGCTCAAAGCGAGACAATTTATCAGTTGCTTTATCAGTTTAAATGTTTAGCAGTTTAATATAGTCACCTAAATTATGTTTAATAGGTTTATAATTGTATCGCAATGTCGGGACAGATCCACACACCACCTCTAGATGGCGCCACTAACTCGGTTAGTTCTCTTGTGTTCAAAGAATATAATTTTCTCTGTAATTTAGTGACTCTTTATTCCACTCGATAAATAAACTTCTAGTCAGTCAACAATTCAACCTGTAAAAATATTGAGTCCAGTTAAATTGAGCAGCCTAATATGCTTTAACATTCAACCTTGAAAAATATATGAGGCATTGCTAAAAAGAGTTCCACTTTCCCTTTCCTTCAGCGTAGTCCCTGTTTTTAATAGGTTTAATTATTTCGAAAATATATATATATATTTTTAATTTGTATTAATCATCTAAACAATTCCATGACAATTTCAGGTATTACATTTCATGTGCTAAGCTGTAGCACTGAATAAATGAAGACATCATGACAGACTTGCAGAGAAAAACAAATGTGCGTCCTGGTTTTATTTATAATGTACAGGGACGTGACATGCAAATGTAAGCGTGGAAAAAGTGCATAGCCGCACACACATTCAAAGCAATTTCATACTCTTGCATATTGTCAGTGTCTTCGTCACATTATAGGACTACACAATATCATTACACCTGGATGACATCCGGAATGGAGCAGTTAATGCTCCTTCTTGTGCACAATGAAACCATAAATCATGGCTTCTGCTTTGATAACAATGAACCTCACTAAGACACCCCCCTCGCCTCAAAAAAAAACCTTTAGATTTAGCTCGGAAAATACAGAAATTTGTATTTATATGGAAGAATCACATCCCTGAACACAAAATGTTATGAAATATTCACATCATATCTAGTGAAAATGCATCTACGACATACAACTGACTAGAGCACATTGAAGTTGGAAGTGGGCATTTTACAGATGAAATTCCCACCTCTGACTGTGTCAGGAATGCAGCATTAGACATTTATGTTTCACATAAAGTAGTGCTGTGCTTATCTTGCTGAAGCAGAACTAGCCATCATCTGAGAAGTGATGTGAAATGACATCTCAGAATTTTGGGTTTATGCTGGAAAAAATAAATAAATAACATGTAGGTTGGGATGGGGAAAAAACTATAAACAAAAGTGTGTGCAATGATAAATTGTAAACGCTGAACAATCAGAGCTAACTTTAAGGTAACATCTGTAAGGTGTCTATTATAATAATCATACAGTAAACCACTAACTTTATTAACAAAACTAATGATGGTAATAAAATCTGAGCTTTCAAGTAAAGGAACCAACCATCATTATTCAAATACATATTGCAACATAACAAATTGTGAAGCTGAATGAACGACTACATTACCCCTATGCTAAATACTCTTTCAGATGGGGTGCTAGTGGCGGGAAAGCACAAGAATAGGAACCAAAGAGTCACTCTGGTGACATCCTTGCATCTTTTTTTATTTACAATCTCTTTACTGCTGCTCGTCACCACTCATTTTTTGCGTGTTTTGTTATTCTGACCTGAGGTGGCGAAGACGTAATCTAACCGTTGATGTTGCATCTAAAAGCATGTGAAAAGCGCAAGTGCGTGGATTCTGTTTCCCTCACCAGTTTCAAAGCAATTTGCACTTGCGCTCCTCTGGTGTCTCTCAAATCCGCCTTAACTAAGTGATCATCAACCGTTTTCTTAGAGGATGACAAACGAACAAACCATTGCAGCAGATACTAGTTTGTATAGATCATAAGAATGAAAAAGCACTGCAGTGTTTGGGTGCTCTGTGTTTATCTAAATCTGCCATTACTGAAATGTGTATATTGACTCACCAAAAATTTTAATGCAAGTTTCGATTTAAATTCGATTTTTTGTGACAAACCTACTCCTAATAGTGACATTCAGTGTTTAGATTTTTAACTTTAAAGCCTTTTCGGTTTTGAAGAACTTAATGGTGAACTAATCCTTTAAGCAACAGATGTATACTTCTACAAATGTCTAATAAACATCCAACATGATGCTTGCACAATACTGTTTAGTGTGACGAGTGAGATTGACATATTACTACAACATATTATTACATTATTTAAAATAAATAATCACAAAAGAAATGCATCTTTAGAAGGTGGAAATCTTTAAAAATTGTCATAGCAATAACCAAAAAGTGGTCCAATATCTTGCAAGCAGTAGATTTGTATTCATAGTTCCTTACCAAAATCTGGCATTATCATTGTATGGGGCATCTTCAAGTCCTTGTGAAGCTCCAGGATCCCTCCACCTTGATCCATAATCTGTGACTGTTCTACAGCACTGTAAAAGAAAAGAAAATAATAATAAATAATAATAATAATTATAATAATAATAAATTATGGCTATAAGAGGATTAGAGATGTGGATAAAATTTTTTGAATGCAAGTATCATGATTATTCTGAGAATTATTCTGAATCATCATAATTCTGATGGGACAATTCTCCATTGATGAATGACAAAAAAAATCTAAAAAAGTAATTAAATGGGCTTATAATGCTTATTAAAGTACTCATTTGTATTGTAAAGCAAACTTAGTATGAATTTTCATAAATCTCTTTCCGCTCGGGTTTCGCAATGTGATCCAGCACACCAACGTACAGAACAGCAGGTGTAAAAGCGTTATTTAAAAAAAAAAAAAAAAAAAAAAAGTCTCGATCCTTGCCCCATTTTTTGTTGTAATGCAGAGCATCGAAAGCTGCTCTTCCAATAAGATTGGCACTTTTGTTCATGTACCTGGAGCTGCTGAAGTTACAGTACAAATGACTTGAAGGTGCTCAAGCACAAAACGGTCAAAGTGATCACAGTTTCAATAGCTATTTCCATCCAAAGATGTGAATTCAATTTATGCGCAAAACTTGAATATTGTATAAAAGATGTGCGAATAAAGCAATGTTTCCATCCAACAAGTCAAGAAGAACAAAATTGTCACTTCCTAATTAACTGGCACCAAATATCAAAAACTAAAAACTGAATCTGCTACAGTAGAAGATGCTGCATGAATTGTTTTCTTTATTTAATAAATAACTTGCACCTCAGAAGACAATGCTGACATGCAACGAACGTGTGGTGGCGTTTGAAGGCATGAGATGCAGAGCACAGACGTTCTTTACAATTAGTACAATTAGGTAATTAATAAAATAATAACACTAATACAGAAATGGTTATGGTGTTTTAGAATAGCCAAAACAACATTCCAGATGTTTTACAATGTGCTCAGTGACCATTCATACACACATATTTATCACCACATGATCTCTTATAACAAAATCACATGACTTTTTAAATTGTGCATACTGGAATTTGTTCAGTAAAAGTGTTTCCATTGTAGTTTATGCAATTTTTTTCTCATTGAATAAAAAGTTTATCCTACTCACTTATGCGGATATCTTTTTTTGTATTTGCATTTTCAAACTGTATGCACATCTTGGCATTTCCATGAACCATTTTTCCGCACATATCAAAAAATAAATTTAAAAAAATCGCATAAAAATAGGTGGATGGAATCTTAGCAACTGTTATTCAATGAAGATGATGATAAGGCACCAAGGCAAGTTGAATGTGGAGCTGCTTTTTTATTGGTGTTTGTAGACAAAGGATGTATGATAAATGCAACTACATTTAATGCTGGCAGGAGGGAGCTTCTAGTAGCAATTAGGATTCAATGGTGAGTTTTTCACTTTTCTTTCATGACTTGCAGGGCCATAAGATGCCATCTAATGTCAGGGGGTGATTGTGCATGTTCACTCTGCTCATTGAAGGTAAAAAATAAATGCTTGGGTTTGAATACGCATTAAAAATGCTAATATTAAGAGCAAGCAAAAAGCAGTTGTGTATGAGCTGTAAAAAATGAAGCCG
This sequence comes from Danio albolineatus, assembly GCA_903798035.1. NCBI lineage: Eukaryota > Metazoa > Chordata > Actinopteri > Cypriniformes > Danionidae > Danio > Danio albolineatus. The sequence continues at coordinate 2,333,625 of CAIGQQ010004432.1, read as the reverse complement.
AAACGACACAATTTTTTTTCAAAAGCACCTGCAACACATTTCATTTTCTGTTTTATTATGAGAGGTACATGAATGAGAGAAAGTGTGGGAAATGTTTTGGTGTTATAAATTAAAAGCCATGAAAACAGACATTAACAGCTGTCTTTCCACTGTCAGGCCACTGAGATCAAGCAGTGAGCCTAAAATCATGCTGAGTTTTCATTGTCAAACAAGTAGCCCCACGTCACTGCTCTATACAGAAAATAAGATTTAGACTACTGCATCGACATATGACCAATAATCTAAAACAGAAATGTATTCATTTGTGCCAGTAGCAACCACCAACATACAAATAGGTACTCATCATTATTTTACAAACATTTAGTCACTCACTGCTTCCCTGCATTGCTTTATTAGTGAACACAGGAGGACTAGACAAAAAATGTACCATATTTAGAAACTTAAAAACAACTTCAAAAAGTCATATTTCAAAAAGGTTTCTCTTGTGCTTCTGAGAGTAAAAAAATCTAGTACTGCTGTCCAACAAACCTTCACATTTGACAGTAGTTCCTTTCACGTGAAAGTGTCACAGATTTTAAGAAAACTTGAAGCTGTCATCAGGAAGGGAAATGTCTGAAAGAAACAAAGACAAAGAAAGAAAATTGTCATTACAACTTTTAGGATATAAAATTATAAGCTGGCGCCAGGTGGCACAGTGGGTAGCACAATCCCCTCACAGCATGGTCGCTGCTTCGAGCCGTGGCTGGGTCAATTGGAATTTCTGCGTGGAGTTTGCATGTCCTTTCCATGTTTGTGTGGGTTTCCTCCGGGTGCTCCAGTTTCCCGCACAGTACAAAGACATGCGCTACAGGTGAATTGAATAAGCTAATCGGTATTCATCAAGCAGTGAGCCCAAAATCATGCTGAATTTTTTATTGCCAATCCAGTAGCCCAAACATCACTGCTCTATACAGAAAATCTGATTTGTTGTAGTTTGTGTATGAAATAGTGTGTATGGGTCTTTCCCAGTGTCGGGTTGTGGCTGGAAGGCCATCCGCTGGATAAGTTGGTGGTTCATTCCACTGTGGTGACCCCTAATTAATAAACGGACTAAGCCGAAAAGAAAATTAATGAATGAACTACAAGCTTTCAAATCTTATCCACCACTTTCCTTCAAACCATGATGTGAATAATGTGAGTAACTTCTGTTAAACAGTTGAATTTCTTTTTTTTTTTTTTTTTTACTCTGTACAGTGATGTGGCAATAAACTCAAACTTTATTAAAACTGCAGTAGCTGATTTTTTTCAGAAACATTTTTGTTGTGCTGGTTAAAAGTCTCTTCACATTCCATTAGTAATGATTAAAGTGAATGATCTAGATGTGTTTATCTGTAGGTTAATATTCTGGGTAAGCCATAAGACTAAAAAATGTTCATCCAATTAAATATTGTCGAACCGATAAGTGACTTAATTACCACAGGTAACTCAAACTGTCTGTCAACAAATTTAAATTAGAATTTCTGCACAGCCCCTTTAAGCAGACTGATAAGTCACTCGCACGTCCTCGTGAAGTACATATCTACAGCTGACAGAGAGACATCAGGCAAACTCTGCATCAACCTGAACTTCTTTCTGAAAGACCAATGTGGCTTTGTTACCATGAAAAGAATGATTGTTTTTGAATGGGCTTTGTGTCAATCCCGAGTCAATCTTTGGACGGCTTTGGACGGCAGGTGAGGGATGTAAAATGTCTAAGATATTATGCTAATGCTAGCATTCTGGCAGATCACCTACTGCACCTTTAAGGCCAGAACATAGCAAGACAAAGAATGGCCATTAGGCTTTGTTGGTCCATTGGTCAACATCCGTCCGGCTAGTTTGTGTGGTGTGTTCCACACACTGACTCTCATTGGAGCATCTGTGACCAAGACAACAAGTCTTTGTTATGTACCAAGAGCCACAGTATCTACAGTACTGTCAGCATATCACCAAGAAGGGCAAACCACATCCAACAGCAGTAACTGTGAACTGCAAGAGGAAGCTGTCTGAAAGGGATGTCCGGGTGCTAACCTGGATTATATCCAAAAAAACATAAAACCACAGCAGCCCAACTCACTGCAGAATTAAATGTACAGCTCAACCATACTGTTTGCACCAACATTGTTCAGTGGGAGCTCCACAGGGTCAATATACATGGCTGGTCTGCTAAAGTCAAACCTGTGGTCACTTGTGCTAATGCCAAAAGTCATTTTCAATGGTGCCTGCAGCAAAAATCTTGAGCTGTGGACAATGTGAAATCTGAATTATTCTCTAATTAGTCCACCTTCACTGTCTTTCCCACATCCGGGTGATTTATGGTGTGGAAAAGCCAAAAGAATCATACCACCATGACTGTTGCATGCCCTGACTAAAGCATTGGGGTGGAACAGTGATGGTTTGTGCTGCAATATCATGGCATTCCTTAGGCCCAATACTTGTGCACAACCAAACCATTCTGGAGGACAATATGCATGGCTCTAGACCAGGGGTGTCCAAACTCGGTCCTAGAGGGCCGGTGTCCTGCAGATTTTAGCTCCAACTTGCCTCAACACACCTGCAAAGATGTTTCTAGAAAACCTAGTAGGAGCTTGATCAGCTAGCCCAGGTGTGTCTGATTGGGGTTGGAACTAAAATTTGCAGGACACCGCTCTACCAGCTCTAGACCATATTAAGGAATTATTGTGATCTAAAACTAGGTGTTTCAGCTTTATTGTCCAACCCCTGTATATTGTACTGTACAAAATCTGGGAGGACCAAACAAACTCAACTGAACATTAACTTAAAAGAACTTTGGCCACATAGAGATATGCACATATTCCAAATATACCACTCATTCATTTTTCAGAACAAGTGTCTCAATCAGTTTCTTTGTTCAAAAGTCAATAGACAAGGACACACTTCTCATGTCATACTCAGTTTCTTAATGTCTCATGAATCAGCTCATCACTGCTCTTTACTGCCTAGTGCCTGAATTCATGTACACAACCCCCTGATTCACAACCTTGGGAGGTAGAAACGAAGCCACTTTAAGACAAGTCACTTCAGTCGACGGCCATCGTTGAAAAGCCTCACGGGCAGTTTGCTCTGGCATTCTGTCTGAATGGGGTAACATTAAATTCTCAAAAACTGGTTGCCATTAGGGGTGTAACGGATTACGGTTGATGTGTGATCTGTACGGATCACAACCCACAGTTTGGAAAGCACGTGACACGCAGATTAATAACTTTTAATCTACATTTATAATGCTATAATATTAGGGATCGCCTCTCGCGTCATTCAAATCACGTGTATGAAAGCATTTTGGCATCATGTAAAATATAATTATGATGGAAAAAGTTGTGGTGGGACCTACCTAAATGCTTTCTTAGGTTAGTGTCTTAGTGATTTCTGTCACAGTTTTTTTACCTGCATTAATGCATTCAGTGTAAAGCTGATAAATTGATGATTAATTATATTGGTTTTGCATATGTTTATTAATCCTTCAAAGCGCTGCATTCAGATCTGCACAGATCGAGAGAGATTCCGCTTTTACACTTTCAGTGACTTAGAAACAATTAAATAACAGAACTACTGGGAGAACAGTTTATAGTTCAGATATAAACTGATGTTTACAGTGATTAAAATCTTAACTTGACGATGGTGAATTTATTTTTAGAATTACCAACAGGTGGCGACAAACAACCTTCAAAATTATGTCACTGAATAGGTTTTATGTGTGAATTCTTGAATCACTAATAGAAAATAAATATTATATCTGTTGAACAGTATGTTAGATTTCTACATTTACCATTATCACCAACAGCAGCAAAGATCATTTTTCATATTGAATATTTTCCTTTTTTTCAGTAAGTTCTTTCTTGATTTTTATTTTTATTAAAGCTACAGGTTTACAAGTTACAAGTTTAGTTCATTAAAACCAATGTTTTTTTCAGTATTATTTTGTATAAATGGAAAGCAAATTACATTTGTCCCCTCCCTTTTTTGCTGATCCAAAAAAAGGTCCGATCCGTGACTCAAAAACCGTAGCGTGATCTGAACTGGAGATTTGTGATCCATTACACCACTACTAGCCATGCTTATGATTGAATTACCTATTAGGAATCGTCAGTACAATTAAACAAGAACTGTTTCTTTAGTTTCATTTCTAAACCTCTGAATCACAAAAATCACAAGAAAATCTGCAGCAACTGACGTCTGGTTCGAGCCCTTCCTCCATAGTATTGTCAGTCTATAGCAATCGATGATTGTCTCCTGAACTTGAAGGTAGGCATGGGCCCGTATAAGATTCTGACGGTATAATAACCTTGGATAAAAATATCACGGTTTCACAATATTGTGATTACTGCTCTAAAATATATTCTTTTTAAGTGCATGGGTAAAAAATGCATTATATTTTATTTTGAGAAACATTTAATATATTTTGGAGCAGTAAAGATGCTTACACATACCTTAGAAACGGTATTACAAAAAATGTTGACAGTTTTAAAACCTTGACTTTTCCAAACTGCGGTATACCTTAAAAAGTTATCATCCCATTCCTACTAGAAGGCGGGCTTTATTTGCAATATAGCAATTGATGAGTAACTCCTGTACTAGAAGGTGGCTTTATTCGCCATATTGAACATTAACACTTTTCCCCATTCAAAGTAATAGCAGCAACATGTCTTGTGTATTCTGTAGGTTGTTTTCAATCATGTGGTGCTGGTGACACGCAGAATTCAGTTGGAGGGCATAAAGTGAAAAACTGAATGGAAGACATACAGAAAAGTCTGCATTTAAGGAGATATAATATAGTATTTATTACTGTTTATCAGTTTACTATATTATAGTACTCGTTAGCATTCATTAACAAAGAATTGTACACATTATGCACTTTACTATGTGGTTCAAAAGCATCTTTATTATAAATAACTGTAATTTTTCCCATGCCAATATCTTTCAGACATCATGAAATAACCAATGAAAGCACCCAGAAGCGTGGACACAGTCTATATTATTATTTATAGGGGAAAAGTGCTCCACAATAATAATCGTCTAGTTTTATCGTAAGGATTGCATTTATTTTGTGTTCGGTCAATGAACTTACCATCAACAAACATTCACCACTGCAGCACGAATAGACGTTAAAGTTACGGTTGTTTATTCCACCGAAACATCTGTTAAAACATAGATTGTAAAACAAGATGGAGATTTTGTTGCAGCGATTACATGGCAGGGTACGTTATTTATATTCTCCTGGATATTGTATAAGTGTGGTGGTGTTTTATATAACACATTGACATATTTATACACATATGTAGGCCTGTATGTAATCTTTATAAGTGCTGTCAAATAAATTATTGCATTCAAAAAAAGTTTGCACACATGGATGTATTAAATAAATGCTGATTAAATGCCGCCTTTTCTTCCGTTTTTCAGACAGTTTCTTGAACTTTCCCCCCTTTAAGAGCAAAAACTTTTGGAGGTCTATAAAAACTGTTTGGCATTTCTTATTTTGGCTGATTCAAACAATTATAAACAACACAAAACAGAAACATTTTGATGTTCTGATAGTGATTCCGATGTAGAAGAATCCCCTCCATCTTAGTCTCGAGCGTCATCAATGACATCATGTGAAAACAACCTATAGTCTTTGGTAGAGAGCAGATTAAGCTGTACCGTATAAATATGGATTAATTGCTGCACAATCATTTTATTTAAAATTATTCGTTTCAGCGCTTTAAATGGGCACAAACCTAAGATGCAACTTATAATTTGAAGAGCATAATTTGAAATGCAGTAGGGAGGTGTGCAAAAAGATTTTGTAACATTTTTAAACAAACCATCTTCTATTCTTTCTTTTTTTTAGTATTTTTGTACCCTCTGACTGTTTTAATATATGATGTCATTTTATTTAACAAAGTACGTTATGTACAAACACTGAATTAAAAACAAATGTATGAAAGTTGAGTGTATGAGTTTATGCATGCATTAGTTACTCTGTCAAGTGTGGTTGATGCTTAGCTAGATGCTTAGATGTCTGTAAGTTTTATTCTGGTTGTGAACGTTATTAGGTAAACAGTCACTAATGTTTTATGCACAGCTCAGAGGTTTATTCAGAGGTTTACAGCACATTAAGTACCGATGAGCAATACATTTGCTACAGTCTTAGTCAAACAGTGATTATTTTGTTAATAAAAATATTGATGGAAAATATTTGTTGATTGTTTCCTAATTTATTCTTCTTCTTCTTAATATATATATATATATATATATATATATTTAGAAAAAGAGA
>CAIGQQ010004432.1:2300878-2326933 GCA_903798035.1 Danio albolineatus | reverse complement strand
ATAGCTTATCAGTACAACGCTCATGGCAGTCATAATGTAAACTAAACGCTACTACGACAAGGGCTTGGCTAATGATACGTCAAAATGTTCAGTTCCGGTTAAGGTTATGTTGTATATTTAATTAAAGTGTACCATTTATTTACAGCTCTACTGTGCCACGCTTTGTTTGGACCTATATAGGTTGTTCAACTAATGAATATTAATTTATTACGTGAGTTTAACTGCTACAGTTACCACGCAACGTTGGTGCGACTAATTAATATTCATGAGGTAAGCCTTCATCATAGTAGGTTTCATGAGCGAGCATACTGGGGAATGCGAAAAAGAGTTTCCAAGTAACAAAGTTTGTATAGTTTCAATGTCTTGGAACTCTTAATAGCCTAACGCAATCTATGACATGCTGCTGCGAAATTTTGGTTTGATATTCTCGTAGAAATCAGCCCAAACGTAGTTTAATGCTTGCGCAATTGCAGCTGCGTAAGTGCGCCATCTTGCTCTCCGCCATTACACTACATGCTAATGGGCTAATAGCATTAGCTAACTACCATGTCAAGCCAAAATGAATCCAAAAAAATCCATTATAGCATAAAACCATGCAATATGTATACATTTTATGCTATTATTCGTAACAGGGCAGTTACTGCGTCCAAAACGTGGTGCATAGTCGTTGTAAGAACTAAATTTACGCATGTCCTGCGCATTGAGGCGCTTCCTGGCGCTTGAGCAAAACAGAAGGATCAGCCAGGCCCATGAAGGCCGACGGCGACAATTTTATACACACGACGCACAAACTGAAAATGCTTTACCTATTGCCCGACTGCCTTCAATGTGCTGATGCGTTTCGGATCCCCTCGAATCTGTTGCAATTTATTATCATTATTTTTCCAACGGTAGCACTACTGCGGCCTGTACATCGAGGATCCCAAACCATCTTTTCCAGGCCTAAGCCAATCACGCTGCTCGATTTGTTGCATCAACCAATCAGACTTCTCGTTTCTACGTTTCAGCCAACCAGACTGTTCTTTAACAACAGAAGAGGGAGGGGACAGAGAGAACGCGCGGCTCACTTACGTCAACACAAACGATGTCATTGCGCTTTCTGCCTGATCGGCCCACACAGACTTGAACTATTTTCCCATTTCTTGTGTTCTGTAATATGAAACATATTAAACACATAATGTCCGACCTGTCAGAACAGCTCGTTCACAACTTGTTGTTACGTTTTAAGACCTCTGACCAGCACATTCCAACCCTTGGTATAAATAAAATGGCATTTCTGTTAGGTTTATTGCTGTAATAGATTTATTGATTTTTTGAGGCACTCCTTTATCATTGCATACTCTGTGATATTTCCAATTTAACGGCCTTAGTGTACATTTAAATCTAGATTATACAGGCATCGAAATTCATATTCAAACACCCAGACATAGTGAAAGTGTAATAAACTGCAAGCACTTTAAGAAACAGTGTTCCAGTAGTTATGCACCTTGGCACAATGCTGTAATCTTAGTTAAAATACAATAAAAGTAAATAAAAATAAATTATTTCCTTCTCCTGATAGTCAATTTTAAACAAAATATCCTTTAGAATTGCCCCATTGTGTACTGATGATACAAACAGACAAATGTCTGGCTTTACAGAATACAACTAGTCCTTCATCAATTAAAATATTGTCTCTTTTTTTCTACATAGAAATAACAGATCATTTGTTTAAAAAACATGCAGGATCAAATCCACAGGTTATCCACAGTATCTAAGAATTCAATTTGCCATGTCACAAAAATTACATGAACTACAGGAGCAAACATCTTTTTCATTATTTAAGTTTACATACTTTTTCAAACTTCTTCTTTCACATGACAAAAAAAATGATGTTACAAGCAAATATTAGCCTACCACCTATGTTTCAGTCTCTGAAACAGATCCACTGTTACTCATTACTTTTATCAATGGAGGCTTTTGATTCATCATCACTCGTTTTAGGGCCTCTGTGCTGATTTTCCTTGCCATGTTTTCTGAGGCAGTGGTACCATGCTGGAGTCCTCTGTGAAATTCACAGACAAAATTCAGGGCTTCAGTAGCATCCATCTTTCCAGGATTCATCAGTAAGGCGGCCAGTTGGTTTAGTCATTCCCAGTGATCTACTATGGTAAAAAAAAAAAAAAAAAAAAAAAAACATCAATTCCAAGTAGCTTTCACAATAAGTATGGCAGCAATGTATTTATCTGGTTTTGAGTTACCTTCTAGGAGTCTGTGGAAGTCTAGCTCTGGAAGAAGGTGAAGTCGGTGTCATGCCTCGTCCAGGCGTTTGCCTGGAGACAACAGTAGTCCTGCAGCCTGAATATCCAACACCATTTGTGGGACCCGGGGACTGAACCCTCCTCATTGCTTCGGTGTGCCCCACCTGTGCACTTGGTGGCCCTTTGGCATGCTGTCGCAATGCAGACATAGATCCCACAGGGCTGAGAGCTTTCATGGGGGCTCGTAGATAAAGAGACTGGCCATCACTCCTCATCCTTGATGATGCACCTTCAAGAGAACCGTAACACATACACTCATGTATTATTAATATAAATGTGTATTTATTAAAATAATATCAGTGTACCAAATTTTATGAAGACTTTAATAAAAGGAACATTACATTCTACACATGAAGCAATGTTTCAAAGGGAACAACCCTTATCTTGTTGCTCTATGTAACTTGACTGAAAAGAAAGTTTTTAAGGGCTCCTATTTTGCCCCTTTTTACATGACGTAAAAGTGACCTTGGTGTCTCTTTTTCGTTGCACTGCGATGCAGACGCAGACAATTTGGTATGGGTTCAATAATAGATCATAACCGGTTATTACGTACTGATGTCATTTATCTCATATGCGCTATGTCTCAGTAGCTTACTATGGGGAGGGAGGCGAGAGCAAGTATTTACAACGCTCCAATTAGTTAAAAACTCAGAAACGGTGCACAATTTCACTGCGTGTGTGTTTGCTGGACAGTCTTTCACTGACGCTTACAGCAGATGCCCCTATTTCACTGCGATTGAGAAAATGAAAGTGCTCCTTTTCTCTCTCTTAGGCCCATCTGACCTGCTGGTGTAACTTTTCCTCTGCGGTTACATCGATACTTCTGGATACAGACATGAGTGCGTGTCTGCAGAGTTTTCTCCTCCACGTCTATCATGGATCAGCTGTAATCGCCGCTTCCGTTTATCAGTGTTTATCATCGGTGAACAGCGCCAGAGCGATAGAGCCAATCGCAGCCCTTCCTGTTGAGCGCGTGACCAATCATAGGGGTGTAAAAACAAACTCACAAGACAAGGCTCAGAAAGCTAGCGGGATATTTACATTTGATTATTTGTATTAAAAGCTGTTATGTTGTTCTGTGCGTGTACTTGATTTTTTAAAGGTACAGTTTATATATCTGACTGTTTGTATTAAAGGACAAAATTGTGTTACAAATAGTATACAAATATATTTACACAAGATATCGAATTGAACCGAATCGATGGCATGATAATTGTAACCGAACTAAACCGAACCGTGAGACCAGTGTAGGTTCACACCTCTATTTATTATACCCTGCTGAAAATGTCGATTTTGGGGTCAGAGGGAAATTTTAGTTTTGCTCCTGTGCTTTTAAATGCAAATGAGTTGGCTCTCCGCGCACACAGTTCAGGCATTCCTAGTGTCAGATGTCAGGACAAACACAGCACAGTGATAGACAGCAACTCAGACACTGAAGAAGCAGTATTGAATGGTTTTTGATGATGTTGTGGAGTTTACTCAGCCTTTTGAAACAATGAATGAGACACACACACACACAGTGTACACAGACGTGTGCGTTAAATGTTTTTGCATTTTCATCAAATGTAACAAGAAGTCCACCATACAAATACATATATGATCCATTATGTTACTGTACAAAATAAACATGATTTAAAGACCACAAACCAGGATTCTGATTGTTTGATTGAAGTGTCCTCGTATATAGTTGTACTCACAATATGCAGCTGTGCTGATTTGAGCGGTTATGAATTACAGCAATTTTAGTCTTTTCTTTAAGGTAGTGGTCACCAACCTTTATTAGACCAGGATCCCTAACCTCTGCCTTGCTGAAAGGCAAGATCTATTGATCAAAAAAATTTACAGTGAAAATAAATAAATTAAACAGTTTTGAACTAGGTAGAACCATTACCTACTGTAAACATTTTAACTGATGCAACCAAGAAAATCTGAAGATGCACCTGGGTGACACTTGGAGGGGTGAAAATGAGTGACAATGCACTGTGACATAAGCAGTGATCAGATCATATAAAATGCTTGTAAACTAAATTAAAAAGGTGATAACATGGTTAAGTGCAGGGCTTAATATGTTCTGGAACATGCCGTATCTGGAACCTCTGAAATCTGATCCGGCACCTCATTTTACTGATCCCCCTCCTCAATTGCCCTCCTCCCCCGTCCGCGGTTCACTTTCACTTTCTTCCACGACTCCCCAACCCTCTTCACTTTTGTCCGCAACACCCACACCTCCCCGCCTCGCTCCTCACTTTCGTCCACAACACCTCTCCATCCTGTGGTAGCATGCTGGATCCGTTACCCCGATCTGTTCTGGGAGCTTGCAATTCACAAATTAAGCACTGGTTAAGTGACTGTCAATAGCAGTTCTGCAGGTAGCCTACTACATTAGCATTTTATAAATGAGCTGCCATATATTTCTACTACTAATAATAATAATTATAATTACTAGGTTCTGCAACAATAATAAATATATTTAAACATTATAATTCAGCAATTGTAACTGCAGTTTGCACAATTTTACAGCATCAATATACAATGTTATAAAAAGGCAAACAGCTGACATTTGAAAACAGCAGTTGGGTCAAGAAAAATAAAGAGAGATACATCACTATGTGTTTCTTGTACTTATTCTTGTGTCACTTTCAGGATCTATCAGTAGAATGATAAAGATCTAGGGGCTGGCGACCATATTGAAAGTACCACTTCTTCTTGAGGTGCAGCTGGATGACAGATAGTAGCAACAGATCTTTTAGTCACAGTTTCTTTGCAAATCCCATTTTGTGGACATTATGATATGGTTAATACTGAGACGTATGTGATAACATAATATGTGCCCATCAATCAATATCAGTAGGTGGGGATAACTGCACTGCTACGTCACGGTGCAGATGTCCTTAAAATAACTGGGATTTGAATTATGATTTAATGTTAGATTATTTATTTATTTTTTTTAAGCTTGATGTGTTTATACCAGTATAATATGGCTATTCCTAAGTACAATTTTGTCCAAACAGCTTCCAAAAGATGATTTTGCTTGTAGATGCCCTTTAGCATACTTAATTCCTGTCTACTTCTCACAATTTTTCCCACAAATTGTTAATATTGAGGACAGCATTAATATTAGACATTTGTTTGCCATTATATCTACAAGTCATCACCTTGTTATTAATTCTAATTTGAAATAAGTAGTGCTTTAATTTATCTGCAAGGCTGGCAGCCTTCTAAACATCTCAAAACATGATCCAGACATCAGTACAAAAGTTTTGCTGCAGATAATAAGCTTTAAAGCCTGCTCCATGATGACGCTCACCATTGTGTACATGCTGCAGTGCATCTTATGCCCTATATATTCAGAATTATATAACTAATTTATATAACGTCCATGCACAGCTGTGTACACTCAAACTGGGATCTATTTTAAGTGTATGAACACTGCATTAACACACCTTCACTTCGGTGTTTCTAAAAATCTGATTTTATGCTTAGCCTGTTGAAAATTGACAAGAGAATCGTAAATTATGCATCCCTGTGAAGCTTGAGAATATATGAAAGACTTAAATAGATCTACTTTTGTTTCATGCACTTCAAAGAAGTTTACACATGCCATTTTGAAAAAAACTAATTTAACATTCTATTTTGTAGCTGTATCTCATTTCAGAGGCTGCATCCTCCCAAGGATGCAAACTTCAAAGGTGAGTCCCTCGAAGTCCACACAGGCCGAACCGAGCGTTTTGAAATGAGACGATTTAGCCTACAAAGGACAGAATCGTCACTGTCTTCTGAGTGTACCTTAAAAGACAATAATCAATGACACGGTCTCATTGTTGATACCACTTTTTTATATGATCTTTATAATTTGTAATATAAAGCCTTGAAGGTGAAGTTGCACAGCCCTTTGTGCAGCAACAAAAAAAAAAAAATATGAAGGATATATGGATGGGTGGAGTTGGACTATAGTTAAGTTTAGCTTTTTTACTTCTACAAATTGTATGGCTTCAAAATTCAACAGAATAACCATAAAAAAACATGTTAGATTCATTATCTTTGCTGAGTGAATAGCGAATTTTCTAAAAAAAAAAAAAAAAAAAGTTGATTTTATCAAAATTAAACAAACATGATTAAATAAAAATACATCACTAGTAGGGCATGGGACGATAACCGTTTTCAAGGTATACCGCTGTTTTGAAAAGTCAAGGTTTTAAAACCGCCAAAATTTTCTGCTATACCGTTCCTAAGGTATGTGAAAAAAATGTATTTTATGGTTTGTTTGTTTTTTTTTTTTTTTTTGGTTGTTTTTAAGACAACAGTATCCCTAGCAGAAATATATCCAAAGATTCTGTTTTAAATTGTGTAGAAATCTATGTTTTTGAAACTAATGAAGACAGCAGAAGTTAATGATTCACTAAAACTATTCACCCGGACATGTTTACTGCTCCAAAATATTTGAAATATTTGAAATCCCTGAAGGCGTATATCATGGTATCATAACAACATAATGTGGCAATAAGATCATAACTGTACTGTGCTTTTAAACCCTGGCAATATTCATCTATGTAAACACACGAAAACAACGTTAACATTATACCAGACACTGTAAAAAGCTCATTCCCAGCCACTAGACTTTTCTGACAGGTTATTCTAGTGTCATCGAGTGACAAAATGTTGTGGGACTGCTGTACATGAGTTATGATTATGGATTATGAATTTAGTTTTTATTTTAGCAGTTTTTTTTTTTAAACCATTATGGTAAAACACAAATGCTGTTATAAATGTATTAAAACATATGCTTGTTTGTTGTAAATATTAATAATAATGAAAAAAAAAGAAAACTAATTTGTGCATCTCCTTATTTCCGCGTGCAGCTATGCTGCTGTTGTAGATGGTGCATTCTGGGATATTTTCTTACCCCTTAATTTCGAATGTGGTCCTGGAAAATCTCAGTTTGAAGGGGTATCCAGCCCTTCAGCTTAGCCCTACGCCTTCAATTTAAAGAGAATTGGGACACCCCTTCACGTGAACGTACAAAACGAGGGGTAGGGGTAAGGGGAATGGCTAAGGGGTAGAATTTGGGATTAGGGCTAAGGGTGTTTCACACTTGGTCCAAATGCCTGGTCCGTACCCAAATTTGATTGTCCGTCTTGGCTGGTTTGTTTTCACACTCTTTTTTGCTTCTGAACCCCATTATGCTTGCATCTTAAAGCTGATGTTTAGAGTACAGCTGTTGCTAGGTGACGCCCACAAAAGCAAAAATGCTAAAATGGAGATGTATGCATATCACGTTCCTTCTGCTTTACTGAATATTTTGGTTTTGTTAGCAAAACCAAAATACAGAGAGCCACTTGGGTCTACCTGCTGCAAAAAAATATTCAAATCGTTCAGAACATCACACGATGTCTGCAGCAGTCGTTTTTGGTGGAGACAAGCAAACATTATCACTGTGTGCGCTGGGTCATACTCACTTGTCGCCAAGGTATGTGATACAAAGACATGAACACGAATGAACGTTATGAAAACTAAAGCTTGTTGTACAGTTAGTTGTTCACTTCCATTATTTGGTATGATTGCATTTATGTCAGATGTAAACCGTACTGAGTTCACATTAACAATAACACCAAACCACCTCTTTCAGGTGGACTCGGAAATGGTTCACAGGTGCGCAATTACACTAGCTAAACATACCGTACTCTGACATCAAACGAACCCAGGCGTGGACCAAAACAGCTAGTGTGAAAGCACTCTAAAAGTGTTAGACAAAGTATGAGGAGGGTCCGAAGGAAGGAGAGAACGTATTAATAATAAACATTAGATCAACAAAGGTTTAGAGTGAAAAAGACAGAAATGAAACGTCCATGCTGGTGCTCTGGAAAGAGTGGATTAAATTATACATAATTATACACTATAGCCAAGGACAAAAGGCAAAAGGGTGAAAGTGCAGCAGAGGAGTGGGGGTACCAACCTTTAGGGGAGTGGGGCAGGCAGGACGTGCGGTTGCCAGAACTCTGCAAGTTAGCCTCCATGCTTCGGCTGTTTCTGACTGCCTCCAAAGAGTGCAAGCTGGTGCGTGGGGTCAGGTTAGGCATGCTGTGTCTGAGTTCCTCTGAAAACCACATACACGGCCAACTTAACAATCTCCTTGTCCATTGAAAATATTCTTTTTTCTTAAATGCAGAGGAAATGTATGCAGTTTTTTTAAAGGAGAGCTTGTAGGGCTGGGCGATTAATCAATTTGAAAATGCAAATCTTCGATTGTCATGTACATCTTCTCAGGGTGTTTCTGGTCTGTAGTAGGTCTACAGGTCTTCTGGTCTAAAGGCCAGAGGGTGCTCTCACAAAAACCCATAAACCCTTCCGAATACACATAAAGAAACCCAGGAAATCCCCTGGCGAGAAAGCAGTTGCTGAATAAACAAAAGATTTTAACTGTTTTCATTGATTCAGCTTTACCAAATATCACATGACTATGGAACCATGTCACAAAAGGATTTATGTCAAACACTGAACTGAAATCTTTTATCTGAATTTAGGGTTAAACTGATATTGCATCTGGTAATTTCACATGCAGCAGATTTGGCATTATTGGCTGTGTGTTATTTTGAGATGACAGCAAAGTTACACTGTAATTCAAGCTGTATACTCACTACTTTATAGCAAAGTGTCGTTTCTTCATTGTTGTCACGTGAAAAGTTATGATTCAATATTTACAAAAAGGGAGGGATTGTTCTCACTTCTGTGACATATTGTGTATATACCTCACCTTCCAATGTTTGCGCATCTCAGTAGATAGTAATCTATTTGTGGTTTGGATATTTTTTTTTTCTTGAGCATATAAGCACATGATATCCAATTATTTTATACAACTTCAGTAAATAAGGAGTGAATACTAATTTACAGTTATTACCCAAAATAGATTTTCTTTTTCGGTTGTATTTTGTGAAACAAAGCATCAGATGGTTTTGTTTTAGGGAGATGTGTTCTGAGGCTCCAGGACGCACTCATTAAGACTTGTCGCCACCTACTGGTTGTTTTAGTTCATATTAATAGTCTCAGGGTATCATCAGCACTCTTAGGCTGCATTTACACTGCATGGTTCAAGTGACTCAATTCCAGTTTGTTTCTCCCATGTGGCACAGATCGGATATGGCCCATGTATGTTTAAGCAGAAAAAAATAAATAAATAAATCACATGGATTCTGAATTTCTCAAATCAGATTCAGGCATTGTTCATATGTGGAAATCGTGTCTGCAGTGTAAGCAGGTAAATCGGATTTTCACCTGTCAGTGTGAATCAAGCATCAATAAAAACCAAAGCGAATGACGTCAACTCTGATGCTTTCATTTCGGAAGACTTCAGCAGAGTCCCAAACCTTTAATCTCATACATGAGGACTAAAAAAACTTTTATGCATTATTAACGAGTATTTATGCATGTTAACGAGAGAGAGAGAGAGAGAGAGAGAGAGAGAGAGTAATGTAAATGTACAGTGTTTTCTGATCTATTATAATTTTTATTGATATAAATGAATAATGATATATATGAATGATGATATATTGAATAATACGATATATTGATTAATAATATGATATATTGAATAATAATATGATATACTAAATATGATGTATTGAATAACAATATGATATATTGGATAATGATATATTATTTAAATTTTTGTTTAATTATTATATGTATATCATTATATGTTGAGAAAGAAAGAGTGAGAGTGAGAGAGAGAGAGAGAGAGAGAGTGAGAGAGAGAGAGAGAGAGAGAGAGAGAGCAATATCCACCACATAACCTATATAGGTTAACACAAAACTATTGCATACATCATGAGCATAAATCACGTCAGGGACATAAATTTAAATGCCTACTGGTTTAAAAAAGCCTAGATTAAAAGAAAATGGCCAAATAAGAACTTGTCTGTCATAAACTATAGTCAAACAACTTGTCAAAAAGAATAATTAAAAAAAATGAAACTCTGCAAACAGATTAAATACAGGAATGGAGAAAAGAGCGTTTTTTTTATTATCGGCTGTCAGTCAGCGCTCTTTTTTTTCTGGTCATTACTCCTTTGCCGTGTGCAGTGTAAACGCAGACATTCAGACACAAGTCTCTTTTAAAAGACGATGTATGCCAGTCATCAAAAAAAACAGATACAGTCACAAAATCAGAATTGACCATCAAGATCTGCAGTGTAAATGCATCCACAGTGCTACACACTGAAAGGATTGTACAGAGACAAAATTTTAAAAGAGCGATTCCCTTGGTCAGTTTTAGATTTAGTTGAATATTATTCAGTTTAATATAACGCGTTTGTAAATTTTTATAGGTAATTTATCTGAAAGAATATCAGATTATTATAAACGTACAAATTAGCTAATCATATATTTCATTACATATTTCACTCTGTAAATAAAATTATGTTTTACTTGATGCAAAATGTGTTTATTTTGAGTAGCAAAAATTGCAGAATCGAGATTTTACCTCCGCCAGGGAGGTAAGGGAGCGAGAGAACAATTTTCACTAAAAAAATGCAGAACAAGGCATCAAGATTAGACGAAAATAAATAAATCTGAGATTTTCTGTTCTTCTAGTGATTAGGATTATGTTATATTCAGGTTTCTGATGATGGAAGTTCAAGAACTTGAATCAGCCATTTGTTTCAGATTCAAGTAAATAGAATTAGCATCCAATAGTACTAAAAGATGATATAGATAACATCCAACAACATAAACATGTTCATATCATTTTCAATAAATTAGACTGGCCCTTAACTTGTTGTTTTTACTTTCTAAACATGGCATATGATGCCAAGGTGTATTGTAATTTCATGATAATTGTGATTAAATCAGTAAAAACCTGTGGTTTACCAAAAAAAAAATTATTTTATTATTGATATGCCTACTGATTGCATAAATATTCTTCAGAAACATAACAAAGATATGAAAATGCATTGCCCTTTAAATGACAATTTTCTCATTCTACAAAACAATTACAATTATTTATGTGCATAACAGTGCATCAAATATTTAGTTCATCCATCACCATCAAAATCAATTCTGCTGCACAAGTAATTTGCCCTAATATTACCTTTTTATTACCAGGCTCATGTTTAGCACAAAACATTGAAAGCTGTAACAATTCATACTAAATCAATGCCCTACCTTCACTTTTAGCCCCTGGGCCAGCAAGGGAGCAGCGGGACAAGCGTGGACGTGGGGCAGCTAGGCGGTTGTACTCAGCCAGTGTACTGGGGGAAAGGCAGCGAGGAGAGCTGTGGGGTGACGGTGAGTAACGCTGTAGATGCTGCGGCAGAGAGCAGCATTCATCCTCCTCGTCCTCCTGACTGTATGAGTCAAATTCCTGATCACTGTAGGTACCTCGACGTAGAGACTGCAGGGACGCAGATGAGCTGCGCCGTGAGGCCGAGGTAGATGCGTAGTCCTGTCGTAGACCTTAAAATTACACAAACACCACTTGTTATAGAACAGAAGAAAGAGCTTAATTGGAAACTGTGGATGGTAGGGCATCAGTAGTATCATGAAAAGTCATTAATCACAGAGTTTGAAGGCTCTGATCTATATTAGGACTGCACAATATTGGAAAAATCTGATGTTGCAATATGTATTTTTTCTGCTATAAACATTGCAATATGAATACAGTTTCAGAAGATGATTTGAATAGCTTAATTTGAACAGTATTCGGCTACAGAAACTTAATAATCACAATGCAAAAAAATTACTTCGTTTTGTGATGTTTCTAGTCCAAATAATAATAATAAATCAGATCAAGTAAAAATATCGTTTAGTTTTCACCGTCAGAAGAAATAAGTGACAATTAAGAGATTTCGCTTGTTTTAAGGAAATTATCTGCCTGTGGAGTAAGTGAAATAATCTCGTTTTCACAATGAAATGTAGATATTTAGACTAGAAACAAGACAAAGATTTAAAAAAAGATATGTTTTGTTTTGCATAAATCATATAAAGTCCATATAAATACAGTCATTAAATACAATTCTGGAGCTCCTGGTCAACTATAATTCAGACTGGACAATGCAAATCTTTGTGATGCGACTATTGTGTACGCACATTGCGATATTGATGCTGAAACGATATATTGTGCAGCCCTAATTTATATCAGTCTACAGGATTTTAAAGCATTCGAAACTGCACAGATTTTTTTCCTTTTTCTTTAGTGTGTAATATGTATTGGTTCTAACAATTAACAATTTGTTTTAAGCAGATCTGAAAGCAATAATCAAATTAAAGTTCAGGGTTATTTTAGTATCACTGAGCAACTATTGCACTTTCATTAAGAGTTTGAATTAGTTTTATTTTTATTTTTTAACTTTATTTTACATGGTTTAATGTAGAGCTGCACAATATATCATCTCAGCATCGATATTGCAATATGATCATTAGCCACAGACACATTGCAGGATATGTAATGTTGATTTTGTATTATAATTTATCATTTGCATGCAATTTTAATGCCTCTAATTGCATAATGACTTTAAAAGGATTCATGTAACAGAAATTGTACCATTTGTGACCTTAACTTCAATTAATTTTATAGAATTATTTTTATTTTTATCATTCATTTACTGTACTTGAATATTGTTAGACTCGGGACATGATAAATCACTGATTATATGATTATATTTATAGATTGTTATGTGTGAATACAATCACAACACATGCAAATACAGAAAAGCACTGCAAATAGCACAGACCACAATGAAAATGTGTCAGAGGACCCCAAAAAGTTTATAGATTTAGATTTTTGGAGATGCAAATAGTAAACATTAATTCATCAATCTCCGACTAAACAAGTGCATGGAAATTCAACACATAGAACAGAAACTAAAATGTGCCCCCAAAAATTTTATAGATTGTTTATTACATTTTATGGAGTCGCACTCCCACTGCAGAATCTCCCAATCGATCTAACATTACAAATTCTTTCCAAATAAAGATATTAAATCATCTGTTGAAACTATTCATATCACAAAATAAAAAATATTGCAATGTCAGATTTTTCCAATATTGTGCAGCCCTCGTTTAATGATCTATAAAGAAATTTTCATGTGGTTTGTCACATAATAAACCTTTTGTGCTTTCATCCAGTTACTCAGTTTAATCCCTAAAAGTGCTCTTAATACAGCAGTCCATAGTTTAACTAATCCAATTTTGTTGTTGAAGCAGAGTTTGTTTGTTTTAAACAAATGACATACAAGAACAAAATCATTTCATTATCTGTCATTCATTTGTATTTTTCATGAAAAAAATTAGGGGTATAAGAATATATGGATACACATGAGTTATAAGATGTGTAGCTGTTGATTTGTTTTAAATCTAACATTATATTCTGGTGCTATAAAAAAGCATTCTTTATAGGAAGGATGAGTGTGACTGATAGGATTGACGCCCCTGATGTTCATAAAGTTGATGTGGCTAATGTGGATCCTCTTTAACTCACTTTAGAGCAAGTTAAAAGAACCGGTAGCTTTTGGATTTTGCGCATAAAAAACGGTTGATGGGAACGCCAAGATACACATAAGTATGTTGTTTTGGTCATTCTAGAACATCTTAAGGCTGATATATACTTCTGCGTCAAGTCACTCGACGCAGAAGTACAAAGCAGGCTTTAGCCATTGCAGTATTAGTTTTATTGCTGTGCACGTGACACTGTCGTCAGTGAGCGAGGATCACCTTTGTCTCACTGTTCGCCTGATCATTCACTCATTCGGTATTTACCTGCTTTCTTTTGCTCGCAAGAACACTTATTAGTTGCTTCTTGATTATACTGCTTCTTGATTCTAAGAATACATATTAACAAATGGTCTTAAACTAAAATTCTAATCTTTAGTGACAAAGCAGCACTCGCATTTTAAAAATTATTTTCAACCAGCCAGCGTGGCTAGTGGGAGTGGCTCTCTAACCCACCACAGGTGAAATCTACCCGCATTTGGCGGGTTGGCGGGTTTAACGACAAGCCCTGCTTGTAATATGTGAGCATATTTACTGTACAAAACCTGTTAAAGAAATAAAAAAAATTAAACAATCATTCATTGATCATAATTGAGTTAAAATGCTCAATTAATCGAGATTTCGATTTTAGGCCAAATCACCAAGCCCTATTTCAGTTTTGCACATAAATTTAATTTGCATTTTTGGATGGAAAAATAGCTAATGTTAACACCAATCTCAACGTATGAAACCATAATTACTCAGTCAGTTGAATTCTTTATTCATTTGCAAATATATGCGCCCTCTTAATGTCGTACAGAATGAACGATTTTATATCGATCTCTTGAAAGCAGCAGGACATTAAGAGCATGAGCATTGTTTTTTGTCTATTCTATTACAATGAGAACCGAGTGCACCAGTTACGTTATCACAGATGGTAAACTGCTTTTGCGAAAGGACAACAAAGACTGTAGATATAGGCAACAGATGTGCAGCAGATCATATCACCTGTGCGCGCAACACAAGCCCTAGTAATGATGACAGCCTGTGCGTTTGTTCATCCTTTCATTCTTAAGCTCTATGTGTTTTCTTCTGCTTTCTTTTGCTTGCTTGAACCATGTTATTTTTGTCAGTCGCACGTATAACATTTAACGACAAATACAGTTTGTTACACTGAAAACGTGATTTGAGAAATATTCATGGTACATAATGCCTCATGACAATCATGTATATGAGAGATTTATGACTCAATGCGTTGTCTTGGTAATGTCAAGTTGTCATGACAAAGATGAAGTATTGTTTATGTTTATGACATCTTTGCATTTAAAATGCCATAACTGAGTAAATGACACTTAATAGCAGTTGTCATAAGCATGCATAAAATCTCATTCACATTCATGACACGTGTCATGTCGTGATTATAAATGTTTCCTGACTGAATACCCCTCCCAGTAGTGTACCTAACATTTAGTAATGAGCCAACAATGAGCCAACAACAAAATGTCATCGCAATCTCTTGCTTCATATGATATCAGACGACGGTGACTGCTGTTGTTATTCCAGTTGCGTTATTTTTTTGGTATTTATCTTCAGGAAATCACTGAAGGCATATATCATGAAGTGCTTCCCACAGGTTTCACATATACTTGCGGTGGTACCTGGATTGAAACAAACCATTTACCCACAGCACATAATTAGTTAACTATACGGGACAAACAAAACATAATTAGATTTCTTTACACAATTTTTATAATTATTAGCTGTTTTAAATCTTTTCCTTTCAATGGGTTAGAAGATAAAAAAGACTGTTGAAATAAATTTGAAAACAAAATCCTTACTTTTATTCTATTCAGGAGCCATGTGCTTCTACTGACAGGTAAAATCTGCTCCTCTTTATCTCTCATTAAAGTAAAGCTTGCTTTATTGGCATGACGTTTTGTACAGTATTGCCAAATCATTTTAAATGTACAAGATAGATCAAATTAATGAAATTTACAGCAAATGAGAAATAAATGACAGAAATTATAATAATTACAAGAATAAAACATGTAGGTTATTCAAATAAGGAAAATGCATTGATTATCCACTTCTACTGTTGTACAAATATTCTGCAGCCAATTTAGATAATTCCGTCCTCTCTGATTATTTGGTAAAGTTTTCCTTACCTTTAGTAACACAAAGCTTTTGTAGTTGAGTCGTTTAGATTAAATAATTAATTATTTAATGTCGCTCTCGCGGATGTGCACAAAAAAATAACGTCAGCTTAAAAAATGAAAGCAAAAACAAATCCCGGACATTTTAGTAGATTTAGAAATTCTGGTAGGAAGCAAAAAGGTGCGGGATTCTGTGGGTCTGCAGAGCACTTGACTGTCTGCGGGAGTGTTGACAGGTCTTGTCCACACAGAGCGAGCAATATAAAATGAGTAAAGGAGAGACTATTATCCACTACTTATTCAATCATGGGTGTTTGTTTATATTACGTTATATATCACGTGGCGCCACGGTGGCGTAGTGAGTAGCACGTTCGCCTCACAGCAAGAAGGTCGCTGGTTCGAGCCCCGGCTGGGTCAGTTGGCATTTCTGTGTGGACTTTGCATGTTCTCCCCGTGGGTTGCGTGGGTTTCCTCCGGGTGCTCCGGTTTCCCCCACAAGTCCAAAGACATGTGGTATAGGTGAATTGGCTAGGCTAAATTGTCCGTAGTGTATGAGTGTGAATGTGTGTGTATGTGGATGTTTCCCAGGGATGGGTTGCGGCTGGAAGGGCATCCGCTGCATAAAACAAATGCTGGATAAGTTGGCGGTTGATTCCGCTGTGGCAACCCCGGATTAATAAAGGGACTAAGCCGACAAGAAAATGACTGAATAAATGAATGAATAAAGTGTGTCACTAAATATACTTGGGCGGCCGTTAATATACCTGGGTGGCCCGCCCAAGTAAAGCCTTTGTGTGGGAAGCACTGATTATGGTTTCGTAATAATATAATGTGGTAATAAGATAGTATCTGTAATTTGCATTTATCTGTACTTTGCATTTAACGCTGATCTTATCATGCTCTGATTAAATAAATGTTTTTTGTTTGTTTGTTTGTTTGTTTCATGGCTTTGATATGGTGGTGTTCTTAATGAAACTTTTCATAAAAATCATATTCTTTAAATAATAAAAATGTCCAATATTTATATACCGAAACCCGGTATCGTGATATGTATCGTATCGCCAGATTCTACGATACACAGTCCTAGAATGAATTTAAAAACTGAAAAACTCTTATAGTCTATAACTGCGTCTCATGAATGATACTTACTCTCCTCTTGCAGACGAGCCATTATCTGAACATCAGTCAGATCCTGAAGCTTATAGCCCATGGAGATGGATTCAT
Source organism: Danio albolineatus (assembly GCA_903798035.1). Lineage (NCBI taxonomy): Eukaryota > Metazoa > Chordata > Actinopteri > Cypriniformes > Danionidae > Danio > Danio albolineatus. The sequence goes on along the minus strand of CAIGQQ010004432.1, from coordinate 2,309,796 downwards.
CTGAGCTTAATTCACTGTCAATAGAGGACTGTGAGCTGAGAGCAGAATAAATCCCCATGTAACCTGTAAACAAATAAAAAATGATGATAATTGATCATAAGAAGCATAAACCAATTTGATTATTAACCAAATCTTTGCACAAACATGTAATTTCTCCTTTAGTTAGTGAATAACGGATTTCTATAGGCAGAACACTTCTGGAAAACAATGAAGGACACCTATTGCTGGGGGAAATGCACACTGAAATATAAGAAAGTTGTGGCGTTAACAAGTTGACAATCATTTAACGCAACTAGCCCTGTCAGGTGTTCCATGAGATGCACTTTGTGGTATATTTATTTGTTTCAGTGCCTTTACCAATTGATGTGTTTTATTTTTAGCAAGTTCATGAGTTTGTGTGTATGTTAAGCTTTTATTTTACAAAAAACTAATGACCATTTTGGGGGATGTAAACAAAAACAATGATCCCGACGTATTTCCTGTTTACATTTTTAATTTCTATAGCTTCTGAGAATCTAAAAAGAGCCACATATTGATAAATAATGTTATGATAGCTTAAAATTAGGCTATGATTGAACTGCCTCTTGGTACAGTTATGAAATAGTTTGATAACAAGCAGGAAATGTTCATGGGCCAACGACATGACCACATTAAAATAGTCTGTAAATACTCAGCAATGCTCCATGCTGTTTTTCCCTTCGGCCCCGACACATTCATAATCACATAAGTTGTTGGTGCCAAACAATCCAAGCGTACAAAAAAACAACAAATAAAATACAAATAAAAATCTGAAAAATTAGTTGTGTAATGACAATCAACATATTTTAATTCATTCACTCATTCATTAATTTTCCTCCAGCTTAGTCCCTTTATTAATCCCATCACTGGCAAACACCCATACACACTCATTCACATGCATACACTACGGCCAATTTAGTTTATTCAATTCACCTATAGCGTATGTCTTTGGACTATGGGGGAAACCGGAGCACCCGGAGGAAACCCATGCCAACACAGGGAGAACATGCAAACTGGCCATAACCGACATAAATTATTTTATTTTATCTACCCCATATATTTGTTTAAATAAGAATAAATGATAGATTAATCTATTATAAAATTAATTATCGGGTGAAGATTTGAACATTTGTTTTCAGTTATACATTTTGATTTCTGGTCAACATCATTAAGTTCTTTTATGTTGCATGAAAGCAACTAAAACATTCATTGAACAGCAGAAATTCATGCAGAAGCAGTTACATATGCCTTTTGGTCATATTACTGTAAGTACTGTCAGAAAAAAAAACACAGCAGAAATATTTGCGACACCTCTCATGCATGAAATCTGGTTCTATGTGTATTTAACAAATAAAACAGATGCATAAGCAGCTGTGTCAACATCTTCAAACATATGCATGGGTGTGTGTGCATGTGTTTGTTGTGGTAAAAGGCTGTAAGGTCAGTGATGCACAGTGAATTAGGTTAATGCCATACCTGAGCTGCCAGAGGTTAGTAGTGTTTTGTTAGTTGATTTGAGGTACCCAGCAGAAGATGATGCTGAGACACCAGCCTCAGATGTCTGAGATGGGCTACTGTACACATTCTTCCATCTAGATGCTACAAAACACAAATATCACAAAATAAAGCATTAGAGTTTCATCTAACAACACCTTTAAAATGTAACTTGCCCTCAAACTTACTTTACACTATAAAGGTTTTACACTGAGACATTGAAAACAGATGTCACTCTACAATGAACGTCAACGGAATCCAGTGTTGTCGTGGGTCCCACTGACTTTCATTGTGTTGGGCAAAAACAATGGTGGAAGCATATCAAATATTTTGAAAAGCTAAACATATTAAGAGTAGCATGGAGGTGAGTAATGGAAATGATTGCTATTTCCTTTTCACCACAGCTTTAAGAGAAAATCCATAGTCTGAGAAAGGGTACTAGTAAATATGGGCAGTACATAACAATATACGTCATAGAACAATATTGTTAATTATGTGTGTTCAGCAAACACTTTGTCTTATTAACATTAGCGAAATTAACATTTTACACATCAGTTTATTTACAGTACATATACAAATTTAACATACATTGGTCTAATCGGTTGATGAGTGTCCGACAGGCGACCTCAGTTGCTGGACTGGGATGATCAAGAACTTTTCTGCACCATTTCAGTGGTGATTCAGGTCCATGCTCTGTCATAACCTCCTTTTTTGGTGAGACATACAACCTAAAATAAAAGAAAAAGAATCACAACAAATTTCCCAAATTCAATCTGAAGCAGTGGAATCTAGTGATTAATCAAAATCGAATCCCAATCACGGTTGAAAACATTGCTAAAATCGCAAGAGGCTGCGATATGAAATATATAAAAATTATTTAACTTCCCGCACTTAGAGCAAATGTGTGACTGCCGTCTTACTAGCCAATTGAGTGAGCACACTTTCGTTCTGCCCAATCAGAACTGCGCAATCAAACTATATGGAACACCCACAAGAAAAAAAACAAACAAACAGGAAAGGGCCAACAAGTAGGATGACGGCATCTGCTGCTTCAGATATATTAATAGATGAATTAATAATCAAAGAAATACAGTACGTTGGTAATATGAGAATATCTTGGTTTCTAAATCACACACATCAAACAAAACCAGGTAATTTGTAAGAGCTGTCGCAGAATTGTTGCCACAGCTCGAGGAAATACAACCAGCACCTAAAAAGCACCACAGGTGATGGAGCGTCTTGCTAAAAGGTCAACTAAAAGTATTGCGCCTTGCTAAAAAGTCAACTAGAAGTATTGCCAGTGACACTCAATCTAATAGCAAGCAAAGCACAATTTCAGAGTTGTTTGCTAATATAAGTTGATATCTTTTCAGTTCCACTCACTGCATTTTAGCAGTAAGAAGCTCCATTACAAATTATTGAGCTAAAGCTTGACTACAAAATGAAATTGCAATATCTGTCAAAAAAAAAAAAAACCGCAATTGGATATAATCACACAGCCCTTGTGGAATCTGAACACTTTCACCATGTAAATGCTTATTTGTTGTTTACATGACGTTGCAATTTCATTGTCTCTCACTACAAAAATTCATATAATTAGTATTGACATAATTTGCCATAAATTTGCAGTAAATGTTAAAACATTAGTTTATTATTCATGGACCTCTTGTTAGTCTGTGCAGTGTTGTTACATTTTTTAACCAAATCTCAAAACTGTCCTATGGTGTGACAGTCTCAAGCTCACGTCAATATTTCATAGCTCTTATAAGTTAAAAAGGAGACCCTGCGAACATTAATAAACACCTCAGGCCTAATTTTAAAAGTAAATGGCTTTTTAGTAAACAGAAATAATTTTATCCATACAGGGCTCAACAATAAGGACTGCCGATGACCCAGGGACAGTGTAAGAGATGCTCAGGACAGTAGACAGAATCTTTACTGACCCGATAAGGCCAGTGCTGCCTTGTCACTGAATTTTAATTTGCCTGCGACTATTTGTCAATTGCATGCATATACAGTCTTAAAATCAATAAATAGTTTGTGCTTTTAAGTATTTGAATGCTACCTTCTCTGTGAAGTTGTAAATACCATATTGCTTCTTTGGGTTCCTCTTATCTGACTGGATGTTGTGAGCACGTAATTTTTTTCCGTAACCTGGTAAAAACCAACACAGCTAAGAGACGACAACATGACGTCAACATCAAATTATGAGGCTAAAAGAAAATGTCTGTTTTGTGATGTTTTGCTGTCATTTTTAAGTCAGCCAGGTGTTGTTTTGCCATAAAATACCTGCACATTTTCCGTAACATTTTTAGAAATTATTTTTGACACATTATTTAAAATATGTGGCTAAGAAATAGCTATTAACTTTTTTTTTTGGTGGGGCCAGTGAAAATTTTTGGCAGGGCAAGTAAAAATCTGAACCACTCGCCTAATCGGGCGAATAGAAAAATCCTTAGTATTGAACCCTGCCATATATTTCTAAAAACAACTTCGTAAAGGGAGTATTGTCAGGTACTGTATGGGTCCCATACTTGAAATTGGCTCTCTGTTTTTGACCCATCCAAGTGCACACACACACAAGTGAGAAGCGAGAGTGATACACAGAGATAGTGAAGATCCACTCGGAGCAGTAGGCAATTAGGGGTTAGGTGCCTTGCTCAAGGGCACCTGAGCTAGGTAATGAAGAGATTGCATTTAAGTGATTCCCTCACCATTAATTCATACAGGGAAGCGAGAATCAAACTTGAAACCTTTTAATTACAAGCCCAACACCCTAACCAATAGGCCAACTGCCTAATTTCTAACTTGATACATATTGTCACTGAAAACTGTCCTCTGGTGTGACCATACATATGAATGCTCACTTTAAATTGCTCATTAAATTGCTCATTTTGGGGTAATTCCACAAAAAACTTTTATTAGTTCAAGGACTCCATTCAACAACAAACCCCCTGCAAAATTCATGACATGCACTTGTTAATTTTTTTTTAAGTTACATAATTGTTTGGACCCACTATAAAATTAAGTTTTGTCCTTTAAAGATTATTCATATAAAATATAGCACACTTTATAAAGGTAAGTGTCCAACATAAATTGCTCTAATACTATTTGTATTCATCCTATTAAGAGTTCATTCATTTTATTTTCGGCTTAGTCCCTTTATTTATCAGGGGTCGCCACAGCAGAATGAACCACCAACTTATCCGGCATATGTTTTACACAGCGGATGCCCTTCCAGCATACACTCTCATTCACACACAAACACAACGAACAATTTAGCTTACCCAATTCATCTATACCGCATGTCTTTTACAAACCAGAGCATCCGGAGGAAACCCACGCCAACACGGGGAGACACATGCAAACTCCACAAAACACTATTAAGAGTTGTTTTTCCTAATTTTTGTTATGTCACACTATGGGACACATTTCAAGTAAGAGAAAGAAATAATAAAGTTAGTGACCCCATTTCATTTTTACTGCTTATATGTCAACAACCCAGATTTCGTTCGCACAACATATGCAACAACAGATGTCAGCTGGGTTTACAAAAATCTTTTGTTGTTGCGACAGTAAATTATACAGTACATGCCTCAGATCAAGCAGTACATAAAACAATTATCTCTTCCACTTTAGTTTAAGCACAGAATAAGCATTAAAACACGAAAAGCTATCAATATAGCACAATGTTATGAATTAACAGCACAACCAGTTTATTTACTTATCAATAAACTGGGACATACAGTAAAAGACGATGTTCAGAAACGGTTCAGGTCACAGTTTTGTTAACAATAAGCTCTTTTTCTCCCATTCTGGAATTAGCAGTATCACATGAAGCATAAATCCACCAAAAGCTGCTTACCGCCACACCAAAAACACAATCCCAATGCTGCTACCAAATGGAATATAATTCTATTACCTCAAAAAACAGATACGGACATATGGAAAGCTAATTGCTGTCCGATGCCAATTTACTGGATGTCTACAGGCTGGATTATTTAACTCAAAAATAAAGCCTGCATCAGTGAGATTAGTCTACATGTTAATAGCGGAGAGATTAAATGTAAAAGCCTATAGCGTTTAATAAATTGGATTATCAAATTAAGGTGTAAAATTGCTTTTTGAAAACTGCATTTCCTCATCTTTAATGCAAAATCACCTCCTGCAGAAATCCATCCTCATTGACATTAATTACAGTTATTAAAGGTCCAGTAAAGTGCTTTTTATTCGATGTTTGCAGTAATCTCAACCGAAACATTAAGTGAGAGTGGGAAATAGTGTAGTTTCTCCCCTTTTTCAAAAACAGCCAATAGTGTTTTATCACCGCTCTGCCAGTGAGAGTGGTTAAACTCAAGCACATCAAATGAAAAGCAAATGAAAAGCTTCTTAAAGGGGACGGGAGAGCATTTGATTGGTCATGATTTGATGAGAAACTGAAGTATGGCCGCGTTTACGCTGTCAGATCTTGATGCTGAATTCTGATTTGTTGCCTATATCTGATTGCCTGTCCGTTTATGCTCTTTTAATTGTGATCCATATTCGATTCATGTGTTTACACTTGGCATACAATTTACGATGTCGCGCATGCGCAAAGGCGGGTTTTAGCATCTGCGCCATACTAGCTACGATGGAAAAAATCGTTTTGCTTTTAGCTCTGCGAAATATGTGAAGTTCGCCCACTTTAAAATGATTTTAAGGCAGAGGAGGAGGGAAAGTGCCATTATCACAGCATGTTCCTATGGTTTATATATGTTGTCATCTACTGACTCATCTTCCTACAGGGCAAGAAGGCAGGTAACGTCTACCGTCGACCATTGACCACTTTCCTCCTCCATGTTTCCTCTGTTGTTGTTGTTTACCGCGCCTGCATCTCCGCACACGCTCTTCCTTTTACATCATTAAACTGTGGAGAAGTACCACATTGTCACAAGTTTAATGACGTACAAAACGGCATGCCTCAATAAATCTGATCTGCCTGTTTACATAGTTGCATTGTCACATATTCGATTGAGGCCTTAAACCGATCTCTGAATATCCGAATGCATGCTTTTCTTTTGCGTTTACACGGTCATAGAACAGATCTGATCTGTGTCACATATGAGCAAAAAAAAATTGGAATTGGGTCACACTTAACTGGCAGTGTAAACAGGGCCTGTGAGGTGATGTAAATAAAACCGTTAATCCATTTAGGCGGAAGTGATTAACTATAAGTTTTGCGTGTTTGTATCAGTTTTATATCTTCTAAACGCAAATTGCGTCACTGTTTTGGAGCGTACTAGCGATTAGACATCTTAAAAACTAACACTACTGATTCTAACATCTAAAAATCTTTATTTAAATTTTAATAAGGATTGAACTAAAGATATATTTTCAATCCAAGCGCATCATCACGAAAAACTAGAGCAGTTTGAATATGCAGAGTAAAACACTGCTAAAGTTCAAATTTTAAACTTTCAAAGAAAATGAAAAATTCAATGGGCTGAACAAACCTCTTTCACTTGCCCATCCCTTACCTTCAAAGAGGACTTCATGATGCAATTAACCACAGGGAATAATAGTGTACTGACTATTGTTGGTCATCGTTGTGTCCCAAACACTATGGTGGCAAAGCAGCCAGGCTTTCGCTTTGATTTGCAATGTGCCACTGGACATTTTATGTAGAGAGAGGAAGCTCCCGTTGCCTTTCAAATCACACTCACATTAACTGAAGCATCAAAGCGTGATGGTTTCTGCTGAATACGTAATAATATATTCTGAACAATGCTGGAAGGTAGCAACCGACATCCATAGTAGGATACAATTGAAGTCAATGGCGGTTTCCGACATTTTCTTACAGTATGTTGTGTTCAACGGTGTTCAAACTTGGAACAAGTGGTGGAATAGTAAAAGATGACATACGTTTCATTTTTGGGGGAATTACTTTTGGTCCTATTTTACTTGCCCCCATGTCATTTCAAACCCAAAACACTTCCAATCATTTCAATCAAATAGGGTTGCACAATATTGGAAAAATCTGACAATGCGATAATATGTTTTACTGCGATACAGTATATTACGATATGGATATAATTTCACCAGATGATTTGAATATAGCTCGATTTGGAAAGATTTTGTCAATTTAGATCGACTGGGAGGGTCAAGTCTTTTTCTATGCAGTAGATCTGCACAAATTATAATAAATTCCAAGCGAAAATGAATAAACAGTGCTTTATGGTTTTCTGGGGAGTCTAAAAGTATTCAAGTACAGAAACTGAACAATGAAATGTAAAATAATGGCCATCATTGTTTAAAAAAATTATATCTTTATCTTTTAATATTTAATAAACAATCCAATCTTGTGACATGAATCTTGCAGATACACACATTGCGATATCGATGCTCAAGAGATATATAGTTCAGCTAACTATATATATAGTTCAATCTAAACAAATGGAGCAAATTAATCCAAGTATTACAATAGGATTGCTTTGTATAACACCATTTAATATAGGCTAGATATAGACTTTTATTCAAATCTATACACACAAATGCTGAGCACATTGAATATGAAAATCAGAAGCTAAAACAAATATGCGGTCTGCAAGAACCATGAGGATTGTTCTAGCATGTAATTTGCCAATGACTATAATAGGCAATGCGACAGTGTATCATTGTATGTAAGGTGTCATGCTAAATATTGTAAGGAAATTTTGTGAAGGCTAACCAGCGTCTTATGTAAGGCCAACACAGAATCTGCAAATATCTTTTGCTTTTTCTGTGCAGAATATCGGGGAAAAAATACAAAATAATAATAATAATCTGTTGACTTATGCGTAACGATTTTAAGAGTATGGTAACTTAGAACGGTGCCACGGTGGCCTAGTGGTTAGCACGTTCGCCTCACAGCAAAAAGGTCGCTGGTTCGATCCCTGGCTGGGCCAGTTGGCATTTCTGTGTGGAGTTTGCATGTTCTCCCCGTGGTTGCGTGGGTTTCCTCCGGGTGCTCCGGTTTCCCCCACAGTCCAAAGACATGCGGTACAGGTGAATTGGGCAAGCTAAATTGTCCGTAGTGTATGTGTGTGAATGAGAATGTATGGATGTGTTTCCCAGAGATGGGTTGTGGCTGGAAGGGCATCCGCTGCGTAAAACAAATGCTGGATAAGTTGGCGGTTCATTCCGCTGTGGCGACCCCGGATTAATAAAGGGACTAAGCGGAAAAGAAAATGAATGAATGAATGAGTAACTTAGAACATTAAATTTAAAAAAAATTATAAATTCAAACATTTATTTTACATTTCTTTACACTGAAAATCGAATTCAATCCATTTATGTGGTAAACAAAGCAAGTCTCTCATATATTATATCTCCAAAAAAAAAATTGTAAATAATTTGTATTATCATTTGCGTATCAGTCAATTTTATTA
>CAIGQQ010004432.1:2271238-2300868 GCA_903798035.1 Danio albolineatus | reverse complement strand
ACAAGTAATATTAAACTGTAAAAAAGGCACTTGCTGCCTTATTTTTTGTGCAGTTGAAGGCAAAATAGTTGAAATTTCATAGGCCCTCCTATTAAATTTGAATTCTTTTTCAAATATTTTTATGTTTTGTAGTCATGTTTGATGAAGCAAGGGGATTTTCACTGTCTTTTACAGAAAGAGTTATTTCTTTTAGGTTTGCTTTTGAATAACACCACTGAATCATTTTGACTTCACCTGTATACATACACTGCTTGCCCAATGAAGAGAAAGAAAATGCACACAATGGCATATTTATCACATCAATCGCCATCATTTCAAAGTGCTTCTGCAATGTCATGACATTTATTCTCCAGTGTTGCATTTTCGCTACAATGTTGTAAGAGAGGAGAGTTGGACCATGCACAGTCTTCTCCATGCATCAAATCCCTAAGATTCTCAATGAAGTTAAGGTCTGGACTGGGTTGTTGACAATCCATGTGTAAAAACATGTTCATGCTCCCTGAACCACTCTTTCACAATATGAGCCTAATGAATCCTGGCATTGTCATCTTGGAATATGCCTGTGCTATCAGGGGGAAAAATGCATTGATGAAATAACCAAGTCATTCAGTATGTTCAGGTAGTCAGCATAGCTAATTTTTGGCACATAACCTAGACCTGACCAGCTGTAGAATCCCTAGATTTTAGCACTTGCCCCAACAGGTTTGCAGTTACTAGGCATGATGGGTGCATCAATTCATCTGCCTGTCTTCTTACCGCGATGGGCCCATTACTGTGGAACGGACTCATCAGACTACATGACCTTCTTCCATTGTTGCAGAGTCTAATCTTCTTGCTCCCTAGAAATTGAAGTTTTTTCTCCAATTAGCCTCACTGATAAATTGTTTACAGTTCTTTAATCTCAGTTCCCTTTGTTTTGTGTGTGAAAATGCTTTAGTTTTCACTATTAAATATTGCCATGAATTCTACTCTTGTTTTTATGATTCAATTTCACCAGAGATATTTAAGTAATCACAAATCTCAATCATTCAACATATTTTTTTCAAACATATTACCTCAGTGATGGTTCCCATTATCCTTCCTTCTAGTTTTAAATAATTGGTCAGTTCTAAACTAAATTTTAGCAGTTTCAGCAAGATGTTTTCTTTGCTTCATGTGTGCCTATAATTCTGATGTCGTTTACTGTCTGCATCACTTAAGATCAGTTCATACTGCAGCATTGAGTGCATATGGATGATCCAGCATCGCCTTTACACAGTCACACGCCTTTTACTGTACCCTGACACAGACCCTGATGCAATCTCTCAAAAAATCACTACACATCACAATGACATTCTCAATAAAATGAGTGACATACTCGATAATATGACTTGATATATAATTAAAACAACAATTATGACAATATCGCACACAATATATATCGCACAATAACCCTATTGATACTTTTCATGTGTCATCACACAAGTAGGGGAACACCCCGTTGGCGGTTAATAAAAATACTGCCTCCTGCTGACCGCCAAGTCATGGGCTGAGTGATTTTTCTTTCTTTTTTTTAGCTAAAAAGCCAGAGAACTGTTGTGCAATAAGAAACAGTGTTACTAACCGATGAGGAGACATGCCTGGGCTGTGCTTCTACAGAAATTCCTTCATAGAAAGAACAACCAGAAATGAGAAATTTATATGTGCCGAATGGTTGCATCATTGACCCATAACAATCTATGGTAGCTGTAGTTGTCAGTACATTTGTATGTTTTTCAAAACTGTTTCTATCCTAATTTGCAGGTTAAGTGCAATTAAAGTATATACTGAAATGCAAAGTATAGATTTTCCCTATAGATTTTCCCTACCATCAAATAGAAATCTAAGCAAAACAAACCTGACACCGAATATAAAAGCAGAGACTAACGTGCTATAATACTATGACCAAGGACTAAATGACTGAGGAATATTCACAAGAAAGATGAAAACATCTCCCAAATGTATAGCTCTGAGAGGCACATGAGGGGTTTAATTCATTATGTATCGCAAGTGCCCACAATTTACAGTTTGTGATCATGTCTCTGTTTTGTACTGTTGATATGGGATCCAAATATTTGTGGATTGAAACAGATGAAAATAGGAGCAGATTGTGATGTGTTTCTATGAAGATCTCAGTGTATAGCTTAGATTGAAAACCCATTGTTTTTGTGTGTGTGTGTGTGTGTGTACACAGGTTTTGTGACTGAAAACTAGCAATAGTCCATCATAGGTCACTATCGAAACATTTATGTTGCTACCTAAAGTTTCGGTAGTAAAAATTTACTTTTGAGTCTATTGCTCAAAGATGCTAATCAGCATATGGCAGAGATTGCCAATCTCGGTTCTGGTGGTCCGGTGTCCCTGCAGGGTTTAGCTGCAACTGGTCTCAAAACACCTGCCTGGATGTTTCAAGTATACCTAGTGAGATCTTGATTAGCTTGTTCAGGTGTGTTTGATTAGGGTTGAAGCTAAAATCTGCAGGACATCGGACCTCCAGGAACAAGTTTGGTGATCCCTGATATGGTTAGCAAGCAAAGTTTTGAACAGTCGTACACAAATAATTGTAATTTTTTTTTTTTTTTTTGGACCACAAACACCCCAAATCGCATTTTGTTTCATTAGTGACATGAAAATGTGGGCCACCGTCCAGGACTTGTTTCTATCATTTCCAAGACAATTTGATGCTGTATTGGCTGGCTGCAAATACGAGGTCCTACACCATACTAATGAATTATTGTGGTCTAAAACCACAATAGAGATTTTGGTCCATATTGACATAATAGCACCACGCAGTTCCTGCAGATTTGTCGGCTGCACATCCATAATGCGAATCTCCTGTTTAACCACATCCTAAAAGTGCTCTATTGGATTGAGATATGGTGAATGTGGAGGCCATTTGAGTACAGTGAACTTATTGTCATGTTTAAGAAACCAGTCTGAGATGATTAACACTTTATGACATGTCATGTTATCCTGCTGGAAGTAGCCATCAGATAATGGATACACTGTGGTCATAAAGGGATGGACATGATCAGCAACAATACTCAGGTAGGCTGTGGCATTGACACAATATTCAATTGGTACCAATGGGCCCAAAGTGTGCAAAGAAAATATCCCCCACACCATTAAACCACCACTACCAGCCTGAACCGTTGATACACAGTAGGATGGATCCATGCTTTCATGTTGTTGATGCCAAATTCTAACCCTACCATCCTACCATCAACATGATGTGTGTTCAGAGATGCTCTTCTGCATACCTCAGTTTTGAGGAGTGGTTATTTGAGTTATTGTTGCCTTTCTATCAGCTCAAACCAGTCTTGCCATTCTCCTCTGACCTCTGGCATCAGCAAGACATAGCGTCCACAGAACTGCTGCTTAATGGATCATTTCTCTTTTTTGGACAATTCTCTGTAAACCCCAGAGATGGTTGTGTCTGAAAATCCCAGCAGATCAGCTGTTTCTGAAATACTCAGACCAGCCCGTCTAGCACCAACAACCATGCCATGTTCAAAATCACTTAAATCACCTTTGTTCCTCATTCTGATGCCCGGTTTGAACTCCAGCAGATCATCTTGACCATGTCTACATGCTTAAATGCATTGAGTTACTGCCATGTGATCGGCTGATTAGAAATTTGTGTTAAAGAGCAGTTAAACAGGTGTACCTATTAAAGTGGCCGGTGAGTGTGTGTGTGTGTGTGTGTGTGTGTGTGTGTGTGTGTGTGTGTGTGTGTGTGTGTGTGTGTGTGTGTGTATGTATATATATATATATATATATATATACATAGATAGATAGATAGATAGATAGATAGATAGATAGATAGATAGATAGATAGATAGATATGTATATATAGTATATAGGGGTGGGGTATATAAGCATGGGGTGACTCCTCTTTATTGTTTATTGTTGGTTAAATACCTAATTATTTATTAGACTGTTTAGAAAAACAGATTTTATTTGTACCATTTTTAAAATAATTTTCCATCAAAATCACATTTACACAATCATAACTGAAATTGTTTCATAGCACTCTTATTGTCAGGGAACTACAGTGCTGTGCACAGTTTAGCTTTAACCCTATTTAATTACACCTGATGAAATGAAATACTACTTGTTGTGTAGTGGCAAGTCCTTCAACCTTGTTTGAAACACACAGGTAAGTGTGTTGAAGCAGGGTTGGAACTCAACCCTGCAGCCCTCCAGGGATATCCCTGGTCTACGATAAACACCAAGGCCAGTACACACCAAGCTGACGCCAAACAATTAGCACGAACAAAACCCAACTGTGTTGTCGCCTCGTGTCAGCTCATGTCTGGGCCAAAAAGAACCAAACAGACAGTAGCCAACCGATACAAGTGAGAGCACACATTCTGCGCCTGCATGGGAGGAAGATGGAGTTCATGTGGGTGGTGAATGAGCCATTTATTGTGTGGAAATCATGACAGTTAGGCTGCGTTCCACTTTACTTGCGAACTTCCCTAAGCACTTCCCCTCAGGGGAATCCCCACTTTCATTTTAAAGTGTGTTCTACTTTGTCAAGTAAACAAGAGAAGCGTACATGGACATATCCTCAAGCCCTCTATTTTGATTTTGAATTGAGTCCACTCCAGCACCTATACTGTATGTCTCAGAATGCAATGTATTTGTGTATTGTAATCAATGGCATAGATCAGAGTCAATGAGATGGAGGGAAGTTAGCGATTGAAGGGCCTAAAAATTGAATTCTCTCAAGTGGCATCATGGGATAGTGTAGCATCCATAGGATTCACATTTCAGCATCTCACCAGAGGTGGTACTTGTCTACAGTTATTCGAAAACAATGAATTTAGACATAATACTCAGCTTGCATACTGTTTTAGCATTAACTAAGGAAAGTATGTAGTTTTAGATGCAGCCTAAGTCTCTTTTTGTTGGAAAAGTTCACATTTTTGTTGGGTTGTTTAACCCTGACGTAAAGCCTTCACTCTATCCCTCCATCTCATTGACTTGAATGTACATCATTGATTAAGTTACACAAGTGTCCACTATTAGTGGAACATCTGAATTGGCTTAAATGGAAGCCCTAAAACCTTGAGCACTTGGAATCTACATTGATGTGATGTCACGTTTGCACTGCATCCTGGGACATATAGTTTCTGGAGTGTGGATATGAAGCAGACCCGCTCCCTTGGTCAAGATTGGACATGAACAGTATCTCCATGTAAGCTTCCGTCGTTCACTTGACAAAGTGTAATGCACTTTAAAATGTTGGTGGGAATTCCCGCCATTGAACATGCTTAGGAAAGTTCATGAGTGTGTGTGTCGTAAAGTGGATTGGAACGCAGCCTAGAGAGTGAATATTTAAGGGCGTGATTACCATTGTTTTCAGTTCCCATATTTATCAGCATGCAGTCATTCATACGATAGGATTGTCTGTATGTGAATGTTTCATAAATCTTAAGCTAACCTTGTCATAAGTTGATTTGTGTGCTTGGATCTGCTCTCATTTCTACTGTAGACTGATAAACGAGGCCCATTATGTGAATAATGACAACAGAAATGTACTGTGTTATTCTGTGTTTAGAATACAAAATATCCAGCCTGAAGCTGCTCTACATTTCCCAATGAAAAAAAAACTAATTCTCCATTAATAAAATGGGATCTATCTGTCCACTTTAGAGCATAGTTAGTGGCATATATACTTTAGTTTACAAAATATGTCATTTTAAGAAAGGAATCACAGAGGTTTAGTGCTTCACCATACATGAATACATACATAATGGTACAGCTTTTATTAAACTAGTTCAGGAAAAAATAAACAATCAAAAATAATACTGAGTAGTCTTCATCAGTGTTGGGGAAAGAATTCTTTAGAATAGAATGCATTACAATATCTAGTTGTAACTAGTTGCATTACTTTTTATGGTAAGTAATGCGTTTCAATACTTTTGAGTTACTTTTAAGTTACTTTTGAGTTACTTTTCCATACCTGCCTAAGGCTTGATCTCTTTTAGAACCAGTGGTGTAAAGTTACTAATCGGTATTTTTACTCTACTACTTTCCCTCAACCTGAAGTCACTACTTTATTGTCCCTTGTCTATGGGGATTAGAAAAATCTGTGTTTCCTGTCCAATCAAATCATACAAAGAAGGTAAATCGCATCATAATGAACTACCTCAAGACATTGGCGATTTAGAATTGCAGCAAACTATTTGGAAGCATTAAAGTGTCCAAGAAGATGTCCAAAATCTTTATACGTATTGACCCAGAGAGTGTTTAGATGCATGTCACTGATGAGAAGATGACCGATGTTAATGGTATGATGACTGAAATGGCCTTAAACACCCAGCAGGCACAAAACGTCAACATGACGTCAGATTGACAAAACGTTAAATTGACGTTGTACCCCAAAGTCTTGGGGATGTTGCATTTTGTTTGGAAATGAAAATCAGGTTGTTTTCAGAATGCAACGTCAGGCCAACATCAATGTCCAACGTCCAACCTAAAAACAACCTAATATCAACGTCTAATGATGTTACAGCTTGACGTGTGGACGTTACCACTATGATTTCTATCAGACGTTGTTATTTTGGTTGTCATATCTGATGAATAAATGTCAGCATTTGACGTCAATATGACATTGGTTTAAGATGTTGGATCAATGTTGGATTTTGGTCACTTTCTAACACAACCTGACAGTTTGACTTCGTTATTGTACATCAAAATAACTTTGTCTTTAGACGCTGGCTAGAGTATTGAATTTTGGTTATCTGACATCACATCCTAAATCTAATATTAACGTCTCACGGCGTTGTGTGCCTGCAATAACTAAATGCACTACAGAATGTTACGTTTACACACACATCCACAAATTACATGTAAATGCATCAGCTTTTTATAGCATAATACTCACTACTAATGACTACTTTGAAAAGGTCTACTCATACTTTGAGTAATATTTACAGCAGATACTTCTACTCTAGGGCGCCACGGTGGCCTAGTGGGTAGCACGTTCGCCTCACAGCAAGAAGGTCGATGGTTCGATCCCCGGCTGGGCCAGTTGGCATTTCTGTGTGGAGTTTGCATGTTCTCCCCGTGGTTGCGTGGGTTTCCTCCGGGTGCTCCGGTTTCTCCCACAGTCCAAAGACATGCGGTACAGGTGAATTGGGTAAGCTAAATTGTCCCGTAGTGTATGTGTGTGAATGAGAATGTATGGATGTGTTTCCCAGAGATGGGTTGTGGCTGGAAGGGCATCCGCTGCGTAAAACAAATGCTGGATAAGTTGGCGGTTCATTCCGCTGTGGCGACCCCGGATTAATAAAGGGACTAAGCCGAAAAGAAAATGAATGAATGAATGACTTCTACTCTACTTGCACTACATTTTTAGGCAAGTAATAGTCCTTAAGTATGATTTTTCAGTACTCCTTCCACCACTGTTTAGAACTTGCAGGGGATTTTTCTTTTTTTTAAATAGAGGAGATCTGCATTTAACAACAAATTGTATAAACTACACCATCAACATCATTTAAAAAAATTAGATCTTCTGAGAACATCTTGACACTATACATGTCAGGGTTTTAGTTGGGAAAAGGAGGAGGACTCAATTGCAGACAAATAATATGGATTTTTTAACAAAAATAAAACAAAACAGCAAAACAAACTACCCCGAGGGGGAAAACATTAATAAAACAAACAAACAAACTTGACTGGGCAGGCTGGTAGGGATCAGGACTGGAGAACACAACAAGACATGGGTATCAGCGACGACGAACTGGCACAGGACAGCAGACATGAGTAGAATATAAGCAGAAATAATTAACAAACAAACAGGTAAACATGGTAAACTAATAATGGGTTAGCAAGGAGGGTGGGGCTAGACGGGAGAGCACATGACAAACATCACAAGCCATGTGCTCATGTAAAGAAATACAGAAGATAAGTGCTCGACCCGAGAAACCTCGAGCTGAGCACCAAACAGGACAAAACAGAGCTAGTGTCTGGACTCTGCCACCAAAACAAGAATTTACAAGACTGGAGTGGCAGAACCCTGACAATACATGCCGTATTTCAATTCTGTTTTGTATTATATTAGTTCAGTAAAATCATATTGAGACAAGCCCCTTTTCTTCCATGTGTTCAAAATAATGAGAACACTTCCATCACAGATATGTAAGGCTCTGCTAGCTTGGCTTTTGTCTGTTTTTATGGGGAGCTCATTTTCTCATTGAGTGTGATTCAATGTGATAACACTAATGTTCAAGAATTCACACTTAGCTCATGATTTATACATAGCTTGTTTGGCATGCTGTCCCGGGAGAGAGCCCTGAGCTCAAGGGATCCTCAGGCCCAGGGCTCCCCCCTTTTGCAGTGCGAGTGGAAATTGAGCTCAGGTCCATCTCAATGTCCCCCGCTGCTGAGGCTAAGGTGAACTTCCTGAGAGTAAGACATTAGAAAAACATTTAGGCTTATTTTATTTATTATATAGAGCATATTTGAACAGTGGGAGGAAACCGGGGAACCCGGGGGAAACCCACATGAACACGGGGAGAACATGCAAACCTCCGCACAGAAATACCAGATGGCCCAGAGAGGACCTGACGCCAATGGTATTCTTGCTGTGAGGGAACAGTGCTAGTCACTGTGCCGCCCATTCTGGATAAACGTGGAAGAATTGGAGGAGGGGGGTTTCTTCCAGACGAAGATAGTTTTAGAAAGGAAATGAGGAGACATATAGTGACCTGGGATCCTTTAATTGGAGGATCATGACGATTAGCTAATGTGGGCCAGCTGGGTTAATCATGAGCACATGCTCCTTTTAAAATTAGTTTAATATTAAACTTCATTTAATTTAGCAAACTATTTTTAAAAGCTAATTAGTTACATTTAAAAAAAAGAACTCAGTTACTTTCACTTAATCTTTTTAATCTTTTAAGTGTTACTTTACTTTTACTTAGTTATTATGTAGCTCACGTTAGTTGTAATGCGTGACCCCCAACACTGGTCTTCATCACGATGTGCAACACTATTATAACAGAAGTCTTGATATTTACACTAGCACCTGTGTTGACTGTTAATCTGGTTATTAAATAAAACAGGCACACACCAACTACACAGGTAGGGCTTTCAGTTTCTATCTTTTTCTATAAACACACACACACATACACACACACGCACACACAGTTTAGGCGTTTATTTTTTACTTTCCCTTTCTATCTCAATGTAATATATTGACACTTACATGGTATCAAAGCTTTGAGGTCTACTTCATTCTTCATTCTTTATTATATTCACATCATTACAGTTTTTTAGAGTTTATCAGCGTCCTTTGACAATTTATAAATTCCATTCATTAGTTTTATTGTTTTTTTCTTATTCATTTTTCTCCAAATACAATGGTTGACTGTTTAATTATGCTAACAGTCATTTTCAAAAGTTCATTCTTCATCAGCCCTTCCTGCATCTTTGGGCTTCCTTTATCACATTCGACACATTCATGTAAAGTTCAAACCGTTGATAAGGAGAGTCCATAACATAACAACATCACAGACCTGCAGAGACTGCAGAAAATCCCTCATCATGCTTAAACATGGCTCAGTAGAGTGCTAACTTCTGACATGTAGAGACAAGTATGTCCACGATCACGTTCACACTGAAGCTGTAGCTCAGCAGGTAAGCTTATGTAAAAATATGTGATGACACCATTATAGGTCCAATAAAAAGCGAGTTGGTTGTGGTTTTATGTCTGCGATAATAAGGGCTGCTTTGCAGTCTATGAAAAAAATTAACTGATTTAAATGCTCATCCTTCACTGCTTGTGCTGCTGTGGAAATCTGTGTGCTTTAGTATTGTATGCAGTTATGCACACATTTTTTTTAAAGCAACCAACCCACGGTCATTCTGAAAGCGTAGCCCTATATGCATTTCTGGAGAGTGCCAAATATATATCCCAGGAAGTTTTTTTTTTTTTTTCAGTTTTTGTTTTTGCGAATCCACCAGAGGCCGCTGTTTACTTTTTGAGATCTCAAATTTCTCTCGCAAGGAGACACACACTCCAGGACACAAAATCTAGGCAGGAGCGAATCATACAGGGTTAATAACGGATCAGTCTTCTTCTATTTTTCTTGTTTAACGATGACTAACACCTTAGGAGTATAATGGCCCCCTACTGTATTTCACAAATATGGCGATCAAGACTGTGCGTGCAATAATTAATACGATTGCCATTCATTTGACTGTGAAAACTTTAGGGTTTTTAATTTTGGTCATTACTTCATTATTATATCGTAATGATCATTTTAACATCTGTGCAGTTTTGGCACTCAAATTATGTAAATAAAAATAATTAGCTAAAACACTAATGACTATTTAAGCAAATACTATTCAATCGCTGGAGTAAAATATTAATATAGTGTTATACATGTATTAAACTTTATTACATACATTTAT
Organism: Danio albolineatus; assembly: GCA_903798035.1. Classification (NCBI taxonomy): domain Eukaryota; kingdom Metazoa; phylum Chordata; class Actinopteri; order Cypriniformes; family Danionidae; genus Danio; species Danio albolineatus. The sequence continues at coordinate 2,290,422 of CAIGQQ010004432.1, read as the reverse complement.
TACATTTAAAGATGCATAGATTAGCTTGTATTATTTCCTTCATTATAAAGAATCCATTATACAGTATAAATTGAACCTGTCCAATTTAGATCATTTATATATCTCGGAAAAATGTTTCAGCCAAGCCAGCAAACGAGTATCTACAGTATATTGACTCCTTCAGTTAAATAATGACTGATCATCTATGACGACTCATAGAAAACTTGTATCAAATAGTGATCAGACAAAACGTTCCCCATTCGCCCGTCTTGATCGGCATATTTGTGAAACAGTATACACTATTGTCTTGTATATATGTATACAAGCCTGCCTAGATTGTGTGGCCTGGATTGTGCGCCCTGAAACGTTTGTTCGTCTGCGGGTCTGCAGCTGGATAATATTGTGCTTGTGAGTGCTATTCACACCTGCTCTTCTCACGTACATCCACCAGAGCCCTCTGTGGACTGACTGACTGATTAACTGACCCAACCTGCTCCTTCCCTAAACACAACCAACAATTGTTTTCAAAAGCAATCCAGAAAAAAAAGTCCCCTTATTTTAACCATGTTTTCAGATTTTACCACATTCTCACCCTTTAATTTACTTGTTCATTTAATTTTTTTTGGCCTTTGTTTTTGTCTTGCCTGCTTTCTGGAACCATTCCTTGTGAATTTCCTCTCTGCATCTCCAGTCTTAAAAAATAAGCATAAAATAATTATTTATTTATTTTTAAATGTAATTACGGTATCATGATTAGTAGACACAACCACTTGTTACTGGTTAATAGAAATAGTTAATAGACATAAACAACACAATCAGTTGTAGTCCTGCATTTACACATCTTTGTAGTACAACTCCTTCAGTGTATTTAATATATCTTTAATATATATTTGAAATGTTACAAACACTGTCTCACACAAACATTTGGTTGTTTGTCTCTGTATCTGAACTACATCTAATGATTTTGACACAGCATACAAACATGCTTCTCTTCAGACATGACCACACACGTAAAGTGTTGTGAAAACGCATTCTTGTCAAGTGAAAGCAGATCTCCGCTGATTTATCAAAGATTGCTCACAGTTACACTGTACTATAAAACAGCTATCACATGCTCTTTTCTGGGAATTCACTCCCTCACACACTTGGCACAACTAACTTTTTATGCCAGAACAAAGGTGTGGTAAGCATAATATAACTCCTTTATTAATACAAGTAATAATGGAATATTTTCCATCAAAAAAAAATTTCTGTCATAATTTTTTACTAACTTTTTAAAAGCTTGTTATCGTTACAAAAGCATGAGAGACACTGACCTGATTATCAGTGCAGGTATTTATTGACTTGGGCCACAGCCCTGCAAAGATTAGTTTCAACACATTTATCTGTAGGTTTCAAACAAGACTTAAGGGCTTGTGATCAGGTGTCATGTGAGGACGCAGGACGACAGAGTTGAGGATCCAAATGCAGTTTTATTAAGAGAATCATCTAGCAAGCAAGAGTCAAAACTGGAACCAACAGGTGTGTGTAGAGTAATCCAAAGCATGGTCGGTAAACAGGAAATGGTCGGTACAGGCAGCTAACTACGTAAACAAAGAAACAAAGCAAAGGTCAAACATGTCAAGTCAAGGCAATGCAAGGCAAGGCAAAGGGAAATGCGTCATAATGTTTACTAAAAATGATAACAAGACTCAGCCACAATGTGTGTGTTTGTTATGGGATGAATTTAGTATCAATATTATTTGCAAGCGCATGTTCTGTCATCCACGTGCTCTATTAATGTTGTATATGCAGTTTTACATCCACACACAAATAGCTTTCCACCTGAGTCTGTGAATTAAAGATTTGCGCAAACAAAAACATGTTCGTGAAAACAAATATTATGTTTTGCATTCACCCATCTTAATTTACGTGTGCGAAAAGTAAGTTTTGCATTTGCAGATCAGGTGAATTTACTTTTTTGTTTTAATCTATACTACCGGCTTCGTTTGAATTTTGAGACATTCCATTCGCGGATTTTAAGCTTTTCAAGAGTCAAATACAAACAACTTTACACGGAAAAGCCACAACGTTCTTATGCAATGTGTACACATCTGCCTACCGATTTGAGAAATTTGTACAAAATACTAAAATGAAAGAGAAACAAATATTTGTACAGGAGTAGAGGTGAATGAGGTGGCAGAGAATCTGACTTAAACTTGCTCAGAGAAACACTGTTATAGCATAGGACCCCACCATTTTAACCTACACTGAATGTTATAATGTGCTCCTGAGAGGAGGTTTGACTCTCCAGTGGTTAAACGTTGACCTCACACAGGCATAGACTGTCAGAATACCCATATACAGCCATTCATCCAGCTGATGCATCACGATGTCCACTTTTGTGACTTTGATGGCTTTTACAGGTCGTTAGGTTATAAAACGTTATAAAAACAGTGGACGTGGCCTGCTCTGTAATGCCGAGATTGTCATATAGGGATCACTTGTTAAATTGCATTAGTACATTTGCACGTAGATCAAGAGTTGCGGGCAGATCGAGACTTGCGGGCAGATGAAGAGCTGCGCGAAGATCAAGAGTTGCGCGCGCGTGGATTTGCTGACAAACTGTGAAATTAGTCTCATAATCCAAACGAGCGCCACCTGATCCACATATGCGCAAATGATGATTCACGTACATAAAAGAGAGCATATGTATTCACAAATACAACTCTGTTTTTACAAATGCTGCACAATTATTTTAAATCGGACTTTTTCAGACTCAAGTGTAGTAATGCAGGATTGTACAATTCCCAAATCGGTAGGTAGATGTGTACACATTGCATAAGAACGTTGTGGCTTTTCCGTGTAAAGTTGTTTGTATTTGACTCTTGAAAAGCTTAAAAACCGCGAATGGAATGTCTCAAAATTCAAATGAAGCCGGTAGTATAGATTCAAACAAAAAAGTAAATTCACACACGCGTATCACCTGAACCGCAAATGCAAAACTTACTTTTCGCGCACGTAAATTAAGATGCGTGAATGCAAAACATAATATTTGTTTTCACGAACATGTTTTTGTTTGCGCAAATCTTTAATTCACAGACTCAGGTGGAAAGCTATTTGTGTGTGGATGTAAAACTGCATACACAACATTAATAGAGCACGTGGATGACAGAACATGCGTTTGCAAATAATATTGATACTAAATTCATCCCATAGTTTGTGTTGTTTTTATAGTCCATGAAATCAGTCCACAATGATCTTCTAGTTGTGTCTGTGTTTAATCAATAAGAAACAGGAACCGGTGTGTGTGAGGTGCATGCTTGCAGTTGTAGTTCGTTAACATGGCATGCGTGTTGTTCTCCAGCGATCTGCCCTGGCTTGATCGCTGGGGACTGTGACATCAGATTTGGGTTAACGGATTAGTGTAAACGGTCCTAAGAACCAATAGGAACGCTGAATCCCATGACAACTTCAAACAACTGCAGAGAAATGTCAAAACAGTACTTTTTCTAGTTTCATTATTGAGGCATGCTGTGAGCAAAAATACCACTTACCACAAACAGATTGTTTATGTTAGCTGTGAGATTTCAAAATGTGGGTTAGTGAATGTGTTGTGGATATATGAGGTCAAACTGGGTGATTTACCTTGCGTGTCCATGTTTGGCGTATCTTTGTTGTCACTCTGTCTGACATTATCACAACTGAGATCTTACAGTCTGACACGGGGATCATGTTTGTGCAGTCTGACAAGCTACAGTCATAGCTTTAGACACACAAGCCGGGCTTTAGACACACAAGGAAATGAATAAGGAGTCTTTGTAAACAGGCAATGACAGGATGAGTAATAACTTTCCTCTAAATATACTTTTGTTAAATATTTGGGTCACGCTTTGTTTTGATGGTCCGTTTGATGAATTTAAGTTACATTGCATCTGCATGACAACTAATTCTCTTTAGATTATAAGTAGACTGTTAGGTTGAGGTTGGGGTTAGGGTTAGTGTAAGTTGACATGTATATGCAAAGTTTCTTATAGTCAGTTAAATGTCTGTTGAATGACTGTTAAATGTCAGTATCATCAGATATTAAGCAGACAGTCTACTAATACTCAAATGGACCATCAAAATAAAGTGTTACCAATTTTGTTTATTTTATTTGATAGATTTTATATTCAGTGTTCAGTGGGTAGCACAACCGCCTCACAGCAAGAAGGTCGCTGATTCGAGCCCTGGCTTGGTCAGTTGGCATTTTTGTATGGAGTTTGCATGTTCTCCCCGCGTTCGTGTGAGTTTCCTCTGGGTGCTCTGATTTCCCCCACAAGTCCAAAGACGTGGTATAGGTGAATTGAATAAGCTAAATTGGCCATAGTGTATGTGAGTGTGTGCAGGAGTGTACAGTATATGTGTTTCCTAGTGATGGGTTGCAGCTCGAAGGGCATCCGCTGCGTAAAACATGTGCTAGATAAGTTGGCAGTTCATTCCGCTGTGGCGACCCCAGATTAATAAAGGGACTAAGCTGAAAAGAAAATGAATGATTGAATTTTATATTCCCCAGTTGGAAAATTCGTCTTGGACTTGAGGCCTGCATTTGCATGCACTAAACAAAACAAACAACACCAACAACAAATCAACACACATAAAAATCCATTCAAAGACGAGAATTACATAAATCTAATTGACGTAGGTGAAAATGATCTCTTAAATCTATTGTATCTGCACACAAGCAGCCTGTATCATCTACCAGAATGCAGTAACTCAAACTCACACAATAAAATATGTGAGGGGTCAGATATTATCTTAGGAGATTCATTAAGAACTGATTGCTCATAAAAAAGATACTCCCTTTTCCCTGATTCTCACAGCTGTCTTTACCAAATGCACAAGCTTGGCTTAAGATTGAACTGTAAATCAATAACCGATCTAAAGCTAGATATGTGTGCTGTTTAACAGAAACCTGACTAAGGCCCAATCCCAATTCTACTCCTTAGCCCTTCCCCTTACCCCTACCCCTCACAAGGGGTATACACCCCTTCGAACGAAGATTTTTCAGGACCACACTTCAAACAGAGGGGTGAGAAAATTTCCCAGAATACACCAGCCACAACGGCAGATAGCTGAACCCGGTAGTAAGGAGATCCACAAATTAGTATTTTTTGTCATTGTTACAAATTTTTACGACAAACAAACATATGTTTTAACATATTCATAACCGCGTTCGTGTTTTACTGTCATGCTTTTAAAAAAAAAACGCAATCTATAATCCATAATCATAACTCATGTACAGCAGTCCCACAACATTCTGACACATGACACTCGAATACCCTGTCAGTAATGTCTAGTGGCTGGGAATGGGCTTTTTACAGTGTCTGCTATAATGTTAATTTTGTTTTCATGTGTTTACATAGATAAATATGGCCACTGTGTAAATACACAGTATAGTTACAATCTTATTGCCACATTAGATCGTTATGATAACATAATATATGCCTTCAGTGATTTCCTGAAGATGAACACCAAAAAATAACACAACTGGAATAACTCCAGCAGTCGTGATCGTCTGATCTCATATGAAGCAAGAGATCGCGATGACATATGATGACGTGTGCAGGTGTTGAAGTGCTGTCCCAATTCGGGGTACGTTTTAAAGCCCTTCCCCTTAACCCTCGGTTGTAAGGAACAAGGGGAAGGGGTAGGGGTAGGGGTACAAAAATAGAATTGGGATTGGGCCTTAAACCTTACATTAGCTTAAACGAGTCTACACCTCAAGGACATCATTAATAGTATGAGGCTTTTCGTAAAGGCGAAGGAGGAGATGTTGAAAATGAACTTTTACCCTTCCCGACAGCCGAATCTCTATCTGTCAGTGATTGTCATCTTCGTGTCACGACCAGTCCCGTGACTGGTCCACTAGGCTCCGCTAGTGTCTGAAAGGAAAGGCTTGTTTACGTTTTACCTGATCAGGCACTGCATATTTGGTGATGTACCGTGTCGACGTTGACAAGTTCAGGCAAAAGATCCGAACCCAACATGATTCATTTATTCGACTCTCAACTATTTTGTTAAATAATCAATAGCCTTAAACACGGTGCACTTTCAGATTTAAACCTCAGCTGGATGTTTTCATTCACTTAGTGCTATATTACACACTGCATGGCAGCTCATTTTCAAAAACCTATAATAAAGACTCTTTAACAAAAGAATTTGCTGACATCATCTCAGATCATTATTTAAAGATGCAATAGGTATTTGTCTTCGGAAACATGTTTTGTTGGTTAAAGTCTCTTCACATAACAAAAGTAATGATCAAAGTAAGTGATACAAATGTATTCATGTGTATTTTATACTCTGGGTATTGCGTAGGACTAATAAAAAGCTTGTCCAATCAATGGGGCCGAAAATGATAAAAGCATATTAACATATGTAGATTTATATATCTTTATTCATGCAAACCTTAAATAGTTTGTGTTCTTTTTTAAAATTAGTTTAACTACAGTGACAACACATCTACTATTCCACTATACAGGCTGTCATTTATATTATAGGCTGTCTGATAGCTATATTGTTCCATTTTGTGCCTCTCCAATACAGTCAGTTTCACTTTCTACCATGTTGCTGATAACAGAACAGTTCAGTGTACTGTTACACCCCGACCAGACAGTATATGCCTATTACCATCATACAGCTCTGTTATAGCCTATTTTGTTGGATCGGATTTGCTTTTTCACCACATTGATCAGATGATCTCAGTGTGCTTTCACACCTTGTTGTTTGCTCTTAAACTGATGCGTTTCCCCCCTTAATTCATTTGGCCATATGTAAACATAACAATTGCGTTTGGATCCAGAGTCTGAGATCCCCTAAATGAAGTGGTTTAGTAATACACTCTGGATTTCTGACTATGCAGCACTCTGCAGTTGTAGTGAAAAAAGCATGCATCAATGTACACTCACCGGCCACTTTATTGGGTACACCTGTCCAACTGTTAAGGCAAATTTCTATTCAGCCAATCACATGGCATCAACTCAATGCATTTAGGCATGGTCAAGACGATCTGCTGCAGTTCAGAATGAGGAAGAAAGGTGATTTAAGTGACTTTGAAGGTGGCATAGTTGTTGGTGATAGATGGGCTGGTCTGAGTATTTCAGAAACTGCTGATCTACTGGGATTTTCATGCATAACCATCTCTAGGGTTTACAGAGAATGGTCCGAAAAAGAGAAAACATCCAGTGAGCGGCAGTTCTGTGGGCGCAAATAACTTGTTGATGTCAGAGGAGAATGGCTGGACTGTGAAGGCAACAGTAACTCAAATAACCACTCGTTACAAGCAAAGTATGTAGAAGAGCAACTCTGAACGCACAACACATCCAACCTTGAGGCGGATGGGCTCCATCAGCAGGAGACCACACCAGGTGCCACTCCTGTCAGCTAAGAACAGGAAACTGAGGCCACAATTCACACAGACTCACCAAAATTGGACAACAGAAGATGGAAAAACGTTGCCTGGTCTGATGAGTCTTGATTTCTGCTGCAACATTCGAATGGTAGGGTCAGAATTTGGCAAAGAGTAGGGTCAGCATTTTTCTTGTATCAGTGGTTCAGGCTGGAGGTGGTGGTGTAATGGTGTGGGAGATATTTTCTCTGCACACTTTAAGCCTATTAGTACCAAATGAACATTGTGTCATCGCCACAGCCTACCTGAATAATGTTGCTTATCATGTCTATCCCTTTATGACCACAGTGTACCCATGGCCACTTCAAGCCAGATAAAGGCCACTGATGGCCACTTCAAGCAGGATAAAGCACCAGGTCATAAAGTGTGAATCATTTCAGACTCTTTTATTGAACATGACAATGAGTTCACTGTACACAAATGGCCTCCACAGTCACCATATCTCAATCCAATAGACACATTTGAGCAGCCGACAAATCTGCAGCAACTGCATGATTATGTCAATATGAACCAAAATCTCTGAGGAATATTTCCAGTACCTTATTGAATGTATGCCATGAAGGATTAAGGCAGTTCTGAAGGCAAAAGGGGGTCCAACCTGGTACTAGTAAGGTTGACCTAATAAAGTGGCTGGTGAGTGTACATATACTGTACAAGCGTGAGGTGTAACTTTTACTAGGGATACAGAGAAAATGTGCCTTTTTTGTTTTTTGTTTATATCTGCCTGCCGTCATCACCACTGAGGACAAAGAGAGACTGTGCGTGTTGTTGTGCTCGTCTGCAACCAATAACTTTGCATGCATGCTTTAAAAATAACATGGTGAAAGTTTTAATGAGCATGTATTGTGGTTGAAACGATCATTTCAGATAGCAATGACATGCCGAATAGCAACAAATAAATTGAGGTCAACATGGATGAAAAGATGTGAGCTGGTTGGTTCAGTGGTTCCCAACCTTTTTTGCCTGAGACCAACTTTTTTCCCCCGGAAAGAGGGAAGTACGGTGGCCGAGAAAGGTTAACGCGCTGCAATTTAAGAAAGCACATGCAATAACAAAAAACACTAGCAGATTAAGAAACTATCTTCATCAATTTGACAGCACACCTGTTACAAATTCTCACAACACAAACAACGGAAGAAACGCGCATCAAGTTATTGAAAACACAACGGAAACGTTTCAAGAGGACCCAAAAACATGACAGACACAGCTAAGATACGGACCCGCCGTGACTGTTGTTCAGTAAAGTGATTGGTGGTCTTTGAAAGGTGGTCTTTAATATCCTGATTACACGATTCCGTTGTCTTTTGTAAATTCATTCATTCATTCATTTTCTTTTCGGCTTAGTCCCTTTATTAATCCGGGGTCGCCAAAGCGGAATGAAGTGCCAACTTATCCAGCATTTGTTTTACCCAGCGGATGCCCTTCCAGCCACAACCCATCTCTGGGTTGTAATACTATAATACTGTAATACAATACTGTATACAGTACTATCAGATATTTCATTCACACACATACACTACGGACAATTTAGCTTACCCAATTCACCTGTACCGCATATCTTTGGACTGTGGGGGAAACCGGAGCACCCGGAGGAAACCCACGCAACCACGGGGAGAACATGCAAACTCCACACAGAAATGCCAACTGGCCTAGCCGGGGATCGAACCAGCGACCTTCTTGCTGTGAGGCGAACGTGCTACTCACCACGCCACCGTGGCGCCCCGTCTTTTGTAAATTATCAGTCTAATTAATGATCAACTGAAATGTTGTGTTATTAAATAAATTAACTACATCCGTATCTTAGCTGTGTCCGTCATGTTTTTGGGGTCCTCTTGAAACATTTCCATTGTGTTTTCACCAAGTTGCTGCACATTTTCTTCTGTTGTGTTTTCAATAACTTGCTGCACGTTTTCTACCGTTGTGTTTTCAATAACTTGCTGCGCGTTTCTTCTGTTGTTTGTGTTGTGAGAATTTGTGACAGGTGTGCTGTCAAATTGATGAAGATAGTTTCTTAATCTGCTGGTGTTTTTTTGTTATTGCATGTGCTTTCTTAAATTGCAGCCCGTTAAGCTCTCTTGTGACAATTTGTAACAGGTGTGCTGTCAAATTGATGAAGACCGTTTCTTAATTTGCCGGTGTTTTTTGTTATTGCATGTGCTTTCTTAAATTGCAGCGCGTTAACCTTTCTCGGCCACCGTAGGGAAGGCCCCCTTCCACATTTAATAAGATTATCGCTCATAAGTTTGCAGTACGTATGACAAAAAAAAAGTTGTTTTCAAACAAACTGTATGTTTATTACTATATCTAGATATGCTTATGCACAAATAATAGCCTAATGTAAAATATAAAAGCAAAACATCAGTAGGGCATTTATATTGGGTACACCTTGCTGTATTGGGGATAACTCATCTGCAAATGTCTTATTAATTCTTTACTAATATTAATTCTTTAATGACTCTTTGCTTCGAGAAAATGGAATGAAACCATAGTTCGGGTAACTATCTTAGTAATTCCTGCATTTCGTGTTTCCAGTATTGCTAGTGCTGCGACCCGAAACTTTTAGAGCTTCCTCAAATATGCTTCAGTCATTACTATTAGCTGCTGAAGGTGAATCAGTGAGACCTTTTTGTGAAGGACGAATTACAAATTTTTTTTGGTCAAATTTTGGTCAGCCAGAGGATAAAACAAACTTAGGCATCATGATTGTTCTCGTAATTGTCCACTGCCAAAAAAAATTTAATAAGACGCGGCCCATCTACAGAGCTTGATGAGTTGCTGAGCTTGTGGGCGGGACTCTTCTGTTGGGAACCGCTGCAGAACAGTATATTAGCTCAGGTCAAAAAAATGTTTTGTCTGTTGGCAACCAGGCAGAGACAATAAATATTTACTTTACTGTCTGTTATAAAGCAAGAACACGTCTAGTTCGTGTTGTCATTTATGTAGCTTACCCAATTCACCTATACCACGTCTTTTGACTTTGGACCCAGCGGAAGCCCACATGAACATGGGAAGAACATGCAAACTCCACCTTGTTAAATCAATTACTATACTATCAGATATGACAGATATAAGAAAGTAGTTATTAAATTAGTTATTAGTTATTTAAGCTTAAGAGTAGGCACTGAGGTCCACCCCGTTTCACCAAGGTCCACCAACTTCAAAAATATTGTTTTAATTTATGTTCTAATTATGAGTTCTGGCCATAACTTCAGGCTATGTCATCCAATACTCAAACTTCTAGCTGTAAGGTTTAAAGGGGTGGTCCAGAGTGTATTTTTAAAGCTTGATTGTGTTTATAGGGTGCAAAACAATGTGTGCTCATGCTTCATTTGTGAAAAATCACGTTATTTTTACATATATCTTACTTTAATTATACACAGCTACTCAGCTAACGGGAAATCGACTGTCATATTTCCAATAAAGCCCGCCCTCAAGAGGCTCTGATTGGTCAGCTAACATAATGTGCTGAGATTCGCGGATGAGCTCCATGTCACCAGGAAGTGTCCTGCTATAACTTTACAGCACATCTGGCCATGCCCCTTCGCTGCGCGGAGTGTATGTTTGTAACCTGAAGGGTTTATGACATCATTAACCAGGATGTATTTTCTTGTAGTCCACAAACTTTGATTGCTGTAGGTTTTGCTAAGCTAACTCTGTAAAAGCCATAGTCTCCCTTTCCATTGAACTTTGAGCGTCTTACATTCAGAGATGTTGTTTATGTCACACAGCTACATTACACATCAACTAAAGTTTAAAATATGATATTGTAGTGGACCACCCCTTTAAAATTACAAAATGCATTAACTAACTGCTTCATAAAGACTTATTATAAGCGATGAATTGCATTCTCAAAAACCGTGTATTTTCTGTGGTGGTTAGTTTTTCAGCAGACAATTGCTAAGGTTTCTTTTCATAAAGAAATGGACATTTGGACAAATTGTAGAGCTTCTGTATTCTTATTTATTAAGAAAAAATATAATCTCACATATTATTTAAAGAAGAGCCAACAGAGAACGGCACCAGAATGATGTGGGCATTATCCATCTCCTATACAAATCACAAGTTTAAAAGACTGAAGATATCCACAGTTGCGATGAACAGATGATTCCGCAGTGTTATGGCTTTGAACTGCTGATAATATGAATCTCATGTGCAGAATTAGAATTGACGTGTAGGTCATGGTACAGGAATTGTAAGGATGTGAGAATAGGTTTGACAGGTTAGATTCATTTTGCCACCTCTCCGGCCTTCTTCTCTTGCTCAATATCTGTGAAAAGATGAAATAGGAGTGGTGCTGTGAAAAACCATGCCAGTGCAAATAGTTTCACCATCAAAGTTAAAACTAAATGATAGGATGAAAGGTCTGAATAGCATAAAAATGCACAATGCAACAATGAAAGGGTTCATTTGGTGTTATGTAAAACCTTTTGAGAACCATTGTTATACTGTTTGACAACTCCCATTCTCAGCACACAACGCCCAGGAGGAGTTGAATTATGGTGTTACAGTTAGTGACATGTCCTACACTGCTGTTAAGTATAAACAAAGAGCATGGAATCACCAAGAGTCGACACTCTGTTGCTATTTGGTAAACAGCCACTAGATGTCGCTAGTGTCACGCAATGGCCATTTTGGAATGGAAATTCCAACAGTGCAACAGAACGAATAAGCAGCACAACTGACCACACCCCCTTTGAAAAGTAACATTTAACTAGTAGTTTGTATGGCCTCCATGACGGCTTTTAATGACAGCAGGAAGACTTCGAGGCATGGAACGAACAAGTTGGCTACATCTTTTGCAATATCTTTACTATTCTTTAAAAAAATGAAACCTCTTTTAGGATGCTTTCACATCTGTGGTTCGGTTCGTTTGATCCGGACTAAGGGCAACGAATGATACATTGTTGCATTTTTCTGCCATATTGGGTTCTTTACACACCACACTGATTGCTTTGGTCCGAACCAGTTGAAACGAACTAAAATGCAGTCATGTGACAAAATCCACATCACTCATTGGCCAGATGTTATTGAATATATTTCCTAAACTGCTTTTCGATTGGTCAGAATTAATATGGAACTCCCGCAAGTAAACAAACAAACCGGCAGACACAAAATGTTGCTGGCTGATTGTATACCTGGCTATAGTATACTATATAGTTTGTATACATCACTTTAGACAAACTATACATTTCGAGAATGAAGCGCAGCTATAGCTGGAAAACAATGTTTTAATGCATTGCAATGAGCAAAGATGTTAGGTGGAGGCATGAATTTATTTAGCTAAACTGCGACATGGTCATCCTCCAGAAATATTACTAACTATACATCAGGTAATGTTTTTCTCTCTCTCTGTTTAAAACTGTTGGTGAAGCGCTGTCAACAAATATTTTTCCTCCAAACCTCATAAGATGGGACAGCGCATCGGACTGCGGCAGCTGGATCAGTCCAAAAAGGCGCAGTACTTTTTGTGGTTGGGTCTATTTTAGTTTGGATCATGTTCTTACCACAAACGAACCGCTCCTAGGTTCGTTTGAAAGCGTACCGAGACCACCTCTCCAAGTAGGTCTCGGTACACTTTTTTGGTTCGCTTTTGGTGCGCAGTCGAGTGCGATTGCTACACTTACACCTGCCCAAACGAACCGCACCAAGAGAGAAAAGGAACTCTAGTGAACTAAATAAGGCAGGTGTGAAAGCACCCTTATAGTTGCTCAAAGAGATGCTAATCTTAATGTCTCTTCAGAATTCCCCATATGTGTCCAATTGGATTCAGATCAGGAGACATATTTATAATAATATAATTACATATTTTACGTAAAAGCTTTATTAGTCTTTCTCTAACATACAACACTGGAAAAAAATACTATTATAACATAATACTGCAACAAAAAATGTACTGTCAGTCGGTTATCAACATCCCATTTTAATTTAATTCAACATTTCAGTATTCATTTGTATGCTAGAGCGTAAACTATTAAATTAAAGTCATTTAAAGTCAATTCACCTAAAATGACAGTTCCAAGAAAACAAGTATGGTGGTAAGTCTGTGAAATAAACTTTTAAAAGTGCTGATGATCACCAGTCTTCTGATCGTAATTGTTGTATTCCAGGTTGTATTTCAGCTGTAACGCACCTTTTAAATAAATAAATAAATAAATAAAAACAAAGCAGCTGCTTGCCATCACGTCAGCAAAAAGATCCCATGGACAGCTAATTGCTTTCACTCCAAATTAGCGCAATCGCATGGCTGTTGCTGGGTGCTGCTGTTGCAATGGAACGTTCTATTGAGTGTCGCCTCTTGGTGATTTTAAAGTGCTTCGGTATAACTTATCATTTGAAGGTATTAAATCGTCATTACAATGTCAGCGTGCACAGATCAGCAAGATATCATCCTGTTTATTGTTTTTTCTTTTTGAGGAAACTGTACATTCAAATTCACATGTAAATGAATCGCAGAGTTACTTCCACTGAACGAGAAAAACAAATTTCAACTTTAGGCATGCAAAAAAAAAAACGTGGAAATAATTTAAATAAAAACACAATGCTGTTAATTTACTCCTAGGAATCTTTCTTCAGTGGAACACAGAAAATCATTTTCACTCATGCTCCTTATAGATCAGTAAGATCCAAATTGAGGCAACGTGAAACAAATCCCCAAAATAAATTGGCATGTCATGATGCAAAACAATTACATCGCCTCAGTCATGAGATAATGTAGCAAAACTGCACTGATGTAAATTCAGTTTATTACATCTAGGAGCAAGATTGACTCAAGATTGAGGCTTACTGATTCACGTTATAAGATCTTATACAGTATGTTGCCTGTATCTGTTATTCTGCCTTTGAAAAGCTTTCATTATTTTTGTTCTACTGAAGACAGTGGCGCACATCTTGAGTGATCAGCTGGCAAGTGAATTAACAGATTATTTTTGAGTGATCTATTCCTTTAATGATCTATTCCTAACATGAAACTTACAATTGATAAAAGTTTATATAAATCTTGCTGCTGACAATAATTACCGGAGTCCTTTGTGATTTTCTCCAGTGTACTCTTCACCTTAGCCAGATGAAAGAGACAGACAGGCTTATCTTAGAAGAATTCCAGTTTGCGCATATTCTTGTAATGTTTGCTTTGTGTCAGGTCAGCACACGACTGTGCAAGCCTAAGCTGTGTTCTGGTACAATGACTTATGAGGGTGAGGCTGCCAAACTCGCTTACCTTCTTTCGTCGGAAGAACGTTCTTCTCCTCTGTGTTTGTCTTTTTTAGACATTTTTTGTCAAAGTTCTGCACTTCTGCTTTAACAGGGTTATCACTCATTTTGGAGAGTCTGCAAGAATTCAAGCAATTGAATCAGTTAATAATATTTTCTTCAAAATTCTCTTTTAAACATTCCTTACAACTGGTTGTTCAAGAATCGACATTTATGTTAAGTATGTTTTGGTTAAATCACATTTATAAATGATTTGTAAATATTTCGTTTTGTGCATTCCAACTACCCAATGCTCATTTCCTCAAAAATGTAAGTTCAAGCATTCATGACTTTGTCTGGACACGAATACATACTCCACCCTCCCCTTGTGTTCAAAAGCTAAGTTACATAAGCCTTTATCAACAACACTGACTAAAAATTAAACGATAAAGTATTACTGCAGTGTTTGTGTCTGTGTGTGAGGGCCAAATGTCCTCACTTGTATAGTGAAATATCACAACAAACTTTTAGTGAGGACTAGTCATTCGTTTAAAGGACTTATAAGTCAAACACTATGTTTTTACTTTCATCTACGTCCCTATGGGTAGACAACATTCTAAACTCTACAGTCTTAAAAATTAAAAAATGTAGAGCGTTTACTGTGAGGAGTTGAGTTTAGGGAAAGAAATTAGAAAAAAAAAAGTCTATGGAAAGTCCTCACAAGGATAACAAACCAGATGTGTGGGAGTATGTGCGCAGGGAAAATAAAGCATGCTGGAGCTTTATTTTTGTATACTTAAAAGATATGCACAAGAAGTCATTTTACTAAATCATTCTGTGCAGCTAAGTTCAGTTAAGCAAAACATTTCTCATATTAAAGTTCTTAGAGTTGTATACCGTGTGACAAAATACAGACATTTAATATTCCACATCGAATACAGTAAATGATAAAAGTTATTTAGAATTGAGTCTCATTTATGTATTGAAAGTCTTGATGCCTCACTGTATTTTTGGAGCAAAACCAACAGCATAGTTCATCTGTCAAACCCCATTTTCTAAACAATATTAGAACAATGTCACACCAAACATACATGCATACAAATACGGTAAAGAATTGATCTATTTGGATGGCCGAGTGGTGTATTTCCTAATAGGTATGACCACGATAAAAGCAGCATTCACCACACCCAAGACTCGTCGCGCCAAAGAGCAGTGATTGTGCAACTCTGCCAAATCTTTTATTATAACTATTCGTGGAAGTATTTCTTTTGTTTTTCCAGTCGACGAGATATTTTGCTGCAACTGTATTTTCTTAAAAGCTTTTATGCGTCAAGAGAATTATTGACGGGCTGCTTTGCTCACAATGCACACATTATCTATCATTACCGTTCGATACAACAAGAATGCAAGGGCGGACACTATCTAACGTTATAACGTTACTTCACTGACAGGTGTACACAAACATATGCTGCCATAGGCTATGCTTTGAAATGAAAAGCATTCCCTTCACATAACTATACACATGATATTAAATGCATTACATAAGTAATATAATTAAATGTTGATTCATAATCCCGTTAATTTGGAATGCGCACTTACAAACGTTATCAGCAACTAGCTACAAATAGTGTACAGTAGAATCTCTTACTCGGATTAAAGAAAGCATATAATTAAGGTTATTAATGTATTTAAAAGACTTACCTGGCGTTGCCTCAGAGCTGTAGTACAAAATATATCTTAGAATCTCTGCGCAATGCTTAAAGGGAGCAGCTAGGTTAAATAGCCCCCACACCCTGTTGCGCAACAGCACGGATGTAATCTGCTGCTCACTCTGATTGGTCCAATCTGTCAGTACTGTTTTCTCAACGGACAAACCTGTGCATTTTGTTAGCAGTAATCGAATATGAAATGCGTGTGTGTTCTATAAAAGGAAAGGGATTTCATTGCGGGAACACTAAACACGAACAAAATACTGCAGTTAAGTAGCCTGTTATGCACTTTAAAACGTTATACAATGATATGCCAGCAGCACCACCTTGTGGCGATACACATTCCCTGTATAGAGGTGGACAACAGGGTTTTTTTTATTTATTTATTGATTTATTTATTTTTTTATTATTATTTTTTTATTATTATTATTATTATTATTATTATTATTATTATTATTATTATTATTGCATTATAACACAATTACAATAAGGCAAATTTCGATTAACAACTTTTATCTACATTCATTGAACAGAGCACAAATAATAAACAAATCAATTAAATAATAATACAAATAAATACTCTTAAACCATAGAACAGACACACAAAAAACATTTACACTACCATCTTCTATTAATTTAAATCTTTTCAATAAATTAATCAATCTTCTTCCACATATTGAATTTAGCAACTTTTACAATATAACCAAAATTCCTTTTGGGAAAAAAAAAAAAAAAAACAGTTTTGTTTTAAGACACTTGCATTTATGAATATAAATTTTCTCCAAAACTAGAATATTCTTCAATACAAATTAAATATTAACACCTTTAACTATTAAACCAAAGAAAATATCATTTTTAGAAAATTGGGAGGACAACTTGAGAATCTTTAAACTTGAGATCTTTAACCACTGGAATGAATCAGACCAAAAGGTTCTGCTGCATACAGGCTTCATACACATTTTTACTACTAAAATGCCATGACTTTTCCAAGATTCCAAGACTTCAAGTAAGTTTTCATCAGCTAATGTTTCATGTAGTGTCTACATAAATGTGGTAAAAGAAAAACAATGCATGTTCAAATTTCTTACAGTATACAGTAAAACATGCAACAATCTATTTAGTTTCCATTTATATTTATATCTATGTAAAATTGATTTAGATAATGCATACATCGCACTAATCATGTGAGAGTATGTGATTGGCCAAGGACAAAAAAGAAGTAAATAACCTATATTCAAGTACACAGTTATCTGTTTTCCATGACTTTTCCAAAACTTTGTGGGTTTTTTCAAAACTTTTTCAGGCCTGGAAAATGTCATGTCAAAATTCCATGACTTTTCCAGGTTTTCCATGACTGTATGAACCCTGTATATAAACATTTTTTTTAAATGTGCAGTTGTTTCAATATCAACCTCTCAGAATGTACAATTGCCGTGATCATCAATAAATCTGGAGAAACTCTGAAGATGGGTGAAAATCATTGAATATTTTAACATGTACTTCCTTAGCTTTGGGAGGTATGGGGAAGGAAAGAAACATTGTTCTTAATTCGATAATAGAGCTCTTGGAAAAAAGAGAAGACACATTATTTCTACTATAGCTTGTATTGAAAATGTATCTTGGGTTAATATTGATCTTATTATTTTATTAAGTATTTCACTCTGAATAAAATCTTGTCCATTTATCAACAAATAAGGCAGATGAAGTGTGTCATTTACATTGGTAACCAAATTAATAACCAGAAATGCCTTCGGGATAGATTTCAATACCCTATTGTATTGCTTATGATCACATTCAAAGTTATTCAAAGTTAATTATTTTTCACAAAAATTTATATGGCTGAGAACCTGATGGACAACTGACCAAACACCTCTCCCACCAATCTTTTTAAAAAAGAATTTGTTTCTAAATAAAATCTGCCTATTGTTATGTTTACGTTACGTGGGGAAAATTTGTGTTTGTAAATCAACTGCCAGCATAAAAGAACTTGTTTATGAAATTTTGATAATTTAAGAGGAAAATCACAGCGTAAACGGAGATCTATTCCATCTACACTCTTGAAAATATTCTTTGGGATATAGAACCATAGACTATTATCATTAAGTAAAAAATTCTTTTAGCCAATTAATCTTAAACAAGCCATTCATACAATCAAAATCTATGGCCTTTAGACCCCCATCTTTATAATCCTTCACTATTGTTCCTTTTTCAACATAATGAACTTTTCTCTTCCTAGACAACAGGTATTTATTTCACTCATTTGACACTATTGACATCCACGAGCACGTCTGAAGGATGTGCAGATGATATAATGCGTCCAGCAACAAATGGTGGATGTCTAACATTCAAATGTGAACGTCAGACTACATGTTTTTTGGACGTCATACATGGACAAGTACAGGAAATTGACAATATATTATTGAACACATATTGATTTGTTAGTATTATTGTATTTAAAACATGTCAACATCAACATTAATGAATATGGATATAGATTTGTGATTAAATATTTATCATTTAGTTATTTATTTAGTACATACTTTGTTATTGAACATTTTTCTGTTTTTTTCTCTCACCCTCTCTTTTTCTCTCTAGCTTGTTTAGCTGTGATCATTTGGCAAGGATCATATTTTATATTCAATTTACTAGCTATTTTTTAAGACACATCTATACAGCTTAAAGTGACTTTAAAAGGCTTAACTAGGTTAATTAGGTTCACTAGGCAGATTGGGGTAATTAGGCAAGTTATTGTATAATGATGGTTTGTTATGTAGACAATTGAAAAAAAATTGCTTATAGGGGCTAATAATTTTGACCTGAAAATGGTCTTTAAAAAAATTAAAAACGGCTTTTATTCTAGCCGAAATAAAACAAATAAG
>CAIGQQ010004432.1:2210298-2270838 GCA_903798035.1 Danio albolineatus | reverse complement strand
CCCCTTTAAATATATATATATATATATATATATATATATATATATATTTAAAGGGGGCAAAAATGGGCAATCTAATTATATTTTAGACTAGGATTAAGACTAGTTACTCTCATTCAGGATTCATAGATGATTTAAGAATATGGGCTCTGTTCTTTGCACAATACATTAAAATAAATATTTCAAAATACAGATTATAGTTATATAACATGTTACCATTGCTCTTAATAAATTCTAAAATAAGAAATATTATTTTAGTATTTTTAAATTTAAGATATCAAGTAATAACAAAATAATCACAGTTGAGAAATCTGAAATCAAACAGACTGGCATAATGTAAAGAAAGTTTTTATTAAGAGAGAGTTTCATAGAAAGAGTTATTTAAAAGAACTTTGGGGGGAAAAAATCATGTCCACTGATTTGTACATTCTTCAAAGTCATCGACTTGGACACAATCATATTGTGACAAAAAAAATGTTAAAGCACAGAAATGTATACAAATGGATTCAAATAAATAAATTAGGTTGACAAGCATTTGCTTGCAATTAACCTACAAGTCTAACTTTCAGTCACAGATTGTAACAGATTTGTTTAGTAAACAGAAGCTCGATATCCCATGTACAGTTTTCAAGAACCAAATTGTAAAGTTTTGCTTAAATCCTCAAACTATGAACAAAACACGGTCAGGGAGCAGCTCCTCTTTTGCCAGCTACAAATAAGCATGTGCTGGCGTTACAAAGGGACATGGCTGAAGAGATAGGATACAGACTCGCCGTTGTGGGTCCTGCGGATGGCTTCAGCAAGGATCATGGAAATGTCGATGACCTGTGTATTTCAGTAACACGTTAAAGAATGATACGATCACAAATACATAAAAAAAATAAAGATTTCCAGATCATTGTTTTAAAGGGTACAATGGAGCTAAATGTGCATGTGATTTTATCCTCTTGTAAAGATCCATGTTTTATGCTCAAATGGAAATTTGGCTGATGCTTGTCTCAACTGCCAATAGCAACACAAAGTCTAATGCTATTCATTCAATAACTCATTTTCTTTTCGGCTCAGTTCCTTTATTAATCTGGGATCTCCACAGCGGAATGAACCGCCAACTCATCCAACATATGTTTTAAACAGTGGACACCCTTCCACCTGCAACCCATTACTGGGAAACACCCATACACACTCATTCACACACACATACACTAAGTACAATTTAGCTTACCCAATTCACCTATGCCACATGTCTTTGGGCTTGTGGAGGTAACCGAAGCAACCAGAGGAAACCCACGCGAACACAGAGAATATGCAAACTCCCCAGAAATGCCAATTGAGCCAGTCGAGGCTCAAACCAGCGACCTTCTTGCTGTGAGGCAATCGTGCTACTCACTGTGCCACAGTGACGCCCAAGTCTATGCTAATATTACCTAATTTATGTGAAAATTATTTAAATAATAAAAAAAAACACAGACATTAAGACAATATATATTGATATATTTTTGTTGTTTTGTTCAAGGAAGTTAATTCAATAGTCAATAATTGACATAATTTAAATGCATTGAGATTTTTTGGCATGAAATGATTTAACTCATATACTTAATATGTAAAATATGGTAGTTATCTAATTTATCGTAATAAAATGTGATGCAATAATAATAAGAAGCACGATTACTACTGTTTAAGTCGTATTAAATTACAACAATCTAAAAAAAATCTGTTAATTAAAGTTAGCTTCCGTATTTTGTGATTCACATTTGTTTTGCGTTTGTTTATGGTTGTGAAATGCATTGTTGATCTTTGTTGACTTTTAATGTCAAAAATTCAACGCCATATTTTAATAAGGTGACTTTTATTGACATTTTGGTTGTTTTAGACTACATGATATTGTTTAAGAAATAATATATAGAGAAATGTGACTTTAAAATAACAGAAATATACTGACGGTTTAAATCAAGGTTTTCTTACCACATTATACAACACCAACCCAGACAAAATGTCAGGCCCTATATCATAGGACCGGGTCGATAAACGATATTATATCGAATTGCGATAAAATGTATGTCAAAAACAATAAGCTCAGGAATTTTTGTTACTCTACACTGATCTAAGAGCCAATCACACACCAGAAACGTGCAGCAATGGGAATCTAAAAGTGTGTTGATATTAGGGATGTACTGATATTTTGGCCACCGAAAGTTTAACCACTGAAAATATATCATGCCATTTAATAGACTCTCTAATTTTTGTGGCTTCAGTCATTGTTGGGTCACTCTTATACAACCCAGTATACAACCCAGATTTGGGAACTGGTGATTTAGGTAGGCGTCTTAGTTTAAAAGTGAAGCAAATACCATACACACTACGGGCCCTATCATACACCAGGTGCAATAAGGCGCAAGACATGTATTTGTTGCTATTTTCAGACCACCGCAACCTTAAATTTTTATGTTTTGTGCGATGCTGTTTAAATGAACTTTGTGGACTCATGGGTGTGCAGGGTGCTAGTCTAAAAAGGAGGTGTGTTAAGGTGCATTGTTGGCACGTTGCTATTTTGAGGAACTGAAATAGACCACACCATTGACCAAGCAAAAGCATGTCTAAAGTCCAGCGCAGAGCACGTTAGTTATGCACCTTTGCAAATCCAAAAAAATTGCTTAATACACACAGGACGTACAGGATTACACAAATACCTTTATGAATGAAAAAATTAAAGGATTAAAATGTTACAAAAAATTTTATTTTCTACATAAATATAAAAAACACTGCCTCCATGCCTTCTTCATCTCAGGGAACATTTATGTTTATTCAAAACGATTGGCATTTGTATAATGTTGTTATTAGTAGTAGTATTATTTATTATATGCATATTTATATTTGTTTTAATAAAAAACAAGTTTAGATCTGTCCACCTGTCGGGTTTTGAAGACATCTGCATCACCATATGAGGGATAAGAATAGGACACGTGTTTGGATAAAACTTGGATTCGTTATTATTGTTCATTTATTCGTCTGCTGGAAATTAGATCTGAATTTAGAAATAGTTTTGAAACAAATCTTTGCGCTTAAACTAACTGCTGTAGGACTGGTTGTTTCAGACGTTTGTCTACAGATGCTTGTTTGCTGCGGGGAACAGATTATTTTTACAGCTTAAAAAATACAGGCAGCAGTGCAAGTACTGTCGTCTGTCCAAACATAAACACTGACTGGTTTTCAAAACAAAGCCGTATGAAGATTTAGCAGTCTGTGCATTTTTTTAATGTGCACATTTGAAAAAATTAAATCTCATTTAAAGCATGTGACACAAACACACACATCAATCCAATCACTTTGTTATCATGCATGCAAACCTGATAAAAAAAAGTGTCTATGTAATAGACTCATAATAGAATAGATTCATCCAAAACCGCCGATTAATCCGTGACTCAAGCTCTGTACATTTGTTTACATTTGTTTAAGTTAAAGTAAGCTGGGATTTCTGTGAATTTGTAAGACTTCTAATCAAAATTCTTAAAGCTAAACTACGGTTTAAATAGACTTCGTTAAAATAATATGGTAAAAATACCAGTTTGCAGTCTCAAGCATCAAAGCTAGCTGCAAATTTACAAATAAACAGGTGGATAGAACATATTTATTCATTGTGTATGTATGTATGCATGTATTTATATTTATTTATACATCTATATATTGAATGGAACTTTGTTTTGAACTTTGTTTTTTTTATATATAATAAAGCTATACTAATTCAATTTAGATTAAATAGAACCAATAACAGGACAAACCTGGATTTTAGGACAATGTTTCATCTTCTCCTCTTGAGGAATTGTATTGGTCACAACTACAGCTTCAAAGCAAGCGTTGTTAATGCGTGAAATAGCTGGTCCAGAGAAGATGCCATGAGTAAGAATGGCATACACTTTGGTTGCGCCAGCTGATATTAACCTAAAACACACACACACACACACACAAAACATTGTAAGAAACACCCTCCAATAAGCACTTAAAAAAAAAAAAAAAAATTGCATCATAAAAAACACATGAATGATGCAGTGACTAATTTTGTCATTATATATAGGCTTGGGACCGTATAGGTTTCTGACAGTATGACAACCTTAATTTTTTTTTTTTTAATAACGGTATAGTGCTTGCGGCTCTAAAGTATGCTCTGTCTGGGTAAAACATAACAGTGTTAACCCCATTGAACACAATACATTTTATTTTAAGAAACATTTCAGATATTTTGGAACAGTAAACATGTCAGGCTAAATAAGTGAAGTTTCACAAACTAATTTTGAGAGGAGCACATGATATGATTGATCGCAGCTAATCTGTAATCATTAGTAAGCCAATCGGATCATTCCAAACTCACTATAAATAGCCCGACTAACATTACTCCCTGATCTTCATATTTTGAAGTATCCCCCCCCATCCACCCCATCTCCACCTTTCCTCCTTTACCAGGGGGAGCTCTCGAAAACTATCTGATCTCATATCCTATCATATGCTCATTGACCAGGCGGGAGCCCTGGGCTCAATTATCTCCGAGCTCAGGGTTCTTTCCCAGGACAGCATGCCAAACCGGCTATTATTATCAAACAATACCTAAGTGTGAACTCTTGAATTAATATAAATCACTGACTTCTGCTGTCTTCATTGGTTTCTTTGAAAACTTGAAAGGCATCTTTGGATATGTTTCTTTTCTCTGGATATAAAGTAAGCCTATAAGTATAATAGAAGTATAAAATAGTTAAATAGCCATAAGAACGGTATAACAAAAAAAAAATGTTGTGGTTTTAAAACCTTGACTTTTCCCGAACTGTGGTAAACCTAGAAACCGGTTATAGTCCCATTTCATAACGGGGAAATATTGGATCTGAAAGAATTAAAATAATATTTAAGCAAGTTTTAATTTCAATCAATCAAGTCATATCAAAACATTATTGCAGACAAATGATCAGTAAGTGATAAACAAACAGGCTAATCATAATCTATAAATACAACAGAACAAATAAAGAGATAAAAATAATGCTTAATATTGTTCAGGTAGGTCTAACTGTGATTTTGTCTTTTGTTATTAATGTTAATGACTGCTATCACTTTAAGAAACACCTTCTTCAACATTTAAGTGAAAAAAAAACTTATTTCGACATATTTTTCCAATACATTTAAGCTTTTACATGGAAAAATTGAAGACACACCTTTATAAAAAAAGTAGTAAAAAATATAAAAACCAATGACCTGTCAAACATGTTATCACTTTAAGAAATGTCTGCTTTAACTTTGGACTGTATTTTAAAAGATGGTTATGTTTTAAAAGAAATCAGCATTCATGTGCTGAGATGGACACAGAAAACACCAGAGAATATATTTCTCTAGAGATTTGAGCTTGCTTTTTAAACTGAAGCACTAGCACAAGGATTTCGCTACATTGACTTTCAGTTGAGACACTGTAAACTCCCAAAAAATTTACAATGTGAAACTAATTATGAATTCTAATTACTGGCTGCATTTACATAGACCCAGGTACTCTGCTTTGAATCAGACCAAACCCAATCAGAATAATAAGATGGAAAGGAATGGTTTAAACATTTTAGATCAGATTTTGAGGACATGTAGAAACTGCACTTGACTGAAAACTGAAACTTTAAACAAAAAGTTACCGTATTTAAAAGATGGTTATGTTTTAAAAGAAATCAGCATTCTTGTGCCGAGATGGACACGCAGAAAACACCCAAGAGTTTAGTTCTCTACAGAGTTCTGAAGTAGATTTTTATTTTTGAAAAACAGGTGATAGGTTAAGGCAAAGGGGTCATAAAAGAGCACGAGAGAGGACTTGGGGATACAATGTCGAACCAACTGTGTAAATAGAGGCAGAAAAGCATGAAATGTACACATCATATGTTGAAACTGTCATGTAATGAAACACCAAAACACATTTTTTGAGCTGTTGACAGTCATATATGAGTCCCACGCGGCTATAAACACTATTAGGACACATATAATTGACTAAAAAGTGAAAATTGGTTGTTTTTGCGTTATTTCGAGCAAATTCGTTCTTCCGGTTTGAAACGAATTTTTGAGGCTGCGTCACGCCTATGAGATCCATGCGTATTCTCCCGCGTGGTGACTGGAGGTCTGTCCCGGCGTGAACAAATTGACGTCAGTGAGCGTGCAGCATTAATTCATGACATAGCCTTTGTTCAAGCCAATCAGCGCGCTCTACTGGGTTTGCGGTGCAACTCATTAATATGCACGAGAGCTTCGAAGACTATGTGTGTACGTGTTGCAGTGTACAGGCGGCAGAGACGCCACGTTGTGCTTACAAAACAAGTGGAAGGAGACGCAGGTCGCCAGTGTTGTGTTTATATGCTGCAGCTGTAGCCATAGTAGTGAAGGTTTAGTTTTGGCAGCTGGACACACGGGCGCGCAGCAGAAATGCATCTGTAAGAAACTTTATTTTTTCACCCGAGAGCTTTCCGCATCTGGAAATGGTTTTGCCACTCGTCTCCTTTTAACACAGACGCCGCTCCAGTTTATGTGGATTGTCTACAGATTTGGTAAGCCATCAGTGCTCTTTGTTTGTTTATTCAGTTCGTAGTTAGTTAGTAGTGCGTAGAGTTCGTAACTCTGTCAGTGTTTAAAGACAGACCTTTGTCAAAATTATGAACTGAGTTTACAGTACGTTAATATCCGTACAATATTAAAGACTGAAAGATCCGCTGTACATTCTGCTCTCCGAGTGTAAACACTGCAGTCAAACAATTACTTTTGTGTAGAATTTTTGCCGCATTTTGTGACAGTATAGTCTGCGGAGGGATTTTATTTCTCCCTTACACCGCGCGGTATCAAACACTCCATTAAAACAACACTCTTAATAGTTTCTCACATCTAGTTTGTCACGGGGGACATGCAGGAAATGTTCCTGGATTAAAGTATAAGCACCAAACTGCCGCTAAAGTCAACAAATTAATAATTTGGCTAATTATTAGATTACTGATGTCACTTCACACAGTCACTTCTTTCTCCCCCTGCGTCTGTGTGTGTGTGCGTCGTTTTTTTGAAAAGGAGCGCGTGCACAAATGGAAACTCCCATCTTTATGCAAAACCTTCCCTCATTCCCTCCCCTGACACTCCCACCTAAACAGAGCTGGACACACCCACTTTCCTGAGCTTTTCCAGACTGTAGGTGTGAAAACACCCAGCTGAGCCAGGGGGGTTTCATGGCCCTTTAAAAGACACATACTTTATGGAATAGAAGGGTCAAGTTTAGATGTTTGAATACACAAACACTACAAATTTTAACTACATGTGGTAAAACGTTAATGAATCCATTAGATCTGCAAATTGTGGGGCAACAAGAAGAGGGGGCTTTAAAGTGAGGTCGTAAATGAGTAGGTCCTGGGAGAGCCCTGTTGAACCAGGAACCAGCTGTGACAACACAAGTGTGGGAGGAAGCAAGGATAAAAGTAGAATTTGCCCTGGGGAGAGACTGATGGGTTTGCTCCAGGCTGTTTCTGCATTTTTGGAAAATATTCCAATAAAGTATATTATTCTGATATTCAAAACATCCAGACTAAGTGTGATTCATTAAGAGAAAAGCTGGAAATTACGACATTTTGAGCTTGCTTTTTAAATTGAAACTAGCACAAGGATTGCACTACATTGACTTTCAGTTGAGACACAGAAAACTCTAGATATATGTACAATGTGAAACTATGGCAATACATGTGAAGGGTTGCGAAATGGTGTATCAACTGGCTTCGACCAGCCTGAGTGAGCGGTGTGAGTGAAAAAAAAAAGAGCAGCAGGTACAGATCAGAGATGCGTGGATCAGTTGAAATGTCACCCAAATCCGCACCTGATCGTCACAGTAATAATTCTAATTCAACGGCCTGTTGCTTTGCCCTGTCACATGCCCTGTTAGGTGATGGGGTATAATAGCATCAGCATCAACACCGTACTTGGCACCAATGTTTATTAGTCTTTGGGCCACTTGGAGGAATCCCTTCCCAGAGACAACATAGAAGGGGTGTATATGGACCCTTTTTACAAAACTGCTGTGATGCGTTTAACAGTCATCTAAAATCTTAAATGCTTGAAAGTTTTAGATTTTATTATTTAATATTTAGAGATGTGAAAACACCCTGCGGAGACGGGGGTTTCATGGCCCTTAAATAATTGATCTCATACACTTGCAATTAATCATAATGTATTTTTTATTATCCGACCCACGGATTTAACTCAGCACCCTCGGATATAACCGTCACCTGCGCATCACTAGTACGGAAACTGTGTTAAAGCGATATTGTATAGTTTAAAATATTTCAGTATCGATGCATATTGAAATATTGATAGTTTACACAACTAGCATTGACCAGACATTTAAAAAGTGAATTATTGTGCCATTTGATTTCGTTTTTTATTCATGTTTTTAAACTCGTACCAGTGATGCGCTTTAAATAAATTAAATTATATTAATAACATGTTATTTGTATTAGTTTCTTACTTATCTGCAGCATGGCAAATTGTACCGCAGGTGTCTGCCATATCATCGACCAATATGGCCACTCGGTCTTTCACATCTCCTACCAGAACCATGCGGTCCACCTCATTTGCCTTTTTCCTTTCTTTGTGGATAAGGGCAAAGTCGACATTCAACCTGTCTGCGATGGAGGTAACCCTGTAAATGGGAAAATAATAAACACAGAGGTCAGCATAACCTAGAGCTTAGCCAAGCAGGAAGACGACCAGAAGGAGTCCCTGACCTCTTGGCACCTCCAGCATCAGGAGACACAATTGTGCAGTTCTTCCATTCTGCTATATTTTCCTTAATCCATTTCAAAACAGCAGGCTCTGCATATAAATTGTCCACTGGAATGTCAAAAAAACCCTAAAAAGGAGGAGAGATGTATATTTTTTAATCTTTGTACATCGGACCCACACCTTTGTGGATTTTGATTAATTTTAGTCATGTAGGATTGTTGAATAAGGACACGATGAAAGAAATTGATTGCTTTCTCCAATATTCTAGGTTTGATACTGGAATATTGGGGGAAATCTATTATAACTGTTTCTGTTGATTGAAATAAATGTAAAATAAAAGCAAGCCAATGGAGATTTAGTTGTGCCAAAAAATGATGCAAGTAAACCTTCTATTCTGTCACCTTCTATTCAGACATACCAATTGTAATGATTAAGTGGATTTTGTGAGCATGTCATATAGTGCTTTGGATAACAGAAAACTTTTATGGGCTCTGTGTTCCAATTGTTGGCATTGTGACAACAAAAAGAATGTATGTTTATTTAGGAATGCAAAGAAGAATGTATAGAGAATCAAATACAGGGGAGAGCAATCAGGTCATCTTTCATCATTTGCTTTTTAATAAAAACTGTACACAATTCTAACAGTATATAAACAAAAGTAAGCCAATACCGCGTTCACACACAACTAAAAAACATAAAATAAAAAATTTAGATTGATGTTCAAAATTCAATTTTAGTTTAATACATGTTTAACTCTCTTTCATGAGTTTAAAACCCACCTGTATTTGAGATGCATGCAGATCCATGGTTATTATGTGGTCAGCACCAGAGACCGACAGCATATTTGCCACCAACTTAGCAGAAATTGGTGCCCGACTCTGGGGAGAAAAAAAAAATATATATATATATATATATATATATATATATACACACATACATATATACATATATACATACATACATACAAGTTATGTAAACATGATATATATCTTAACTACTTACTACTTATGTACAACATACATTGCATCCATATACAGAATATGGATTCCCTTAACTTTAACTTATTTGACAGGCATTAGTAGAGGCTGACCAATTTATTGTTTTGCCAATATTGTCAGCCGATATCAATCATACATACATACATACAAACACAGTTCTGGCTCATCAATAAAGATTGGAATTTTAGTTTATGACCGTTTGTTAATATTCAAGCAAAAGTGATCTTATAATCGAGAAGCAGAATGACTGACAAAAATTCATGAGAGCAAAAAAAAAGCAGGTGAATACCGTATGAGAGAATGATCACGTGCACAGTGAGACACAGGCTATGCTTACTCACTGTTGAAGACTATGCGCACATATGTGATGTGATGCCATGCTTTATGTGTGGGTGTGATGTGTGCCAGTGTTTAAAAAAAGAAAGTTTAAAAAACTCCAGTTTCCTTGCACAAATCAAACTTGCCTGGAGACAGAACTGGTGCAATTGGTTCTCTTTAAAAAAGACTAGACAAAAGAGATGCTGGTGCCTCACAATGCTTCAGCTTTCAAGAGCTCAATTTTTATTTATATTTTTTTGCTGCTTTGGCTTTAACAATTTTTTGAACAGATTACTAATGCATTACCTAACATTAGCCGTGTGCGCATGATCATCCTTTTAATACATTTTCACTTGCTTTTTTTTGCTTACAGTTATTTTTGTTAATATGATTTAATTATCGTCCTTTACAATAACATTGCTTTAATAGCAGATTAACTCCCAATGTATGTATTGTTAACTAGTGATCTGGAACTGTGTAGATTTAGATAGTAGAAATTTTAGATGGTGTAGTTTAATAATATTCTTTTTAAATGTTTATCCTTTTTAAGAAATGTTTTGTTGAATAAAATATAAATAAAAAAATATATATATGTATACAGCTATATTTTGCTTGTTTTGAAAAATCATTTAAAATTTGTGACTAAGAAATAATTGTTTTGGTGTGGCCAGAGAAAAATTTTATAGTGTTAAGCCCTGAAAAGTCATATGAGCTAAAAACATGCGCCATTGGTGTGTCATTAGTTTTGTTTCATAGTGTTTCATGGTGTGACACTATGAAACCACAACCCATTTGCTCATGCTCATTGAGCAAGGTCATACACAAAACAAAACAAAACTAAACAAAACAAAAGTGAAATTAATGAGGAGGCACATGGACATAGTTTTATTAAACCTATTTTGTTCAAATGCACCAAAATATATTACCTATATTCACTGAAAAATAGATAAAATTAATCATTTTTAAAATGGGGTGTAATCATTTATGCTGAGCACTGTACACACATACATACACTCACTGTTATTTTGTACTGTATTTTACATACAGTACCAATCAAACATTTTGACAAACAATCAAACTGTAATCAGAGTTTGTCATCAGAATGGAGCCTAAAGACTTTTCTAACCAGGTTTTCCATTTCCCGCTCCTCGCTCACTCTGTACTCCAAACTAACCTGCTTCTTGCTTCACAGAAAATAAGGATCTACTTGATGTAATTGTTACATCACTAATCTGCCATATCATTGCTACATTTCTAATAGAAGTATTATTTTAAATATTATGTATTCCTTGAGTATCTGACTTTACCTGAGCACATATGAGCTTTCTTTTTCTCCAGCTCACTCATAGCCAGGTGAGGAAGTGTTTTTGAATAACTGGCAGTTAATTAAATGTGGCAGATAATTAAAACTGGCAGTTTAGTGTAGTCTGCACCAAGTGTTCATAGAAATATCAGCTTTATTTTTCAGCATCACATTTGTTTCGCTCATTTATAAGAACTATTAGTAACTGCATTTCTTCAAAGGAAAAAATAAATGCTTGATTGGTTTGTAAAGTCTACACTTAATCTGTTAATAGGGAGAGGAAATCTTCAAATTTAAAAAAAAAAAAAAAAAACTGCTCCAAACTCTGGCAAAAAATACACTGCTGCACTTCCACTCCACTCATATACTGTGTAATATATACAAAGAATATCAGCTGATACATTGACAGAATATTTTTTACTCCCTAAAATCAGTATTGGTTGGGCCATAGACATTAGCAATACAGAATTCCTAAATAATTAATTGGGGTTAGACCAGTGGTTCCCAAACTTTTTTCACCAAGTACCACCTCAGAAAAAAAATGTCTCCTCAAGTACCACTATAATGACCAGTATTGAAATACAGCAGCGTAGTAGGCATAATTAAGCCACTACAGCACTGCACAGTTAAAAAACGAGACAAATCAAATCCTTTTATTAAGAATATGTATTATTGTCAGCCACTTTACACATTATAAATAGTTTGAACATTAACTGTCCTTGCAGAGTAAAAAATAACTTTGCCATTTAAATTAAAATGTGCTTTTAAAGTGATTTAAAAATGACACTGTTCCTAAGAAGTAAAAAGAAAACTGATGTACTTGTAAAGTATTAATGTATAGTAGCCTATTCATCAACCTGCTAATGTTACTTGGGCCTGATGAAAATAGGTTATATGTCATATACGTATATACATACATTTTTTATACCTTTTGAGATATATATTGCATGCACATATAACATAACTTTGATATCTAAACGTTAACTTGTATTTTCTTATGATTTGGAATTACATATTTAAATTAGAAATGAGATCTGCTTACTGCTCGTCATTTACAGTAGGCCTGTGTGTGTCAGAAAAGCGAGTGATTAATGCATAAATTCCATAGTCTGTTGATATTCTTGATTCTGATTGGCTGGAGGGTGTGCAACGCACAGGTAGTTCCAGTCAGTTTTGATCACAGTTCAAAATAAATGCGCTTCTCCCAAATGTTTATGGTTACCATAGCAACTCGCATGTGAAACCAATGAAGGCTGTTAATGGCAGACGGAATATCTGCAAAATTAGAAAAATACTCATCTGACTGAGAATGTCTTATTTGTCCACCCATGATCGGACAGATGAAATCGCATAATAATATCAGCATGTATAAACAGCACGCACACATGCTCTCTGTCTGCCTGCATTACGCACGGCAAGCCGTTGATTATCCCTTACATACACATATACAGTGCTTGTCCAATTCAAACGTGCAGTATTGCTGAGTTTGCAGACAGTAACTGAAATCCCAACACAACAGGACTGGTCTGCTGAAGGGCTTCTCTACCACGTGTGTATCTCCTCCGCACATCCCTCTGCCAGCGCGCGCTCCTATTTCTCTTCCTCCGCGCCAAGCAGACTGATTTTTTTGATGACGCGTTGCACTAGAGTAAACATTCTAAGCACTCCGGTGTACTCGTATGCTTCAGGGAACAGCCAATGCTCTCTGATCACGGTGTTATCGTACGCGTCAAAAGGTTTAAAAAGTGTGTTCAATTTATTCTTTTATTATTCAGCGATTTTTCTGCGTACCAGTAGAAGAAAGCCTGTGTACCACTAGTGGTACGCGTACCACAGTTTGAGAACCACTGGGTTAGACAATAAACAGTCTCACCTTATCCTTTTTATCTTGTCGGGCATAAGGAAAGCATGGGATGACTGCAGTGACTCTAGTGGCAGATGCTATTTTGCAGGCATTGATCATAATCAGAAGTTCCATAAGATTGTCATTAATTTCACCACAGCCACTCTGGACAATGTAAACATCCTCTCCACGAACACTCTCTCCAATCTCCACACTGCAGAAAACAGAGCAAGACATTAGGAACATGTTAAAGTTACATTAGTAACATGTTAAAAACATATCTTAGCTGTTTATTGCATTGCGTTCAACAATTAAAATGCATGCTCACTGGAGCTACCTCAGGCCATTCAAAAGGGCCATGACTTCTTGTTCAATTGAAAGGCAAAAATGGACAGAAATTATATGAGCTGCCAACCTCAACATCCAATCTTTCAAGAACCAGCTGAAGATGAAAACAAAACAATACCAAGTGCTCTATTTTAATGATCCAGGCACAAAGTCTAAAGCACATGATGCAAAAGCATTAATGGCGTGTCCGGATCCACTTTCGCTATTTTAAAAACTGAAAAAATATGCTCTGCGCCACAGCGGATGGTCTAAGAGGTTTGTGCTAATTTTCTTAATGGGTGAATATGGGGTTATGGGTGTCTTTTGAACATAACCTGCATTAAACCAATCAGAGTCTCATCTCTAATTCACTTTAAAAGTCAGTTGCGTCACGTCAGGGCGCATGTGCTATTTACATGGCAGAATTGTAAGTAGAAAAACTGAATGCTTCACTACAAGAAAACTGTTAAACAAACCATCTGTAGTGCAAGGATAAAGAACAGGCTTCCTCCACTTGGCCTCTTTACCTTCTCTTTACTTTACTGCTCTACTTTTGTGGATAAGAAAACGGTATTGTACGCACTCTACTGAAGACATCCATTAGTCTACATATTTAATTTCATATGTTAAGCACAAAGATTTGTTTCAAAACTATTTCTGAATTCAGTTCTAATTTCCAGCAAACAAATAAATGAACAATAATAATGAAGTGTGGTCAAAAAACCTAAACACGCTTCCTATTCTTATGCCCCATATAGTGACACATGCGTCTACAAAACCCGACAGGTGGGCAAATCTAAACTTGTTTTTATTAAAACAAATATAAATATGCATATAATAAATAACACTGCTAATAATCATGATAACTGTAGAAATGCAAATTGTCTTAAATAAACTGAAAAAGCTCCCCGAGATGAGGGATGGAGGTAGTGGTTTTTATATTTATGTACAAAATATAAATTTTTGTAACATTTTAATTCTTAAATTTTATTTATATGTTAAGTTGTGTGTTGCGTTACACCCTGTGTGTGTTAAGCAATGTGTAAGCATTTGAACCCACATAGGCGCATAACTAACGTGCTCTGCGCTGGACTTTAGACCTGCTTTCACTTGGTAAATGGCGTGGTGTATTTCAGTTCCTCAAAATAGCAACGCACCAACAATGCACTTTAACACACCTCCTTTTAGACCAGCACACCCATGATGAGTCCACAAAGTAGCACAAAACGGATTTGCTATTTAAACAATGTGGTGTAAAACGTGAAAATTAAGGTTGTGGTGGTCTGAAAATAGCAACAAATCGTGCCAAACACATTGTGTGCCTTATTACACAGCGTGTATAATAGGGACCTAAGTGTTCACTCACTGGTTTTCATTAAATGAACTTTTATTTGTAACTAAAGTGGAGCAAAAAAAGTATAGAAAGCGCATTCTTAACCTTTTTATCGTTTGTTTCTTCTGTGTGTGAGCGAGAGAAATGAACAGAGATATGCGGCTTACCTTTTGTGCAGATATTGCCCATTTATTTATTTTTATAACCACCACGAACAGCAACGCAAACTGGCACCTAATGTATTTTGAGTGTATAAAGAGTGTATTTTAAGAGTGTTTAGTGGCCACCTCCAAACTACAGAGTGTGTGTTTCTATTGAGGACTAATTCATCATCTTCATCTTTCGGATGAGACAATAAACCGAGGTCCTGACTCTCTGTGGTAATTAAAAATCCCAGTGCACTTCTCGTAAAAGAGTAGGGGTGTAACCCCAGTGTCCTAGCCAAATTCCCTCTCAACCCTTAACCATCATGGCCTCCCAATCATCCCCATCAACCGAACTGGTTCTATCACTGTCTCACCACTCCACCTATCGCTAAAGTGTGGTGAGCGCACTGGCGTTATTGTCCTGTGGCTGCCGTTGCATCATCCAAGTGGATGCTGCACACTGGTGGTGGTGTAGAGCAGTGTTTCTCAACTGGTGGGTCGCGACCCAAAACTGGGTCGCAGGAACATTTTCAGTGGGTCGCGGAGTGTGTGGTCAAAAAAACAACAACAAAAGTTTCATTTTTAACTTGTTTTGCGTATACCAGACTTTTATTTTGAAATGCGCGCGCGAGTCTTGTTGCCAAGCAACATAGAGAGTCAGCTGGTGGAACTGTCGTGATAAGACGCTGAAAAAGAAATTCAGTGAAGTAAGCCTCTCCCAGTTTTCACGATCTGAGAGTGCAATCAAACTAATCCCATTCAGAACTACGTATCTGTGAAAGTGGCTTCTCTTCCTTGGTGCAGAGTCAAAGCAGAGAAACAGGTGGGACATAGAGCACGATCTTCGGGTAACACTGTCCACCATCACTCCTGACTTTGAAACTCTTATCACATCAGTAAAGCACATCCTCAGTTAACTCATTATCTTCCCAAATTACTGTTAAGTGAAACAGATGTTTATAATTGCTGTCATATTAGATGTAAAAATGGTTATGAATATTTTAATCATTTTACAATTTGCTGGTTTGTTCTGTTCAACAGGATCAGTGTTAATGTTTTATTAACAGTTCAGTTTTGTTTATGGTAACAACCTTTCCTTAACCTAACCACTGTTTACAGTGTTTGTCGTTTTTACTTTGTAATATTTTGTTAATTTGATACATTTTGTTAAATGTCAGCAATAAAATATTGTTTATTTGTAAGTCTTGCTGATTTTCTCATGATTTTTCAGTCACTACTTGTGTATGTTAACAAATAAATACAAATTAATTATAATTCCTAAAATTATATTATAGTTCCTAAAAATTTGGGTCGCGGCTTGATGACCATGTAAAAATGTGGGTCCCGTGGCCAAACCAGTTGAGAACCACTGGTGTAGAGAGACCCCCTCATGATTGTGAAGTGCTTTGGGTGTATAGCCACACACAATAAATGTGCTATATATGTACACATTACATTACATCTCCTCCTGTCTTTTTCCTCCTGAAGTGTGTCAAATAAGGCCCTCTCTCACCTAGTGTCTCATTAGCGCACGGTAATGCTTAAGGTGAATGTAATATTGGATGCTTGGATAGTAGCTATGCTTAAATTTGCGCAATATTTAATTTTTTTTTTCTAATATTATCGGTAATATTCAATGGATCACCCAGTCTTACCCCACCGTGAAACACACACCAAAATAATTTCCAGGCAGCAATGTCCATAATAAATTTTTTTTTATAAAAAAATCCATTGTGTTGTTCTATAGAAACATGAAAGTAATGTGTTTGACTTTTTTGAAGCAAGCTTGAAATCTGTAACCACTGACTTTCCTAGTACTTGTTTTTATGACAACGGAAGTCAATGGTTCCAGGTTTCCAGTTCCTTCATGTTCATCTGAATATAGAAACTGATGAAGCTTTGGAACCACTCAAGTATGAGTAAATAGTGAGTAAAATGTTTTGGGTGAACTATGCCTTTAAGTACAGATGTCATTAAAGGGTTAGTTCACTCTAGGGCACATGGCAATGTTGATTACAACATTCAGTTACCAGACAATTATCTATATTATTAGTAGGGGAAAGACATGATAAACTTAAGATGCAGATGACTATGCTATGACTGGATAACAGTAACGAGCATAGTTCGACTATGCAGTCAGTACATGTTGAAAATTGTTTCAAAAACATCCAATAAAAAAGAAAATGATAATCTGAGTAATTCACCCATATATAATTGAGACTGATCCTGAATTTTAAGATAAACGCCAAGGATGGATATAAGCTGAATCACTGACTTGGGGAACAAAAGCCAGGTTTGGCAGCAGCATAACATACCATAATCTAGACTAAAATGCATAGTGAGACATGCTGCCTTAATCACAAGGACTTGTATTGCATAAACAGACTGTGATGCGTAATGCACGAGGGTTTAAAAAGAATTGCTGAGCTTGAAAAATATACTTAAAAAATACTAAAATTAATCTGTTGTGGTAATTATATTGTCATGGTAATAAAGGCTATACTAATATAACCAAATTACTCAAGACTGTACTGTTTTCTACAACTAGGCATGGGCCGGTATAAGATTCTGACGGTATGATAACCTTGGATAAAAGTATCATGGTTTTATCATGGTAGTATCAGACTGTATTGTGTTTACTGATCTTGAAATATTCTTTTTAAATGCCTGACTAAAAAAACAAAACCTTTTCCCCCTTTGAATACAATATATTTTATTTTGTGAAACATTTAAAGTATTTCAGAGCAAAAACATGTCAGGCTGAATAATTCAAATTTAATGATTGACTACTGTCGTCTTCATTAGTTTCAATAACACAGATTTACAATTTAAAAAGCCTATCTTTGGAAATCTTTTCTGCCAAAGATACTGTTGTCCTAAACAAAAAAAAACATAGATAAAAAAAAATCTTACACATACCTTAGGAACGGTATAGCAGAAAATTTTGATGGTTTTAAAACCTTGACTTTTCCAAAACGCGGTATACCTTGAAAACGGTTATCGTCCCATGCCTATCTACAGCTATACTACAATACACTAAAGTTTACTATAGTTAAAACTAAAGTATACAACAGATTATATATTTATTATAGTATAAAGTATGATAGCAGCATTCATTAACAGTGTAATTAACAAGATATACAGCATTATACATTACAAGTGTGGTTCAAAAACTCTATATAAATTATTATACTACAGTATATGGTTGATGGAGTGTAGGCTACTAGTTGGTTTTTAAGGTAAAATATTAAATTTGTAAATACTGTGTCTGAAATTAAATGTATACTTGTGAAATAACAAATAACACAAGCACATTGTTGAGGTTCATAGGCCTGTCGCAATAATCAATATATCGACTTATCGCACAATACATGGACATGACCTCAATGATTTTTGGTGATGCAATATATAATCGGCCATACGTAAAAACCAATTCTTGCAACATTTTAGCTCATTGCACAACCTTTCTATCTCTGTTGGAGGTGTCAGTTTCAGTATGGTTAAAAAACACGATAGTTTTTACCATAAATGACTAAAGTATACTTTGATGTGGGTGCCTGACAACTGAAAATAGATCTGGTAGCAGATATCGCAGCCTTTGTTACTTTTTACCTTGCTTTTTTTTGTTAACGTTTATTATTATTTGTTTTGGACATGCGTTTTCACATTCTGATTCCAATCATTAAATTATTAAAATGACTAAATTAAATTAAATAGCCTTAAGAATAAAATATGATGTGTTCTTTTGAAGTGTCTACTTGTGTTATGGTGCTATTATATCGCCATTCTGGCATTATATAACGAGGGGCCTAAAATGGTCTTAAAAAGACAATAATATCATTAATCGTGATATATTTTGGTGCAATATATCGTACAACAAAAAATAGATAACGTGACAGGCCTAGAGTTTCATTTAGATTTTAGCAAATCCTAATGTGAATCGGTGGACTCCCACAACCAATTCACAGTAGTCAGAAAGTTGAATCTCAGACAGCCAGGCTCACATGGTATTGCTCAGCAGAGACATATCTCTGATCTTCTGATCAAGACCATATGCAATCCATTCCAATAAAGACCCAAGTACCGTTTAATAACTGTTTAATCATTTCCCATTTTTTAATTATCATCCTTACAAAAACATGCCTTATTATGGAGTTCTCTGTATTTTTGCAAGTTAACTGGTGTTCTGGGCCTTCAATCTGCACTGACTGTTGTACATCAATTTAGTTACATGACAATAATTTATTTTTAAAAGTATTGTTGAATGTATACAGCTTTATTTGGCTGGACACGTTTTTTCTAATATGTCACTAAGAATTAACTAGTTTTAATTATTGTCAAGGCCAGAGAAAATGTTGGCAGGCTAAGTAAAAATCACTTCAAAATCTTTAACGAGCCCTGTCTGAGATCTCAGTCTTTTCTGAGATCTCTGTCTTTTACAACTAGGCATGGGTCGGTATAAGATTCTGACGGTATGATAACCTTGGATAAAAATGTCACGGTTTCACGGTATGACGATACTGTGCTCACTGCTCTAAAATATATTCCTTTTAAATGTCTGGCTAAAAAACAAAACCTTTTCCCCCCATAAACACAATATATTTTATTTTGAGAAACATTTAAATTATTTTGGGGCCGTAAACATGTCAGGCTAAATAATTCAAGTGAATCATTGACTTCTGCTGTCTTGTTTCAAAAACATAGATTTCTTTACAATTTACACCTAAAAAACTAACTACATAAATAAATAAATAAATAAATAAATAAATCTTACACTTACCTTAGGAACGGTATAGCAGAAAACTTAGGCGGTATGAAAACCTTGACTTTTCCAAACCGCGGTATACCTTAAAAACGATTATCGTCCCATCCCTTTTTACAACATCCTGTTTGTCTGTCTCCGACTCTCCTTCTAACGTTACTTGTGTTTATCAAGTTATCGAGTATAAATGTAGATAAACATATAAATATAATGGATAATATCATTTATCAAATAGACATTGCAGAAATCATAAATTAACAGGGTAAATAGAATATTATATTACATCGTGTTATTGTGTTTTTGGACTGGAACCCATCAATTCTCTCTGCAGACGGACCCCTCTTGGACTTGTCCCTCAGCCGCCAGCATAGAGATCACTGTACATTGTACAGTTCGGACTCGAAAAAGGCTTGTTTTGAAGAAAATTCGCTAATTACTGAACTACAACTCCCACTAGCACGCGAGCAACAAAGCGTAAATGTAACTTACAACAGAATTTCAGCAATAACTCACCACGTCTCTTGGTTGCTAAACTTTTTCGTAACCACTTTTCCTAACTCCAGTCCAAGACGGTCCGCAATTTTCTGAGATAGATCCTGGTGGGAGCTACCGCTGAAAATCTTGATGTTAGGCATGTTCTTTTTTTCTTCTTCTTCTTCTGTTTTCGCCAGATGCGAGTGCACAAGCAAAACGAAATTCCTGCTCGCAAACACGCACACAAAACGGAGTATCGTTGCTGTATCGTTCAGATATTATGCATCTGATGTTGACATTACTAATATACTGTCATAGTGGATGCTCGACTTTACGCGCGTGACATCATCTGTCGACTTCTTCTTTGATGTTTGCAAACCAGCTTTAGAAGCGTATACTGCCACCTACAATGATGGAGTGTAGAGTAAATGGATAATTCACACCAAAATGGAAAAATCTCTCATTCACCCTTTTCTTGTTTCAGATACATATGAGTTTGTTTCTTCTGTTTGACACAAAAGAATATATTATGAAGAATGCTGGAAACCTGTAACCTGTTCTGTGTTTGTTTTTCCTAAGTCAATGTTTACAAGTTTTCACACATTCACTATCCTTTAGCTTAGTTCCTGATTCAGGGTTCGCTAAAGCAGAATGAACCGCTTATTACAGAAACACGCATATTCATTCATTTATTCATTCATTCACTATGGCCTTTAGTTAACCCAATTCACCTATACTGCATCATGTAGCCAACCTGGTGAAAGGGGGGATTCTTTGACCTTTTTGCAGTTAAAAGCCTCATTTTCTATTTAATTATTGGATTTAAATACTGCATTTTAGTGACACTTTAAGCAAAATTTTTAGCTGAATTAGCTTAATTGCCGGATAGTCATCATAATCAAACCTTTTGATGTACCAATAATATTTGCCAAAGATTTACAATAAAGTAATATGAAACAAGTACTTATTTTTAAAATACAAATTTATTACATCAAATGTCATTAGGAAAAGAAATGAGTATCTGTTAATGTTTTAAATTAAAAACTGTGGCCTATTGTCATTCATTAGGCAAATAACAAACTGACATTCAACTTTCTTGAGTCATAATTTGACAATTTGAATGCTAAAAAAATAAAATAATAAAAATTAATAATAATAATAATAATAATAATAATAATAATAATAATAATAATAATAATGTAGAGTGTCACCATTTTTTCTTGCCTCTTGTAAAAATTACATTTGAAAATTCGTGGATAACAATAATAGTCAAATTAGTATTCAAATTCATTTTAAGATGGGCCGCTTTTGGGGCTTCACATATTTTTTTGGTAATTTTTGGTTTTAAGAGAAAGGTACAAGATTTTGAATAAAAGTTACTTGTAAAATGTGTTGTCTATTTAAAAACAAATACAGTAGCGAAAGATCACTTCACTTGCATCAGATTGTATGTTTTCTTGCACAGCTGGATGGTGGACTCGTGAAAAAATAATTGTTTGCACTGACCAAAACTGATTAACTGAAGTCACACTGAAGCAACAGCCAACAGAGGATTTGGCTTGATCTTAAAGCCCTTTTTGATTAATTATTTTCACAATTTTTGATGGCATAGTAGTCAAAATAGGACAAACGGCTCATGTATGGGACAAATTCTGGATCTTTGTAAGTGAGGGGTACTGTAGGTCTTTAGAACCACCTGAACCCCCTCTAGCTACAGGCCTGTGTCTTTGTATTGCAGGGATAACCTGGAGGAAACCCACATGAACAAGCTAAAAAACAATAACCTACCTCTCTAAATCATGTTCATTAGCCCTGTGTTATATTAAATATTGTGTGAAATATGCCAGTGGTTGAATCTTTATTTAACAATTTCCTTCTATTTGATTGTTTCTGCAATTATTATTATCATATCCTATAATGTGTTCTGTTTTAGAATGATCCCAGACTCATGTTTACCAATGTAGGCTAATGATTGGTTGAGTGTGTCCAATTAAGACAAGATAGGCTACGTTTTTTTCTTATACTTCTGACAATTCTCCTTTCATTTCCAACTGTTTTCTGAAGATGTCTTTCTTTACTGTCACTATTCCATTTTCTTTGCCACATATTTTTTAATTAGTCCCTTTATTTCTGATTTTGCCTATTCATTGGAAGACTTTTTTTTAATGACTAACCCGAAGAAGTATGACTGTTTGAACCCTGGCTGGGTCAATTGGGGTGTTTCCTCCGGGTTCTTCGGTTTCCCCATAGTCCCATAATAAGCTAAACTGTCTGTAGTGTATGTGTGCGAATGCAAGAGTGTTCGGGTGTTTCCCTGTGTCGGGTTGTGTCTAGAAGGACATCCGCTGCGTAAAACTTATGCTGGATAGGTTGGCGGTTCATTCCGCTGTGGCGACCCCTGATTAATAAAAGGACTGAGAAAGTGCATGAATGAAACGCTGATAAATAATTTGATGCTAATTTCTGGAATATAATTCAGGAACTAAGCTTTTTTAAGCATATCATCATTAAAATTACACAAATATTGTGTATGAGAATAACAAGAGGAGGAGCGAGATGATTCTATGGGCTCTGATGGGGAGATATATGATAATGGCTGAAACATTTTTCAGTTATTAAATTCTACCAGTAAGTCTCAAGAATGGAAGAATTAATAAAGGAGATGCCAGTGGGGATGTGGAGAATGTTGACCTTCCCTAAACACCCCTTCGACCACATTAAAAAGTGTGCTTCCATCAAAACAATTAGCCATGACTTTAGCAAGCTGCACTGTAAACTGAAGTTATTATTGGATGCATTTTACAGGAAAGAAAGAAAGAAAGAAAGAAAGAAAGAAAGAAAGAAAGAAAGAAAGAAAGAAAGAAAGAAAGAAAGAAAGAAAGAACGAAAGAAAGAAAGAAAGAAAGATTAGTTAACCAGTAGAGCAAAATAGTTTGTTTATTATTGGAAGCTATCTAACGTTTTGATTAGCCATGCAGAAAGAAAGGAGAAACAGCTTAAACCTAATTATGCGAAGTCAGAGTTTCTTCCTTAAGCAAGGGAAAGCAAGGTTGTATCAGTTTGATTTGGTTGCAATAGGCTTAGATTAATTTAACACAAAATATTGATATACAGTTGAAATCAAAATTATGAACACCTCTCAATTATCAGACCCGTTTACTATTTTCCCCCAATTTCTGTTTGACTGAGAGAAGATTTTTTCAACATATTTCTGAACATAATTAATAACTAATTTCTAATAACTGATTTATTTTATCTTTACCATGGTGACAGTAAATAATATTTTACTAGATATTTTTTTCAAGACACTTCTATACAGCTTAAAGTGGCATTTAAAAGCTTAACTAGGTTAATTAGGTTAACTAGGCAGGTTAGGGTAATTAGGCAAGTTATTGTATAACGAGGGTTTGTTCTGTAGACTAGAAAAAAATATATAGCTTAAAAAGGCTAATAATTTTGACCTTAAAATATTTTTTTTAATTGAAAACTGCTTTTATTCTAGGAGAAATAAAACAAATACTTTCTCCAGAAGAAAAAATATTATCAGACATACTGAGAAAATTCCTTTGCTCTGTTAAACATCTTTTTTTTTAATTCAAAGGGGGTTTAATAATTCTGATTTCAACTGTACACAATTAGGTTAATTTGTTCACAATATGGTTTATTTAAGATTAATTAAACACGAGCAATGAGTTTGTATCTGTATTTGGATATTAGTTTTTAACGTACAGCTACTGTAATATTAAAATCAAGAACGTTGAAATAAACAGAGCTCATCCATTAGATGTCAGTGTTTCATTTTAAATTATTATGTTGGAAATCAATTTAATTTTGAAGTAACCACACATTCTGGTAGTAGGCCTAACTTACGAAATTATTTATTGTTAATTTATGATTTATTGCACATTAGTTAACAACAAAGCTCGACTTCGGCTAAATAACGTTAGTAATAATGATAATAGAAAGACAAGCGATATAAAATATAGAGAGGTGCTATAGCCTGCATGTTTATAATAGCCAAAGTTTTTTGATAAGCGTTGGATGGGAAAAAAGTTTGCAAATTGAGTCACACTTTAAAAAGACCACTGTGGTGACGCAAACGCGGAGGCAGGGTTAGCTTTACAGAGATCAAAGTGAAGGGGCGTGGCGAGCGCGCGGGGATATTATGGTCCAGTGCACATTGCAGAGTGCAAGAATGAGAGTACAGAGAGGATACCGCTATACTTAGCCTACGAGAAATGGATCACGGGACTTCATTTTATATTTGTTTTTGATGTTTTACATCTATTGCTTTGAATAGCATTTTACTGCATTTTCAAAACGGATTTTTAAGGCAATATTTGATAGAACCGCGTACAGTCGGACCTTTAGACGGTTTTACCTGCGGTAGGTGTCTGTGAATTGGACGCTGTCTGTAACATGTTTGAGCACAATCAGTTTTGGACATGTACAAATGAAATGGACATAATCTGAAACTTGAAGAATCCATTTGTTTGACATTGGTGAGCTTTTCTGAGCCATGCAGGTTGGCATTTATAATCATCATGCATTAACTGTAAAGCAGCTGTGATTGTGTCACATATTGCTACTTTGCTCATTTTAAACATCATATACAGTTGTCAGTTCAGGACTGACCCTTTTAAATCCTTCACCACATATTTTCTTTGGATTCTAAAATATGGATTTTCCTGAAAATGCCAGTGGCATTCCTGTAGAGGAACTAGCCTTTCCAGAAATTATTGAACTAAATGTGGGGGGTCAGGTGTATATAACCCGCTACTCAACTTTAACAAGTGTGCCAGACTCACTACTGTGGAAGATGTTCAGCCAAAAGAGCAGCAAGAACTTGGCTCGTGACACCAAGGGTCGTTTTTTCATTGACAGAGATGGCTTCCTGTTTCGTTACATTCTGGACTACATGCGAGACCAGCAACTCGTACTTCCAGAACATTTTCCAGAGCAGGGACGGCTGCAGCGAGAGGCAGAATTCTTCAACCTCCCTGAACTTGTTCAATTGTTGGCACCAAAGATCAGCAAGCAGAACACTCTGGGTGATGACGGCTGTCAGACGGACCAAGATGAGTCCTCGCCTTGCGCTAATATTGCCTGCAATCTGTCTTCTTTGGGTGCTTATTCCAGCCTGACAGCAGCCACAGCTGATGGCCAGTGCTCTGGATTCATCACGATTGGCTGCAGGGGCTCCTATACTCTTGGCCGTGATTGTCAAACAGATGCTAAGTTTCGAAGAGTGGCTCGCATTATGGTGTGCGGAAAGACTTCCCTTGCCAAAGAGG
This sequence comes from Danio albolineatus, assembly GCA_903798035.1. NCBI lineage: Eukaryota > Metazoa > Chordata > Actinopteri > Cypriniformes > Danionidae > Danio > Danio albolineatus. The sequence continues at coordinate 2,245,286 of CAIGQQ010004432.1, read as the reverse complement.
TTTTTGGGGAAACGTTGAATGAGACTCACGACCCTGATCGCCAGCCAGATCGCTACACATCACGCTATTACCTAAAGTTTACTTCCTTGGAGCAGGCATTTGACAGGCTAGCTGATGCCGGATTCCACATGGTAGCCTGCAACTCCACAGGGACTTGTGCCTTTGCCCATGTACAGACAGATGACAAAATCTGGACCAGCTACACTGAATATGTGTTCTACCGTGAGTGATCATAAACCTGTGTTCCTGAATCTTCTCCCTGCCTCCCAGACCAGTGATAACCTATTAAATATAGAAGCTTCTAGATCACAATCTTCACCCCTTCACCAGACTTTCCCTCAAAAGAGCCCTTAATGCCTCTCCTACTGTGCTCAAGTGACCTCTCTTTCCTGTAGAAAAACTTATCTTCCTCAAAATAGAGACTACCTTTTTTTTTCAGGTTTTTGAATTTAGCAGCTAATAATTATACAAGATGTCACCTGGCGTGCTAGGGATCTTTATGTAAAAGGGTATATGATCTGAGCTGTTACATCATGATCAAAATAGTTCTTCAGGCCTACCTGAGCGTCCAGTGCAGTTATGCATCTTGTTAAGTTCATTTCAGCTGCTCACCATTTGTGTAAATAACTTTTCCTATACATTATTTGTTTTTCTCTATATTTAAATGGATTATTGAGATGCATTGTGTTATTGATATATTTAAAACTATTTTGATTATGAAGAGGATAATATTTCATAATGAATAAGATATCGTTTGTCTTTAAATGTCTTTTAAACATTTTAATATGCTTTTACTCAATGACTAATTCCTATATTCACATTCATTGCAACCTCAGGACAGAATTGCCACAAACTGTTACAAAGCCAGAAAATGTCACAGTGGATGAGATGTCATTTGATATTACAAAAATCAATCAGTAATTTGCTTTAGGATTAAATATTAAACGTAATCCTTAATATTCATTTCCTGATAGTCTTTTAAAGGTTATGCTTTGGCTGTGTTTTAAGTGTAATGCTCAGCATTAAAGTGTCTTTTTTAAAACATGAATAGAACCTTTTTGTCCTAATTGTAAAACAAACATATTAATTATATAGTCATGTGTGTGAGAGAGAGACATATACATTTACAATATAAACATATACAAACACTGATCTCATTATTCAAATTCATAAACTCTAACTTTATTCGATTTGCATTGCTCAGAGTTAAAGAATATTAAAAACATTGCATCTGCTTATGAAATATTCACCACGTCTCCTCTGCATTCTGTTATCATGCTTCTCCCAGTGTTGTTTTCATGTTGCTGTTCCATTCTGTCTGTGGACATTTCAAAGCACAAACAGGCAAGGCCAGAAAGAAAACCAGGACAAACCTATAACCAGCTTAGTCAAAGCAGATTACTCAACCAGCCTTTGTGTTCCTATGACCAATTTATCTAATTAAGATTGTGCTGGCACGCTGAGCAGCTTACATTTTACTCAAGGAGGTAGGCAATAGATTATTAAAATACCTTTGCAGCTCAATAAATATATACATTTCAAAAATGTAAAAGGGTAACCTGATATCAGTGTCCACACCCTATACTGGAGATGCTCAAACTAAGGCCTGCGGGCCAAAGTTGGCCCATGGTAACCTTTGATTTGGCCCGCCATCTCATCTGAGAAGAGAGGGAAAATGATGGCTTTGGTATTGTCATTTCAAAAGTACTGTAACCTTTTATGTGTGTGTTTTATTGTTAAGCTACAAAAAAAGTGTACTGAAATTAAATGTTTCAGTTTAATTGCAGTACTTTAGTTTCAAATCTACACACTGTCACCCGACGGATTGAGGACAATGCAGAAACTTTGGTGAGCAAATCAATTCAAAGGCAGATTCTGGTTAACTAGTGTATTCAGCATTGAACTCCACTGTGTTATAAATGTGATTGTTTTATTGCAGTTAAGTTATAGTTATAATTAAAAAGTTATACTGCATTAGTTAATACGATTCAAAGTGATGTTTTCTAGTTATTTTTAAATATTCTGAAAGAAATTAGGAAATTAACTATGGCAACTTTTATCTAAAATAGGTCGGTATATTTTGTCACGTGAGTGAGCCGGATATAAAAGTCAAAGGAGGCGAGGATCCAATCGCAGAATATTTAATATTAAATAAACAGTATGGCAAAAATAAAGGGCAATCCAAAAATCGTGGTCAAACAGGCATTAGGTCATGAGGCAGGCTGCAGGCTGGATAATCCAAAATACAAAGCTGTGATCAAAACCCGGAAGCAAACTGGAAACACCGTAGACAAAAACAAACAGAAAACAGATAGTAACAAGGAACAGAATAACAAGATAACATGGTACGTGACGTATGGTAGATAGTAATGTCGCAGTGGGGAATGAGCGTGTGTGTGCTGCTTATGAAGTGCGTGCAATCAGTACAGACAGTCCTCCGGTGGTGCGTGCGCAATCAGTCGTGATCAGGAACAGGAGTGTGTGTGTGTTGCATGGCTGGAATTGTAGTCCTTAAACATGGCTGATTGTAGTTCATGGAAGTGTGTGTGAACCAGCGATCTCTGACAACGGAGAGAGCGAGAGAGATCGCTGGCGATCGTGACATATTTACCTTCGGCCCCCGGCTCTCAATGATATTTGCTTTTTGGCTCTTCACACAAAAAACACCCAGAGCACCCCTGCTCTATACCCTCACTTCAGTATGTGGGGGGAAAAGTAATGAACACGTCATGTTTTTTCTTGGGAAAAATACTTCCAAAAGACCTGCTGATATGGGATTGAACCAGATTTGGGTAAAACCTCAAACAATACAAACATAAAAAATATAACAAAACAAAACAAAAAAATAGGAAAAAAAGGTTTTCTCAGTCACTTTGGTGCATATATCACAACACTATTTACATTTGCACAAGTTAATGCATTTCTCAAAACATGTTGTTATTTGTACACATCAAATTAACTCTCTCTTTCACTGAGCAGTAACTATACGGCACATATTTATGTCTGTTTCCACCATCAAAAGTACTAAAAGAGTAAACCATACCTTTCCAAAGGGTACCTAGCATAACAAGTGTGGTACCAAAAGGGTGGACCTAGACTTGCAGCTGAACACTAAGGTCGTACTCACACTATGTACAGTTGCCTTGAACCGGGCCGAAGCACGCTTGTCCCCCCTCCCGTCTCCCCCGACAGCCCGCACTCTCATGACATTCGGGCCTGAGCACACTTACGTCATCGATGATGCGCTCTTCAGTTTAAGAGAAGCGCTCTCGCTCAGCACAGTGGAGATATCTTTATATGATTATATCGTTTTAGTCGTTTGATATGCAGTGACACGCAGTCAAATATTTCACCGAACAGATCAGCCACTGCTGACGCTCATAGACAATCATAAATTCCTCGTGCTGCAGGAATTAGGGGGTTTGATAAAGGTGCAGCTCTCGTGCAGTGAGGGGTTTGCGTCTTTAATATCCTACGACAATGCATTCATTAAACAGTAAGAATGATTAATAAATCCATATGAAACAGTCCCCAAAAGTCATGTCTCCTCTTCAGTTTCAGGCTCAGTCACGCTTTGCACTCTCACTACAAGCGTACCGCGCCAAAGCCCAAGTGAACCGCTTGATTCAACGCACTCACACTTCTTAAATGATCCTGGAAACGGGCCTGGGCACGGTTCGGATAGCATAGTGTGCGTATGCCCTAATGGTTTACAGGGAATCATCACCAGAGCATGCTACAGGTGTGGGGAATGACAACATAGGAAGCTTCTTTTTTTAAATGCAGAGCCGAGATATGACACTAAAATAAATGAAAGCACGCATCAATGAACCATATATTTAAACAAAGCTTGTCGTCTTCTTGTGACAAACAGCCACATGCCAATAAGCAAGAACAGAATCTGCTGTGTGTTCTCCATTGTTGTTTTTGAGGGCGTCTAATATGTGTGAAAATGGTGAGCGGTGCTGCTTTCTCTTTCTATTTGCGTGCATCTGCCGCACATCTATATTTGAAATATTGAACTTGAGATAACCGTAATAATACATATGATTAGGTTGAAGTGCTTCTCACGTCTGTTTAGACCAGGGGTGTCCAAACACGGTCCTGAAGGGCCGGTGTCCTGCAGATTTTAGCTCCAACTTGCTTCAACACACCTGCAAGGATGTATCTAGAAAGCCTAGTAAGAGCTTGATTAGATAGCCCAGGTGTGTCTGATTGGGGTTGGAACTAAACTTTGCAGAACATTGGCCCTCCAGGAGTCCGAGTGTGGACACCCCTGGTTTAGGCCTTTCAGCAACCTAAAGAATAAACTGTGATTTTGAATGATTATCATTGCCTATTGTCAATTATCATAGACCAGGGGTCACCAATCCTGTTCCTGCAGATTTCAGTTGCAGCCCTGACCAAACACACCTCTAATTATTAAGTGCTGCTTCAGGTCCTACTTAATTGGTTCAGGTGTGTTTAATCGGGGCTGAAGCTGAATTCTGCAGGATGGTAGCTCACCAGAAACAGGGTTGGTGACCCCTGAAATAGACTATTATCTACCTGACTAAAGTCTTACCGCCTATCCAAGTTTTAGGACCAACAAATAATAACTTGACTTCTAGTTGATTATTTGGTATCAGAAGTGGCTTATATGAAAGGCAAAGGCCTCTATTAATTTCTTTTCGGCTTGGTCCCTTTATTAATCTGGGGTCACCACAGCAGAATGAACCGCCAACTTACCCAGCATATGTTTTATGCAGCGGATGCCCTTCCAGCTGTAACCCATCTTTGGGAAACATACACACTCATTCACTATGGACAATTTAGCCTACCCAATTCATCTATACCACATATCTTTGGACTTGTGGGGGAAACCGGAGCACCCGGAGGAAACCCACGTGACCATAGGGAGAACATGCAAACTCCACACAGAAATGCCAACTGACCCAGCTGAGGCTCGAACCAGCGACCTTCTTGCTGTGAGGCTAACATGCTACTCACTACTCCACCGTGGCGCCCCCAAAGGCCTCCAGATTATGCTTCTTTTACCCAAAATAAAATATGATCATGCCTTTTCATCCCAGAATATGAAAACATACAAAATCTATTGGCCCCATTTTATAGATACTCGAAAGTGAGATTTCAATCCTGTTTTAACCACTGAACTAGAAAACGTCACCGGTTTGCATCTCAAAAATATGGTCACTGTAATTTAAAGATGGGAGATCAACTGTGTATGTGCATCATGCCTTTAAACTCAAAGCGATGGAAGAGCCCTTTGGAAGAAATGCAACTAAAGCCATTATGAAGGGTCACCATATAGACAATGGACTGGTCTCTTTAAAAAGCATTACACAGCCCACAGAACTCCCAGTCACAAACTATTAACCAGCACTGGATGAAAGAAAAATAACATTTGTTGTTTGTTGTTACAACATTATAGATTCATACAGCAGGGCAGCATGAATAACATATTGGTAATAGATGTTTATTATATGTATGAAACAAGTAGAGAATTCTTTTTTTTAAAGATGAATAAATTTCCATAATCATTTGAGGTAGAAAGAGTGCTGATGGCCTCAGCCCTCACACTATATTTTATATTTCGAGCCTGAGCACACTAATGTCATCAATGATGCGACTGTTTAGTTAGGAAGAGAAGCGCTCTTGCGCAGTACAATGAAGATTGCTGTAGTTATATTGTTTTGTGTGATTTTAAGTCATTTGGGATGCAGTGACACACAGTCAGAATCTTTTGCTGAACAGATCCTCTACTTTTGACGCTCATAAGTGTTCATGAAAGAGCTCGTGCTATAGGTTTGGATCTTTAATCAACTATAACAGCTCGCCTTCATTGAAAAGTAAGAATAATAATAAAATCATATTAAATGATCCCTTAAAAGTAATGTCGTATCTTCAGTTTCACATTCAGGCACTCTCTGCGTTCACACTAATAATGTACCGCGCCAAAGCCCAACCGAACCGCGCTCTGGCACACCCCTTCCAACTGGGCCAGAGTCAGTCAACCGAAACAAACCAGGGTGCAATTCAGACCACTCAAACTTGTCAAACGAACTGTGAAACCAGGGTCAAACGTGCCCAGGCACGGTTCAGATAGCTTAGTGCAAGGGTGTCCAAACTCAGTCCTGGATGGCTGGTGTCCTGCAGAGTTTAGCTCCAACTTACCTCAACACACCTCCAAGGATATTTCTAGAGAGCCTAGTAAGAACTTGATTAGCTAGCCCAGGTGTGTCTGATTGGGGTTAGAACTAAACTTTGCAGGACACCCGCCCTCCAGGACCAAGTTTAGACATCTCTGGCTTAGTGTGAGTACACCCTCAGATATGATATTATCCTGACATCCTGAGTGCACAGCTCTTCTCTGTATGTTTACTGTTGTCAGTGTGCAGGATTGTTTGAGAACGCCATTGGAGATGGTTCTACATTGGAGTAATGTGGCTAGTTAAGGCTGAACAATGAGTGCAGAGAGCACAACGATTTGCTGTTAAGGGTCAGTGGGAAGGAGATAACTACTCTTGATTGTCTGCAGTTTCCCTGAAGGGAAATCCTGGATCTACAGTAGTTGCACAAAGAACTGTTCAGATCCAGAGCCCAGAGTCTCTCCTCTAGCTTAAATGCACTATAAATCTGGTGTGTGAGCTGTAGTCCACAAACAGCATTCTCACATGTGTGTTCTTTTTCTCCAGCTGGGACAGGTAATTGCATAATTGTTGTAAAAGTTGTTGTAATAAGCAAACGCCAATGGATTGAGTGTTGCAGGTTGTACAATGCAAATCTTATCTCTGATGAGCTTCTCAAAATACTTGCTAATGATGGAGGTTACCAATCCTTTCAATCATTCACCAAACATTCAAGCAGATTACTTTAGGTGCTTTGCATGGGCTCAATAGGTTAAAATGTTTGGGAAAACTCTTGCTGATTGGTCTATGCATGTTTTGAGGACATGACCAGAGATGTCTCTTTCTTCATTTTTTGTGTATATATATCAGAGAGGTTGGATTGCATAAGCCAGAGAGACAGATTGAACTAGTCTCTACACAATCATACATGGGTGCTGTCTCCATGGGGGAGGGGCTACTGGATTTGAGCATAAAAGTATTAGTCCTGCAGAGAGGCAGTGTTAATGGCAGAGTGATGTTTATGCTTAAAGTCCGCGATGTTATTAAATCCCTGCCACATGTCTCCAGCATTAGAGCTAGTAAACTGAACTTCTGTTTTGACTCCACATTTGATGTTTAGCTATGTAGGTGGTTTTGGTTCTGCTTTGAATTTTCAAATCGTTTGTGTCAGCACAACACCTTTAAATGCTTCAGATAAAACAACTGACAGTGAATTCATCTCCCAAATGGTGTGATCATAGTATAAAGAGTCTCACTGATTCAGATTTTTATTTATTTATTTTTATTTTATTTATTTGTTTTTTCCAGGATTTTTTCTAGGGTGTTGTTACCTGGAGAAAGTGGAAACAAAAATTTTGTATGTGTGTTAACTGACAGTATGTTTCAGCTGCTGTAACACATAAGCAGAAAAATTGTGTCACGATCACCAGCGATCTACAGCCAGAGATGGCTGGTTGGCACACTCTCACATTCCATGAACTACAAATCTGCTTGTTAACGGACTACAATTCCAATCATGCAGCGCGCACACACTCCTGCTCCAAGTCACCATCTGATTAGACTCTCTCAGCTGAAGCTGCTTCTGGACTGATTACACACACTTTATAAACAGATCACTCACACACAGTCTTTGCTTAGTATTGTTATCTGTTCTTGTGACATACAACGCGTTTTCTTTTTTCCGTGTATTTGGACCTCGCTTTGCTATTTGTTTGTCCATGCCTGCCACCAGCCTTTTGACCTTCTGCCTGTTTATAGACCACGATTTTTGATTATCTGAATATACCTGTTTGCTCCTGATGACCACCGCTATACTGACTTCACATTCAAATATGCAATTGGATCCTCGCCTTCGTTGTCATCGTCACTCACCGTAACATATTGATGCATAAGCACTCTCAACTTTTAGCAACATAGGCTCATTCTGAAAATGTAGCCCTATATACATTTCTGGAGATCGTGAATTATGTAGCCAGAAGAATGTATGGCTGCATTTAATTTTTTTAAATGAATGCTACGGGGCGGTATGACGTCATTCCTTTTCGTGCTTACGAGCAGACCGCTTATCTCCATATGCAGGGGTGCAATTCCCAGGACAGGGGGGACATGTCACCCTCACTTTTTTTAGATTTAAATACCACTTTACTTCATGCTATAATTTCCCCAGTTTTATTTAAAACAAGCTTAGATTTGTCCACCTGTCAGATTTTGGACCACATAGGGCATGGGACGTCTGTTTGCATATAACTCAGTTTTTTGACCACACTTTGTTATTGTTGTTATTTTGTTTGTTTGCCGGAAATTACAACTGAAATAGAAATAGTTTTGAAACAAATCTTTGCACTTATCTAACTAAAATAAACATGTAGGCTAATGGATGTCTTCAGTGGAGTGAGTACAGCACTATTTCCTTATCCACAAAAGAGAGAAAGAGAAAGTAAAGAAGCCGAATGGAGGAGGCTCTTTCTTTATCCTCACATTGCAGATGCTCTGTTTAACTGTTTTCTTGCTAGTGAAGCATTCAGTTTTTTTACTTACAAAGGACGCCATGTAAATAGAAAATGCACCATGGCACGATGCAACTGACTCTTAATGGGAATGGGAGATGAGGCTCTGATTGATTTATTGTCAAAACACACCCATAACTCATTAAGAGAATAAGGACAACTCTGTTAGACCATGCGCCAGGGTGCAGAGCATAGACAAACACCAACAGTGAAAGACAGATACACTGAAACTACAGAAACGAAGGACCGCGACAGAGAGAATCTGCCATTAATTAGTTATATAAAATGAAAAGAGATAAAATATATTTACCTTTTTTCCTTTTTAGATAGTTAGCTTCTCTTTTTTTTACACTTTCTTATGTAAAATCCAAATTTGTTCTTTTAATCTTAAAAACAATTAAATAAATTATTTAAATTATTTCCTAAAACATATATTCTTTCTTTCCCAGAGATGGGTTGCAGCTGGAAGGGCATCCGCTGCGTAAAACAAATGCTGGATAAGTTGGCGGTTCACTCCGCTGTGGCGACCCCGGATTATTAAAGGGACTAAGCCGAAAAGAAAATGAATCAATGAACATACTGTATATTCTTTCATTTGTTTTCATTTTAATATTACAATGTATATGTTATGATAAATTGTCAAATAAAATTAGGCTTTTCTGCACACAGTTGCTCAACATTGCTATACGTTTCCACACCTATCACCATCACTCAGATTTGGTCCCCCCACCTCTCAGACCAGAATTGCACCCCTGTCCATATGGATGGCTTTCTGGCTGTTACCAGTTTGTCCAGTTAGCTCACCATGTACGTCGGTGGACATCGGCTCAATCTGTGCTTTTTAAAATACTATTGGTTGGGTTTAGGGAAGGGGGAGGGTGGGTCAGTCGTTGGTCAGTCAGTCAATCATTCAGTCAGCCAAACAGTCAGTCGACAGCAGCCTCTGGTGGATTTACGAGAGAACAGCAGGTACGAATGGCACAAGAGAAATTTGATATCTAACAAAGTGTACACAGTAGCCTTTCGTAGATTCTTGAAAATAAAAACTGAAAAAAATGTAGCTCCTGGGACGTATTTGGCCTCCAGAAATATATATAGTGGTGCGTTTCAGAATGCCTGGGTTGACTTTTAGCAATAGTTTGTATTTAAAATGAAATGATTGGGGAGGAGACCCTCAGTCCCACCCAGTTTGCTCAAGTTTTGGCTTGTAGTTAAATTTTACCTATTGTTAATTAATTAATTAATTCATTTCCCTTCAGCTTAGTCCCTGATTATTGGCAGAATGAACTGCCAACTATTCCAGCATATGTTTTACTTAGTGGATGCCCTTCCAGCTACAACCCAGTACTGGGAAACACCCATACACTCTTGCATTCACACAGACACACACACTCATATGCTACGGCTAATTTAGTTCACCCAATTCACTTGTAGCACATGTCTTTTGGAATGTGGGGAGAAACCGGAGCACCCGGAGCACCAACACAGGCTCATTGTGAAAACATAGTCCCACGAACGTTTCTGGAAACCGCATATTATGTGGTCAGAGGTACGTATGGCCACGTTTCGTTTTTTTAAATGAACGCTATGGTGCGTTGTGATGGCGTTCCTTTTCGTGCTTACCAGTTGACCGCTTGCCTCCGTGTGGACAACTGTCCCGCTGCAACCAGTTTGTCCCTTTAGCTTGCCATATTCGCTGGCAGATTTGAGATGCAGAGAGGAGTTGACCACGACGACGGGGTTCAAGTCCGGCGAGGAGCGGTATCAGAAAGCAAGTAAGACAAAAACAGAATCCAAAAATAAAATAAACCAGCAAATAACAGGGTGAGAACGCGGTAAAGTCTGAAAACGTGGTAAAAACAAGACGGGGGCTTTTTTTTTCTGAATTGCTTTTATGAAGATCGTTGGTTGGGTTTAGGGAAGCGTGTGGGTGGGGCAGTCAATAAAACTTGGGTTGGGTTTAGGGAAGGAAGAAGGTGGGTAAGTCGACTGGTCAGTCTGTCAGTCAGTCATTGAGTCAGCCAAACAGTCAGCCGACAGCTGCCTCTGGTGGGAATGGCGCTCGCGAAAAACATTTGAGATCTCAAAAAGCAAACGCAGCGGCCTCTCGTGGATTCGCGAAAACAAAGAGTGCAAAAGGACGTTTCCCGGGTCGTATTCCGCAGCCTGCAGAAATGTACTTAGGACCACGTTCTGAGAATGAGCCTGGGTTAGGGAAAACATGCAAGCTCCACACAGAAACGCCAATTGGTCTTGCTGTGAGGCAACAGTACTAACCAAAGAGCCACTGTGCTGCCCTTACTGTTCATTACTGAACAAAAGAAGTTAAAAATAAAAGATTTTAAACAGTCAGACAAAAATTCATCCCCCAAAACATTTAACATATATCAAAATTCTATGTATCAAAAATCTAAATAAATTTGACCTAAAACATGCCTGAATAACTGAACAGCACTGCTTAATGTACATAGTGTACACATACAGTATGATTACAGAGCTTGCTGAACATGTAGGTCAAGCTGTGTGTGTGTGTGTGTGTATGTGTGTCTATGAGAGAGAGAGAGAGAGAGAGAGAGAGAGAGAGAGAGAGAGAGACAAACAGAAGCATCTTGTTGTAAAGCAGTTTGAGAGTTTTTGTCTGCATCAGTAATATTTAGCACAACCTAAACTCTAAACTCTTCCTTTATTTGATCACAGGCAAGTGATTTCATCCAGGAATCAAAATTCAAGAAGCTAAAAAAAGAAGGGATTACTTCCCCTCTGTGTGTGTGTGCACATATACATGTTGCCTAGTGATTAACATGCAGTGGGATCACATAAATTCCCTAGAATCAACCATTTCTTACAGTCCTACCATGTGTGGCAGGTGGCATTTCACTGGGTATAATTGATTTCCACAATTCACTAACCATTCACTAAGGCAGACTTGAGCGTGTGTTCACACAGCCACACAGTCTCACAAACCAAAGACCAGGAGTCAGAGTGATGAAATTTTTATCTCAATATTTGTTTCTAACTTAAGAAGCATAACTATTTTTAGACTTATTTGTTGGCCAGGACTTATTTTAGACTTTAGCAGTGGTGGAAAGAGTACTGAAAAATCATAGTCAAGTAAAAGTACCATTACTTGCCTAAAAATGTAGTGCAAGTAGAGTAAAAGTATCTGTTGTAGATATTACTGAATGCATGAGTAAAAAGTAGCCCTTTCGAAAGTACTCAAAAATAGTAAGTAATGAGTATTACGTGGTAGAAAGTGGATGCATTTACATGTAATTTGTGGATGTGTTTAAACATAACATTCTGTAGTGCATTTAGTTATTGCCCAGCAGGCACACAACGTCATAAGACGTTAATATTAGGTTAGATTTAGGCTGTCACGTCAGGTGACCAAAATTCAATGTCTAGCAATCGTCTGAAGACAATGTTATTTTGCCAAATAATGTACAATGTCAAATGACGTTGATATTTGGTTGAATTTAGGTTGTGTTGGAAAGTGACCAAAATCCAACATCGAGCCAACATCTTAAACTAACGTCATATTGATGTCAAATACTGGTATGGCAACCAAAATCCAACATCTGATAGACATCATAGCGTTAATGTCCACCCGACGTCAAGCTGTAACATTATTAGACGTTAAAATTTGGTTGATTTTAGGTTGGACATTGGACATTGACATCAGCCTTTCAACGTCAACCCAATTTTCATTTCCAAACAAAATTCAATTCGATTCGACTTTATTTCTATAGCGCTTTTACAATGTACATTGTGTCAAAGCCGCTTCACATGGATTATAGTAAAAATATAGTGTCAGTCCAGTTTTCAGTGTTGAAGTTCAGTTTAATTCAGTTCAGTGTGGTTTAATATTCACTGCTGAGAGTTCAAACACTGAAAAGTAATCCATCGATGCGCAGCCCTACAAGTCCCGAACTATGCAAACCAGCGGCGAGGAAAAACTTCACCAATTGGCGAAAGTGAAGGATTAAAGCACACAACCATTTCTCCTATGGTCAAACGTCTTGTGCAGAGCTGCAGTCTAGGCGCCGAAGGCTGGATAACGCTGGACGCCCATCGTGAAGAAGCTGCAGGTGGGAGTGGTCACTTGCTGGCCCTTCAAGATCAATGCGAGGACTTGTCTGTCACTGGGGTCTTACAGGGATCGGTCTCATGCCCTCCACTCCTCCATGACCACCACAGCAGCTTCTCAGGATACGGCCTGGTCAAGGATTATGGAAACCTTGGGAATAATAAAAAAAATACTAACATAAGTGCAGATGCCGCTCAAATTATACTGTCTTTTGGGAAGTGTTCCCAGCTTCGGTTGCCCTAGATAACAATCCTTTAGAGGATCTGGATTTCAACAGCATTAGTGTTTTATGTGTATGCTAATGCAAAGAGATGTGTCTTTAATCTAGTTTTAAACTGACAGAGTGTGTCTGCTTCCCGAACTGTGTTAGGAAGGCTGTTCCAGAGTTTAGGTGCCAGATATGAGAAACATCTACCACCTACAGTTGATTTTGATATTCTGGGAATAATCAATTTTCCAGAATTAATTGCGCATAGAGGACTTGATGGGCTATAATACATCAGGAGCTCCCTCAAATACTGGGTAGCTAAGCCATTCAGGGCTTTGTAGGTAGTCAATAATTTTATTAATTTATGCAATATTTATTAGGGAGCCAATGTAATGATGAATAAACTGGAGTAATATGATCATATTTCTTTGTTGTAGAAAGCACTCTAGCAGCTGCATTTTGAACTAGCTGAAGTTTGTTAATTAGGCCAACAGGGCAACTGCCTAAAAATGCATTACAATAATCTAATCGAGAGGTCATAAAAGCATGAATGAGCTTTTCCGCATCAGACATTGATAGCATATGTTGAAGTTTGGAAACATTTTTAAGATGAAAAAATGCAGTTTTACAGATGCTTGAAATCTGGCCTTCAAATGACAGGTTCCTATTAAAACTCACCCCCCAACACATGCACTCTGGTGCTCACGGCAACCTGAGTTAGATTCTGCTTTGCGGTCCTATGCTGATCCTTCCCTCTCTCTGCTGTCAATTATCTCTACTGTCCTGTCTAATAATGGTAAAACCCCCCCAAAAAAATATTTTAAAAAATAATTTGAGGTTTTTGGGTCCAATAAGCAAGACCTTAGTTTTATCTGAATTTAGTAATAAGAAGTTATTAGTCATCCAATTTTTCATATCAGCTACACAATCTCTTAATTTAGTAAATTCATTCAAGCTATCAGTTTGATAGGAGATATAAAGTTGTGTATCATCAGCATAACAGTGGAAGCTAAATGATATCGCCTAGTGGTAGCATCTATAGTGTGAAAAGAGACCAAGAACTGAGTCTGTGGTTCCCCACGGTGTACATTTGATCTGTATGATGTCTCATCATTAACTGATTATCACAAATTGATTACGTTCAGATAGATAAGACCTGAACCAGGCCAATCCAGTTCCTGTAATACCAACAGAATTTTTAAGCGTATCAAGGAGAATATTATGATCGATTGTATCAAATGCAGCACTGAGGTCCAATAACACTAAGAAAGAAATGCAACCACGGTCAGACGACAGAAGTAGGTCATTTGTAACTCTTAGGAGTGCTGTTTCTGTGCTATGAACTGCTCTAAATCCAGACTGAAATTTTTCATAAATATTGTTTTTTTGTAGGAAAGAACATAATTGAGCACATATGACTTTTTGTAGTGTCTTTGATAGAAAAGGCAGGTTTGAAATCGGTCTATAATTTACTAGTTCTTTGGGATCAAGCTGTGTTTTTTTAATCTGAGGCTTAATGACAGCTAGTTTAAAAGTTTTAGGAATGTATCCTAAGAGTAGGGATAAATTCAAAATATTAAGAACAGGTTCAGTAACTTCTGAAAACAATTGTTTTAATAATTTGGTCGGTATAGGATCTAGCATAGACATTGTTGATTTGGACGAATTTATCAGTTTAGATAATTCTTCCTCACCTACTGTAAAATTTGAAGTTTATCCGTTTATCCATTAACGGTGTACAGTGCTGTAACTGGGACAATGCTGTAGGAGGAAGATTGATGGTGCTTATTTTATCTCTGAAATCATCAATATTGCATGTGAAAAAGTTCATAAAGTCATTACTGCTATGTTGAGAAATGCATGTTGATGTTTTATTTTCAGTTAGATTGGCTACTGTGTTAAACAGGACCCAAGGGTTGTGTTTATTTTCTTCTATTAAAGTTGAAAAATAAGCAGATGCAACGTCCCCATGATGTTGGTGTACAATCTGATGTCTTGTGCCTGCTGGGAAGGCCACAGCGCAAACGGATACACAACAAATACAGTCAGTCTAAATGTGCATTCACTGGAGTTAGGCAGAAAAAGACTTCAGCAGTGCAACAACTTAGCAGTCATTCATAAAGAATGCATCTTTGCATCTGAAAAAATGGGATGCAGCACCCAGAAATATTTCCGCCATGTTGTGGTTGTCATGTCAACTTAATACACAAAAGCTTGCAACTCTTCCCCTACCTTCGAGTTCTTCTGATCGCTCCACTGCTGTTTAACTGACATTAATGAGTGCCACTGTGCAGAAGTTGAACCTATTATCTTAACATGCGATCTAAAAACGTGGTACTCCTGTAAGAGGTGCTGAAGACGTGAATTGTCATGTCAATGTGCTTACAGAAAAACAATGGAAATATAAGAAACTCAGGCTTACGCAAGTTTGAGTCCTTTCTCTAACATGCACAAGAAGGTTGTTGACAAGTTGTCGTCCTCCTTACCCGCTGTTATGAATGGACCACCTGTCAATGCTAACATTTTATTAGTAATTTCAGATTTGAAGCTTACTGAACTGAAAGTAGTCTATTTATGAAGTAGTATTTCAGTTCTGTAGGCGATAATGACAAAAGCCTTTTCGAAATAAACATAAAAAGCAAGCACTGGGGATTTGTTATTATTTCTGTTGTACTGTACACACATCGAACTGTGACCTCAAACCCAAGGTACGTACCGAACCTTGACCTCTGTGTACCATTACACCCCAGTAGGTTAGTTTATGCTGCTGGTTTCTGTCAGCTTTAAAGGTTCAGGACACCCTGGAGTACAGATTTGTGTGTGTTGAGGATCAGTAAAGACATTTTTAGCACCTGTCAGCTTTAATTGTGGGGAAAACTGGATCATTTGCTTTTGTCAGCTAATTTCATCTTCAGGGTTTAAAATTATTTTTGTATCAAAATCGGTGACGTAGCATGAATCTGCTGGTGGAGTGATGACGCGTCGGTTTCTTATTATTATTTAAAGTGGAGTTTTCTTATCCTATGAGAAGACCCTTTTTTTAATTATTCATGAGCAAAGCGCTTTCCCAATGACTAGGTGAGACCGCATCTGCACGACACAGGTCGTATGTGTTTGTTTCCATGATCAACAGAGTTTGTTGCATGTTTTTCCCCACGATTCTGTCAGGCCCGATAGCATTTTCATTGCCCGACAGCCATATCACCCCTGCAGCCCAAGAGCGGTTACTCACTGAAGCTAAGCATGGCTGAGCCTGGTCAGTACCTGGATGGGAGACCACATGGGAAACCTAGGTTGCTGTTGGAATTGTTGTTAGTGAGGCCAGCAGGGGGCGCTCAACCTGCGGTCTATGTGAGTCCTAATGCCCCAGTAAAAGTGAAGGGGACACTATACTGTCAGTGGGCGCCGTCTTTCGGATGAGACGTTAAACAGAGGTCCTGACTCTCTGTGGTCATTAAAAATCCCGTGGCACTTCTCATAAAGAGTAGGGGCCAGGAGTCCTGGCCAAAGTCCCTCAATCGGCCCTTACGATCATGGCCTTCCAATCATCCCCATCCTCCGAATTGGCTCTATCACTGTCTCTCCACTACACCAATAGCTGGTGTACAGTGAGCGCACTGGCGCCGTTGTCCTGTGGCTGCCGTCACATCATCCAAGTGGATGCTGCACACTGGTGGTGGTGTGGAGAGAACCCCTTCATGACTGTAAAGTGCTTTGGGTGTATGGCTATACACAATAAATGCACTATATAAATACAAATTACATTACATTTACATTACATTACATTTTTGTTGGGAGAGCTGTGCGAGACTTAGAAAATGCGGACTGTCTTTTGAGTTCGTCCTAAATCTGTGCTGCTGTGTTCGCCTATTTTTAAAATTCTCGGCAGGGTTAATGGTTGAAAATAGTCAGGGAAAGAGACCTGCTGCACTGCTGTCCACTGTGTCTGCGTTCAGACCCGGGGGAGAAGTCCTCCTCATTAATAGTGTTTATAACACGATTATCTTTATGATGATATAACAAATTGTGGTTATGTGTATATGAAATTACAAATGACAAGTGTAGCAGGACATTAAATTACTTAATTTGTTTCTTTGCATTTTAACTTTGTAAACTATAAAATCATGGGTCTCCTCATGGTTTGCGTCTCATTTTGTGAGCCAACTGACAGTTTTTCGGTCCCCTTCTTTTCCATGCCCACTTCTCCCTCTTATCACAGAGTTCCACGCCCATTAAGAAGCTTTTTTTTTTTTTCATTTGGGTCAAATTTGTGCTTAATAAAAAACAAATAAATTATTACTTAGTACAATTAGTATTAGTATTAATAATTAGTACTCTAATTAGTATTAGTACAATGCCTACTGTTATGTTTTGTGACAAGTAGCCATGTACTAAGCAGAAAAGGGCATATCTAGAGTGGTTGTCTTCACAGAATGTCTGCGAAAAGTCCTGTCAGGCTTTATACTGCATGGAGAGAGAGTGTGAAAACTCTGTAAAACAAGGCTAAAGTTATTTATTTTGTAATTTGCTGTTTTTGATGTAAGATCATTCTACACAATGTACAAGCAGCACTTACTGTATGTTCAAAAGAGTTTAAAACGCCAAATAGGATGAGTTTACAACCCATCTCAAAAGTAAAACATACAGTGTAATCTACATAACATTAAGTGCAGTATATGGGTGAGAGGGAGAAGTGTTTCGATGTGATCCGGTTATGTTGTGGTTCTGTGACTGGTGTTCCTTGCTCTATGGTTAAAATTATGACAGCTAAAGTAAGTAGGTTAATTTATATCTAAATGAATTAAAATTTAATTAAATAATATTATAATATTCTGGGCTTTTTTTGTGCATTTGGGCAGGTTTTGGACAGCTTTTGGACTGGAAAAAGTCCACTATATCTGGCAACATTGCCAATCACTATAAAATACAACATTTTTCAGTCAATTACATAGTGCTAATGTTGTTTTGAAGTCTTACCTACATGTTATTTTTGACCCAATATTCAAAGTACCGTGAGAGTGGGAGCATCACATGTTGTCACTGTTCAAAAATGAACGATTGTGCGAATAAAAATCAAACTTCCTCTCAGTAAAGCTGGCGGAAGAGCACTATTTACTCATGTTATTGAACTAAATAAAATCAGACTGCAAAAAAGGTGTGCTAAAAACAGAAATATCCTGTCATCGTTTTACATTAGACTGACGTCAAACCAACGAGTGACTATTCAGAAAGAAGTTCAGGTTGTTGCTTGCTGAGTTTACCTAATGTCACTCTCTGTGAGCGGTTGGTGGCCATGCTTCAAGTGCATGCAGAAATGACGGATCTGTCTGTGTGTATAAGCTACGCAGAAATACAAGTTTAAATTTGTTGACAAACAGTTTGAGTTACCTGTCGCAATTGAGTTGTCAGCACGACGATTTTTAATTGGACAAACATTTTTTTGTCTCATGCCGTTCTTAGAATTAAATAAATAAATAAATAAATTTGGATCATTAATTTTCATCATTATCGGAATGTGAAGAGACTTTAAACCAGCACAACAAAAAATGTTTCTGGAGACAATGACCTACTGCACCTTTAAAAGCTGTGTAAAGCAAAAGCACATTTTAAATTGCTTAACTTTTTTAATTGAAATTAATGTTATAATAATTAAACTTAAAGGGACTAAGCTGAAAAGAAAATGAATGAATGAATAATTAAACTTCTGTATGTTTGCTTCTCTGTTTACATGTAATTTTTTTTTTTTGACAACAGGAGGAAAAGAATCCATGTTGAGCTGCTTCACTGATCCAGATATTGATGATGAAGTGGAGGAGACTATGTATAACCCACATATGTACAAAGCCTCCAGCCAGGATGACACAAACATTGCCCTAGACCTGCACAATGAATCTCCTTCAGACTCTCTTCCCCCACCCCCTCCATGCCTGGACAGTCCTGATCCACCTCCTCCCCGGGAACCAAGCCCCCCTCTACTGGCCACTATCAGTCCAGCACGACCCACAACTTTGACTCTGAAAACACTTCCCCGACCTTCAATAAGCAAAACCATGGCTTCCACCACCACCTCCGTTACAAAGGATAATGGCAGGCTGCTGAGCAAAGAACCTGAAGAAGAAGAAAGGAAGGTGATGGAGGAGGAGCTAAAGAAATGCATTGATGATTTCAGGAAAATTCGTATCCCAAAACTATTCCCAGACCGCAAGAGGAACTGGCAGAGTGATCTGCTCAGAAAATATAATGCATAAAATAGATGTTGAAAACATCAGCAAAGATTTGGGTTCTACACTGTGAAAAATATTTAGACATTTTTATTAATTTTTTTCTCATTTATTTATGCTTTTAAATTACATTATGAGACCTTGAACACTCTTCCAACAACTTTATTAGTATAACTTTATTCTATAATTCTTTTTAGTTCAACCCTTGTGCACTTTTCAAATGTATTACCCTTTTGTGACAGTGTGTTAGGGATGAAAACATCCACTAAATTAAACTGCTGTGAAAAAGCATCAGATAAACATTTGTTTCACATTTATTTTGCATAAATCTTTTAATCAACCTCAGTCCTGATCAAAACAACTAAATTGTTTCGAACATTACAGGATTTTAACTCTTTAATTACCTAGTTTAGAAATTATGTCACTGATTTAGTGAAACACCCCCCACAAAATTCTGTATTTTCAATATAAAAACTGACTGTGAAATGGATCTTTTATCAAAGTTTTGGACATGTGAAGCAATATTGCCTTTGATGCATTGTTTTTGATTAACTTTCATTTTCTCTCCATAATTTTCTGTTTGTGGATGTTTTTGCCTCATTGACTTCTATTATAGCCACATTTACTTTTTTTTATTACTAAACCATGACACCATATAATCATGCATTTTTTATTTTGATTGTTGGTGGTTTTCCCTGTTCGGAAGAGGTAACATTTGTGGCATAAAGCAGCACAATAGTTTTCACATTATATATTTCACATCTCTTGGTGGTTTACTATTTTTTGTGCATGCTAAAAACAGCACATTATAAAATCAAAGTCAATAACTTTAATAATAATTGATTGCTTTTTAAAAATAAATAAATGCTTAAAAGTATACTTTAGTACACTGTAAAACCCAAATAGTTAAGGTAACTCAAATCATTTGAGGAAAACGATTGCAACAAGCCATTTAAGTTCAAAAACTAATCCTAATAAGTACTGTGAATTTACTCAATTTAAGTTACAGTAATGAAGTTTGAATTAACTCAATACCTTCTCTTTTCAAATGAGTAGAATTGACTTTCTGTAAATTTTGAGTTAACTACATTCATTTCAACTGATAAAATTGACATTTGGGTTTTACATTGTATACCTCATATACTTCAGTGTTTTAGATTTCTAGATGATTTATATGGAACTGATATGGAATATATAAAGGTAAATTATTTTTTTAATTATTATTTTAAGCACAATCATGAAAGGCTGCAATCTTATCCTGCAATAGGATGCTGGAACCTCCAGTGCTTCATTAGCATGACAACCAAGATCAACTTGCAGAGTACAGTGTTGGTCATTTCAATTTGTTCCAAACATTTTGGCTATTGTGGTCCGTCAGCATTACAGAAACCAATCCATTAAATTTGTGTGTCTTTTATTTTATTTTAGTCCAGATTATATTAGTTTAGCAACATTTAAGCTAAATTAAAAAGCTAATCAAAACACATTCTGAAATACATTCTGAGTTTGTGTTTTTCGAGCTTGCTTTTTGTACCTAACCTACCTATTTTAGGTAGAGAGAAATTATATGTACTATTAATAAATCATGCTAAATGTGGCAGTTTATTGTCATAATAATTGTCATCATAATTAGTAGCAGTTTTTATTAGTCAGTAGTAATTGGTTGTTTTATTGCTTAATTTATATTATGAATCTGACATATTTGAAAATAGATGCAAATGTCTTTTTTAGGGATAAAGCTTGTAATTTCTGACCTTTTCTTCTTAATTCTTGGCAAGGAAACAGAATACAAAAAAATACTTGGATGGAGTTATTGCTTTTATATATTTCTAATAACTTACAGGTCGCTTGGTTATGGGTGCATATTAAGTTGTAATATGTATTAGATACAAAACTAAAAGTACAACATTCCTGAAATAACCTAAGGCCTGTTGCACAAAGACAGTTTAGATTTTTACCCAGATATGTTTATGTGTTCATGTGTTTCCCAGCTCAAGAAGAAGATTTGGTTTTAAAGAGCACCAATTTTACCTCTTTTACAAGATGTAAGATAAGACTTTGGTGTCTACAGAATGTGTCTGTTAAGTTTCAGCTCAAAATACCCATCCGATTATTTATTATATAAGGTAGAATCTGCCCATTTTGGTGTCTGATGACAATGTAGCCTGTGGCTTTAAATCCAAATGAGCTGTTTCTCCCTTTCCACTGCTCTCACGTGCATGTGTGCTTCTCATGCGCTACATCAGATAAACAGCTGTCAGTGATAGAAACAGACACGGATAAATCTGAAATAAGGTAACGAGTCAAAAATACCAAGTAAGTTTATTTGATGTATTTGCGATGGAGTCTATTCAAGCCTTTCTGAAATGATGAGTCACACACAAATGCCATTTGCAGCTCACAAAAACATTTTAAACTTATAAAACTCAAAGCCTTGAAGCATTGAAAAGGAACACATTTCTGAGACATAACTGTCTTGTATTTTCCTGCTAATAAGTATATTTATATAATATGAATATTTTTTTAGAATGTATGTTCTAATCATATAATTTTAAATTGTACATTCATATTAAATTTTAAATTGACATAAATATTTACACAATTTGCATTGACATAAGCTTTTAAAATGACTAAATGTATTTATTTTAGGGTGACACGGTGGCGCAGTAGGTAGTGCTGTTGCCTCACAGCAAGAAGGTCGTTGGTTCGAGCCTCAGCTGGGTCAGTTGGCATTTCTGTGTGGAGTTTGCATGTTTTCCCCGTGTTTGTGTGGGTTTCCTCCGGGTGCTCCGGTTTCCCCCACAGTCCAAAGATATGTGGTACTGGTGAATTGGGTAAGCTAAATTGTCCGTAGTGTATGTGTGTGAATGAGAACGTATGGATGTTTCCCAGAGATGGGTTGCGGCTGGAAGGGCATCCGCTACGTAAAACAAATGCTGGATAAGTTGGCGGTTCATTCCGCTGTGGCGACCCCGGATTAATAAAGGGACTAAGCCAAAAAGAAAATGAATAAATGTATTTATTTTGAGCACTTTGTGAACCTATATAAATTATTACATTTGACAGTGTTTTAATGCCATCAAATTTGTGAAAACAATATCTTAATTTTCTTAATAGGCTTACTCTGAAAAACAGAGTATGTTAAACTAGCTTTAAGAAACAGGTCACTGTGATTGAATGTCTTACTTAGCTGGACAAGGTGTGATGTCAGTATTCATTGCTGAAGATGCTACATTTATGGCCATTGGCCACTAGTACGTAGGTCAATTTGTGTAACCACTAGTAATGTATTCTAACAATTAACATTAAGTTAAGAACTTAGCATGTGAGCAATTGTTTACATACAATTTCCTGCCAAAATATAGCCATTTCTTCAAGATATTTGTTCTATTTTGTGTGTTTTATTTGTTATATGCATTTTGTTATTGTAATGCTAAATTAATTGGACTTTTGATGGTCTGTTTTTGGATATTTTGTGTAATAAAACTAAATTATTTGACATTACACTTATATTGCATTTTTTAAAATATCAAATAGTTCACTCAAATGTGCCATAAAAGTAAAAACTGGATGTACCTAGGTATAGCTAAATAATACGATCAGTACATGACAATACTGTGAGTCTCAAAAAACATTCATTCTGTTATGATTTCTGTTTTTGTTGTTGCCAATGTTCTATGCTCAGTGTTTTTCTTTGTCATGCCCATGATCTTAGTTTTCATAAGTTATATTGTGCTTATCTGATATCACCCTCCCTATACCCTCATTCACTACTCCTTGCTTCAGTCCACTTATATAGTCCACTTGATGTAAATCAAACAAGTGAGTGAATTTGAGCACTTTGTGTTTTGCCGGTTGATAAACCCCTTAGGCAGATTATATTTTAAAGAACCTGTAATAGTCATTTAACACTTAGAGTGGTCTATTAGTAATGAAGCAAAGCATTTTGATGTCTGTCATGTATACAAACATTACCTTAATTAAATAATGTTTAATTTTGAAACTTTCACCTTTAGATTCCACTTTATGGGCATAATTCATTCAGTGTGCAAACTTTACAATGCATTTTGGGTCTATTCTAGTTGTTGAGTGTTCATGGGCTGTATACACTTGGAGTGCACTGTTTGATTGATTGTACTTCAGAATGTCCACCATGGTTTTGACACCACTATACTCTAAAAAAAAAAAGGTGCTGAATAGCACCAAAACTGGTTCTTTGGTCGTAACGAGGGGGGAACCTTTTTTGGTGCTATACAGCACCTTAAAAAAATAGGTGCTATATAGTACTTTTTTCAAATGGTGCTATATAGCACCTATATTTTAAGGTGCTCATAATGTTACTTTACCCTTTCCGCAAATAAAACCGGCAGAAGGATTATGAGAATTAGCTATAAGAACAAGTGCTTACCAGTAGTAGTGGTGCTGTATAGCACTTTAAACCCCCCAAAGAACCACTGAAAAACCTTTATGTTGCTTTAAAGGTTCTTTACAAATTAAAAGTGCTACATAGCACCCTGACCACCTTAAAGAACCACTGAAGAACCACTGAAGAACCTTCATGGTGCTTTAAAAGTTCTTTACACAGTAAAAGTGCTAAATAGCACCTCAAATACCGTAAAGAACTTCTGAAGAACCACTGAAGAACCTTTTTTTTAGAGTGTAGAAATGGCTGCTCCCTCAAATAGTGCAATATTTAATTATATGGGGGTGATTTGTGATACAGCCAGAGTTCTCTGTTCTGCACCTTTTTTATTAGCCAGTTGCATGTTAGCTTGATTGTTTCTCACTCTTTATATTGTTCAAGTCTCAAGTTTTCAGTTAGTTTCATTGCTTTCACAATGTCTCTGTGTTCCTTTATTCTGCTGCTTTATTTTGAGTTTACTTTTGTTCTTTGGACTTTTTATTAAAATTCCAGAAGCATCACTTGGATTCTCACTGCCTTATTTTCTAGCACCAACACACAGACTAACAGAACTAACTGACTGTTAAAGATCCAGTTTTTTTTTTTTTTTTTTTTTTTTCCAGTATTTCTGAAGGGACGCTGTAGTGATCAAGATCCGTTACCAGCGAGACTTGCACAAGAATTCACAATAAGATAGACACAACTGTGATCGGCCCATGGCTCCTCTGGCTTGCTTCCTTAACCTGGCTGACTCAGTGGCTGCCCTAGCCTGGACGCCAGCCTGTTCTTCTCCTGCAGCTTTGATTTTGGTGTGCTATCAACCTGTGGCTTCTCATTCTACTCTGGCTATGCTCTGTCTGTTCCCATCATACTCTATTCCATCATAGTTTCTGTTCCAAAATCGTCATTACCTGAGCTCCAACAATGGCTGCCACTGGCTGAGTTTCCAGGGTGCTGCCTGAGTTCCCTGAGTGGCCAACTACTTTGACTGAGTTCCCCAAGTAGCCAGCGTCACTGCCTGACCCTGAACCTCTTGATCCACATCTGTGTCCTGAGAACTTCCAGGGCTGCCTCCTGATCTTCCTCAGCTTCATGTTTCAGGGACTCCTCGGCTTGATGTTCCAGGGCCACTTCCGTTTTTAAATGTGCCCCTCATCCCCTCCCCTTTGTTTGCCTCCACTTCACCTCCCTCCTTAGTTATTAGACTTGTGTTTTTGATAGGAAAGTCTGGAAGTCACTCCTTGTTAAGGGGCTCTTTTAAGATTATTCTATGATTTGTAATTGTGTATGTCCTATGTTCTATGTATGCAGGCGATTGCTCCATATTTTAAGGGTGCTTTCACTCCTGCCTTAGTTTGGTTGAATCAGTTTGTTTTCCCTCTTGGTGTGGTTCGCTTGGGCAGGTGTGAATGTAGCAAATGCACTCAAGTGCGCACCAAAAGTGCACCAAAAAAGTGTACCCAGACCACCTCTTCAAGTGTGTCTTCTGGTTTGTTTATTGCCAGAGTTCCATTGGCATTTTCCTGCATGTTAATTCTGACTAATCAAAGAGCAGTTTAGGAAATCTGTACAATAACATTTGGCCAATGAGTAATGTGGATTTTTTCACATGACTGCATTTTGGTTCTTTTCAACTGGTACAAACCAAAGCAATCAGTGTGGTTTCAAAAGGACCCAAAACAGCAGAAAAATGCTACAATGTATCATTTGTTGCCCTTGGACTAAACGAACTGAACCACAGATGTGAAGACACACAAAATTTCTTTCCAGAGAGGTCATGTTTTGATCTTCAGTTGGTCTCACGTAGTCACGTGATGCGATTTTGCAGGTCAGAGTTCATCAAGCTTGAACTATACAACACAGCGACATGCAAAACATATCGCATGAGCTTGCGCTTCCGGTCTTTCGCATTCGCATGCAAACAAATGGAAGTCAATGGGGCGAAAAGTGCAGTGTGACTGCTACTTTACAATTGAGGAGGCATTCAGCAATTCAATAATAGGCAATCAGGGGTGTTCAACCCTGCTCCTGTAGGTCTACCTTTCAGCAGATTTCAGTTTTGAAAAGATCTAACGTTACTGATTTATATATTGAGAAACGACTGTATATACTTCCCCTACCTGTGAACTAAACTCTTGACAGGAAACAATCCGCATTTTTACATTTTCAAAATAATTAATTATGTGTGATCTACGAGCATTAGTGATATAAGATTTTTAAGTCCCCACGGGGATATAAAAACATGTACACAGACACATGCACACACACTAAATTCATTGCTCTCTCTATATGTGCTGTGGTGTAACATTATTATCACATAACAACAATACAATCAATACAACAATCTTAATGATAAAACAGGTATTTTTATTTTTTAGAGTGTAACGTTACAGACAAACAATCATAAATTAAAAATCTTCTATTCATTATATTCTGTTTTGCTTGTATATTAATGTTCTCCAAACTGTTGCATTAACCCTTAGTTTCTTGAAGAAAATGAACGAAATTAGGCTTGGATCCTGGCAGATTTCTCTTAATACAGCATATACATTTTTTGTAGTTATGAGCGTAACGCATGATGTAAGAACTACGAAATATTTTAGTTTGACCTTCAAGATTGCAGCCGTTGACGTCCACATACATGCCTTGTGTATTTTCTCCATCAATGATTACTTAAATATATATTTTCTCTCAGTTAACATAATTTTGGAACAGCAATAGCATATAACACACAACGAAGAGTCGCATTAAGCACAATTAGCGTTATAGTTTAAGACGGCATGTTGTATTCTGTTCAGGCATCTGTTGACACTCTATGGGGTCCTTCTGATCGCCATGTGGTGTTGGATAATTCTAGAAGAGCGCAAGAGAGAGTTCATCCCACTGGTTCCTCAGGAGCAGCGTCTGATCCATTACAGAACATCTATTTGACTTTCGTTTGACGAAAAAACACAAACAACGAATTTTCGTTAACGTTCATTTAGCAATTAAATAAGTCAAATATGTTGTCTGTGTCGAGAACGGCAAGGTTAGTGAGAAATGTGTCGTGCTCTCAGAAAACCTCCAGCGGTGTTCCAGATCTCATCAAAAAGGTAAGTTCTACTATATTGTTACGAGCTGTCAGATTGATTCTTAAGTAGGTTTTTATTTGTCAGCCTAGACATATGTTTATCAACACGACATATTAATATGCAGTTATTGTATTCTAGTGTAGTAGGTTTGGGAATGTGATCTGCTTCAATTCGTGTTAATGAAATTTGTCTTAAATCAGTTGTTACGAATTTTGTTTAGAAATGCACTTTGTTTAAAATGTCAAAATTACGAAACGGAGGGAAAAAAAGTCTTTAATTTTATTTTTGTCCTGTGTTTCGTTGCGTTTGAAAGGCCCATGCGTTCATGCCGTTAGCTTGCGTTTTGACAACGTTACTAAAGACAACGTTGGTCAAACTCCATTTTAAGCAATACCGTTGTACCTGAAAACAATATATTAAAATACCAATGGATGTATTTTGTGGTGTTTTATGAATTTAGCATAAGTGTGGGGATGAATGACCTTGATGAAGTGACACTGAATTTTACCTACCATATTTATATTTTAGCTAATTTCAATCTGTGTTAGTGAAAACCAAGTCGTTTATAATTGTATAACGTTATTTACCAATTCACCTGATTAGTCCAAATGAAATTGATTCACGGTCTTTGGTTTGTAATGAATTTATATGCACACTGTATTCAATTAATGTTTAATAAATAAATAAATGTGTGTTTGTGAAAATAATAATATGTATAAATATTTATTATCTGTTAACTTTCAGGCTTGTCTGAATGGATGGACACAGAAAACTCTCCAGACTGCAGCCAGACGTCATTATGCGTGTGTATATAAGCTATCTTTTAAAAAATGTCAAAAGCCCATGAATAAATGTCTAAGCTTCTGGATGTCTTTTTTTTTTTTTCAGGTCAGAGGCTATCAGAGGAGCTGTCATTGGCATTGACTTGGGAACGACAAACTCCTGTGTGGCTGTGATGGATGGAAAAAATGCAAAGGCAAGCTATTGTAATCCAATGAAATAGTAAAAAATGTATGCGTAAAGTCACCCGACACTTGTTTGAAACCTGTAAAAATTAAACTAAGAAATTGACAAACTAGATAATCTAACTAATTGTAACCACATAGTGTATATTCTTTCTTACAGTGTACTTGTAGTATTTGTTTACCTTCCAATATTTGGCTGGCTGTAGATAAGTCAAAAGAGTTTCTACTTAAAAGCTATCCTCAAACAGCATGAGCATCTCTATACTTTTAAGGATATAGTTTTGTGTTCTCACATCCCTCTGAATTACCTGACCAGACTGGTCTCCACTAGGGTTTGAATTGAATTTTAAATATTTAAAAATATTACTAGGCTCATTAAACTGAATGGCATGGCAAATTGATTATTCCCTTTTTCTTTGCGTTGAAAGAATTCTGACATTCATCGTATACCTTTTAATAAATAGATTTTGTTTTCAAAAATAATATTTATGTTTACATGTATTTGTTTTTTTACAACTCTACTTAACAGGTTCTGGAAAATGCAGAGGGTGCAAGGACAACCCCTTCAGTGGTGGCTTTCACATCTGATGGAGAGCGGCTTGTGGGAATGCCAGCCAAGCGTCAAGCTGTTACCAACCCAAACAATACTCTTTATGCTACTAAACGACTGATTGGACGGCGTTTTGATGATGCCGAAGTTCAAAAAGATTTGTAAGACATTTGATTTTAACTTCCATTCATCCCTACATTAATCTACACATCCTAGTGATATAAAATGTAACGTTTGGTGATGTACAATATCCCAGTATTTATGTAGATTAAAACATACTGTCTGATGATAGATGAAATTGTTCATAAAATAATCACACAAGTGTAAAACATAAAAAGAAAATGATAAAAAAAAATTAAGACAGGAAAAAGGACGTGCATAGTGGGATCTGTCAGATGTAGCATAGTTCTTATGCGGGAAATGCATGTATTCAGTATAATTTCTGGAAACTGGTTTCAACAGCACGTGGCAAAGTTGTTGGAAGCACATTCGTCCTGCTTTGAGTGAACTCTTGCACGTTCACTGAAAACAAAGCCTATCTCTTGCAGTGTGTTTGAGATGATCATTTGCTGGCACGGTTATTGCTTTTACATGACTACCAAAACTAAGATTTGACAATTATTCTTGACACTTTTTTTTTTTTTTTTTTCCTTTCCTGTTATTTGAAGTCAGTAGTCACCACAAGAAATACATAGTGATGCATCTATTTTGTTGATTTAACTGCTGTTTTCAAATGGCAGTATACAGCTCTTGACATCCCACATCCAGCAAGGAGCCAGCTGTCTTTTGCAAGCTCAAGGTCATTATTTCAGATGGAGACTCATTGTGACGGACTTTGCATTGAAGAGAACTTTTTTTAAAAAAAAAAAATTTTAATTAAACTGCAAAAAACATAACTTTCTGTCAAGAGAAAAGGCCTTTAAAAAGACGCCTTAACTGAAATACGTTCGGTCTCAGCTTCCTGAATAATATTCAGCTGCAAGCAGCAGTTAGCTGCCTTATAACATTGGTTGTTTTGTAAATTCCATACTTGTTTGCTTGCCAGTTTACAGTAAACATCGACTACTACATCTTAAAGAATAGTAAAGGCTGATTTATACTTCTGTGTCGAGTGATCGCTGTGACCCACTGCGCATTGCCTTGTGCATAGATGTGCATTTATACTTCAGCGTTCTGTTTGTGTTGCTCTGCAACAACACCACCGAAAAGCTAGCTTTCAGTAGTTTTTTTTTTTTTTTTTTTGTGAATACTACCTTAATATACAAGTAGCTAAAGCTCAGTCAATCAGAAGCAGAACGTATAATAACTTTGATCATAAGGTAAACATCTGGAGCTCCTTCAGGGGACTCGTCAATTGTAAACACTCCATCATGCTCACAGCTCTCAGCACTGTTTATTAATGGACATGCTAGCACTCTGTCTATCCATAACAGCGGGTTCCATTACTGGTCTGGACTGTATTAATCATTGGAGTTCATATAACAAACAGTGATGCCTATACCGTGACCGTTCAGGGCTAATACATGTACAGTTACACCCCTAGTTGCCAAGTAATTTTGCATTACTTCTATATTTAAGTACATATAAGAGTCTGTATTTTATCAGAATATTTTTTGTTTTAGGAAAGTTACTTCACTACATTACAAAACAAAATATTGTTTAAAAAAATATATATTTTTAACAGATTTGATTGTCTTTATATACATTTAAATTTCAACAAATCAACATCTTTTGCCAATCGACTCCATTAAAATTGAATAATAATAAATAATGTTTTCAACATACAATCCATCTATTGTATTACAATTTATTAATAATAAAAAAGGAACAAAAAAAGACTGATTTACTTTTGTTGTCATTTACAGAAAGAATGTGCCATACAAGATAGTCCGTGCCTCTAATGGTGATGCCTGGCTAGAAGTCCATGGCAAAATGTACTCACCCAGTCAGGCTGGAGCATTTATACTCATTAAGATGAAGGAAACTGCAGGTGAGTTCACTTGTCTCAACAAAAATGAGCTTTTGATTTTTATTTATTTATTTGTTTGTTTGTTTGAGTGTTTGTTTGACCCGGAATCAAAAAGCTTTTCCTTATTTTCAGAGAGCTACTTGGGCCAGTCAGTGAAGAATGCAGTTATTACAGTACCAGCTTACTTCAACGACTCCCAGAGACAGGTGAACAGTTTCATGATTCTTTTACTTATCACTTGCATATACATTGTCTTGTGACGTGTAGTTACGTTTTTTGGGGGGGTTGAACCAGTTTATAGCAGTATGGATACACAAATGAAAGGCTTCTCATTGATTGAACACATGCTTTGTATTCAGTATCAAATTAAGTTGGATGTGGGTTTGTAATCTTACAAAGCCATAAATCTCACAAGATCATTCACATTCTTTGTCAAATTGTTCAAATCGTCATATGGCTTGCAAATTCTCCTTTTCTTCAAAGTTTAGTTATGACAAAGTCTCCATAACTGACTGCCAAGCTTGCATTTAAATTTCAAATTAGGTATAACTAATACAATAAAATGACAACTGCCTCTTTAGTTTTTAAACGTTCTAGTCACAAAATCGGCAGAAACTCGCGTCTGGTCTGAGCCCCTCCCCCATAGAGTCATCAGTCTTTATCAATAAATGATTGGCTCCAGTTCTAGAAGGCGGGGTTTTATTTGCCATATTGACCATTACACTTTTCCCCTTTCAAAACTATACAGGTTACATGTCTTGTGCATTTCAGAGGCTGCATCCTCCGTAGGATGCATTAAAGCATTGTCCACTGTGTTGAGCGAGGGGGGACAAGCACACTTTGGCATGGTTCAAGGCCACTGTGCCTAGTGTGAGCACGCTTTTAGTGTGCAACCAATGATCACTGATAGATGTCACCACCATCATGGCCATATAAAATCAGAGGCCAAAATACTATTATGTCTCACTGATGCTCGCATAATTATGCCAGTAGTTTACAGGTATACACTGAGAAAATATCCTGTATCTTTAGAGAAGTTTTCATTTTTATTATTCTTTATATTTCATTTTTAAAAATTAGAGCAAAGTTCTTCAATTCTGCTCCTGGGTGCCTGTTATCCAGCAGAGATCAACCAAATTAAAGCACACTGAAGCAGCTAATAAAGCTTTTCAGGATCATATCAAATACAAAAGCAGATTTGCTCAAGCAGTGTGTGTGTGTGTGCGTGCAGGCGTTCTTTAGCATGTGAAAGCAGGGGGTAGGCCGATGCTCAGCTCATTGAAAGGTAATTGGGGTTAAACGGAAACTTGTGCCTCTCCTTACGGAATATTTGTTTCACAGTTGAGGTACAACATTTTAAAGCAGACATTCTTGGCTTTCAGCAGACTTGTTTCAAGTTTGTGTGAGATGTATTCCCAGAGTTGATTCATTTTCTGACTCAATTCAGATTGAACTTTATTTCTCAAAAAAGAAAAACAACATTCTATTATTTGCACTTATTTATCAAATCACTTCTGCATTACAAATCTGTTGTCTTGGTTACAGGCAACCAAGGATGCTGGACAGATAGCAGGTTTAAATGTGCTTCGTGTCATTAATGAGCCAACTGCTGCTGCTTTAGCCTATGGACTGGATAAGACTCAAGACAAAATGTAAGTTTTAGATATTCTAACTCCATTGAATCTACTGAATCTCTATCTTTCATTGCCAAAGTACATAGGGATGCATCCATGCCACTTGTTCATGGTTAATTTCTATAGTGGTGCTCATGACAAATTGCTTGTTTTCATTGTTGCTATTCTATAAAATGTACCGTTAATAAAAGAAATGCATCATAACTATTAAAGTTTTTTTTTTTTTTTTCCCTTCTCATTCATTTACAAATGTCATGTATAGTGGATGGTTTTTCTTGTGATGTATCGATATATTGCAGAATTGTTATCAAATATTGGGGGCAAAAATATCATGATAATGCTGTATCACGAGTAACCTGTGATTCCCACACATGGTGTGTACATGTGCCATATTTCAGGTTTCTAGATGTGGAAGCACATGACTCGCAAGTCAAATAATCTAACGTAATAATATATTATGTTAATATTGTTTACATGTTAACTTATTTTATTCATGTGGTTGTTGACTGTTAGTTTTTTCACTACATACCATTTATTTAAGGACTGCATACTTTTATTTATATATTTTATTGATAAAAACGGGTAACTAATTATTTTGCTTAAAAGATACTCTTTTAAGTTGCTGTGGTTACATGTGAATAACATATTGTTTGAAAGTAAGGCATAGGACATAATTAGTCATTTAATTGTACCCTCAGTACCTGTTTGCTAGAGTGTTTTTTTTTTTTTTTGCAGATGATGTTTTTTAGGCTTTGACTTAATTTTTACTGACTGAATAATCTTACTCTCTTCATGACAGAATTGCTGTCTATGATCTTGGTGGTGGAACTTTTGACATCTCTGTTTTGGAGATCCAGAAGGGTGTTTTTGAAGTGAAGTCTACCAATGGAGACACCTTCTTGGGTGGGGAAGATTTCGATCAACACCTTCTCAGGCACATAGTGAAAGAGTTCAAGAGAGAGGTTTGTAGCCATCATCTGATGCACTTTTGACAAAATGTAAAATAAGCCTTTAAATTTTTTTTAAATCAAAATGCCTTACAAATAGTGTATCATGTCAGATTTGCAGATTTTCATATACTAACAATATGCTGGTTTCATATGAGGATTTAAAAAGGGGTGATCCACTACAATATCATATTTTAAACTTTCGTTCATGTGTAATGAAGCTGTGCCAACATAAGCAACATTTCTGAATGTAATACGTTCATACGCTATAATAAGTACAGTGCAAAGGGACACATTGGCTTTTACAGAGTTAGCTTAGCAAAGCCTACAGCGAACAGTTTGGGGACTACAAAAAACAAAAAACTACAAAATACATCTGGGGTTAATGATGTCATATACCCTTTAGGTTACGCGCATACACCCCGCTCAGTGAAGAGGCAAGGCCAGTAATGTTATAGCAGAGAAAGCATTTCAGAAAATGCTGTCCAAACGCTGCTATTTTTACAGAGCTTGTTCTGTTTCTGTATGTTGGCTTCCAAAGGACATGACTCAAAGACAGAAGTGCTTACAATTTAATTTGAATTATGTTCCAGAGAAGTATAAAAAAGATATAGCTAGCATTTGAAAGGTCATTTACAGTTACACTGACTGACAGTATTTGCACACCCGAGGCAAAGCGTGTGTTAGTAGAGGTGTGGCGCTGCCGTTATGTTAGTTGAACAATCAGAGCCTTTAGGGTGAGCTTTCGGAGGCACAAGGAAATATGACAGCCGTTTTCATGTTAGCTGAATAGCGGTATATAATTAAAGTAAGATGTATATAAAAAAAAAAACGTGATTTTTCTACAAGTGAAGCATGAGGACACATTGCCAACACTCTGGGCCACACCTGTAAATGAGTTCCTTCTGTCCGCACTTTTTTTTTAGATGTTCAATGTTACGTTCTTAGTGCATAGAACAATTACAGTATCTTATACTGTTGTCATTATTAATATTGTAATTGATTTTTTTTTCTTTTTCTTGATCATTACTATAATAGCTAGTCGGCCAAACCAGAAAAATTGTTATGGGAGCAATTTATCACAGGCTGTATCTGCATTGATTTTATATTAGAGACAACAACTGCACTTTTAGTCATGATTTACCCGTAGGAGCAACATGCCTTACATTGGGTAGTTGGCGGTGTGTATATATATATATGTATATATATGTAGTTCCCTGTGCATTTGCCATTGAAGCACACAACCCACATTGCAGTAAGCAGAGAAGAACAGAAAATGTTACTGATCTGATGTTGGAATTTTAATGTTGCCGTTTCCGCATAAATTGTTCAAACGAAAATGAAACCCACTAGCCTACCGTGAGTAATTTATAGTAACTGATATAGTGCAAAATGAAATTTAAACTTCTGAACGTTCGTTTGTTGAAACAAACAATACAAAATATTAGGGGAATAAATCTTGAAAAAGTCTGCTTTATAAGAGGAATCGAAGTTTGAATTTTTGCGCAAGTATCCGATTCCAGAATTGATTTGATTCCCAACCCTACTTGAGTTAGTCTTATAATAATGTATTATTTAACTATAATTATTAATATTATTATTAATAATAATAATAACAATAAAATAATATCATATTATTACAAATCCTTTTAGTTTTTGGCTAAGTGCTGAAAATGTGATATTTCATTGCAGTCTGGAGTGGATTTGACCAAAGACAACATGGCACTGCAGAGGGTGAGAGAGGCAGCAGAGAAGGCAAAATGTGAACTGTCTTCCTCTTTGCAGGTGAGTGTCAGTTTAATAAAAGCAGGGATGTGATCAGCTATAGACTAAAAGACTGATTTCTTTTCTTTCTTTTTTTTTCTTTTTTTTTATAATAATTTTTTTTGTTTATTGTAACAACTGTAGGCATAGCCGACTAATAAGAGTTCATTCTGTACGTGGAAATGACAATGTACAATAACATTAGCCTCAAACACCATTGTTTACTCTAATCAAGTAAATTATATGAGTCCAAAATTCTGGTGAAAAACATGCATACAGAACATAACTGTGACATTCTACATGGGATCGTTATAATGCATGCCTCAGCAACATTTGAATGGGCACAACATTTTCTAGTGAGATTAGGAAAAATAAATGTGTTTTTATATAGCTGTTTTTTATGTACTCATGAGGTATAAGGTATATATAGGTATATATAAGGTATATATAGGTGTATATATAAGGTATATATAGGTATATATATATATATATATATATATATATATATATATATATATATATATATATATATATA
>CAIGQQ010004432.1:2197218-2210288 GCA_903798035.1 Danio albolineatus | reverse complement strand
ATATATATATATATATATATATATATATATATATATATATATATATACACATTTTGATGATGTTGATTTAGATTTTTATGGACATTTCAGACATACAGCCAGCACTCAGCAGTAGGGCAGCTCCAGGGAATGCTTTCAGAAAGCAGTGTCAAGTTCATATACATGTGCTTATAGACTGCTTTCAAAGCCCCAGTGTCCATATGGACTCTAATCGCGTGGGTACTTTTGAACTTTGTCTGTGCCACACACACACACAAGCACATGGACAGTGTTTTTTATTTATTTTTATTTTTTTATTATTATTACCAATTAAATCCGAAGTCTGCAGTTTTGGAAGATTAGATACCTTAAACGTTTAAGGCAAATTTTATCTGAAACCTCAGCACCATCCCAAACGCCAGCTGTGTCAATACACAGTATAGCTTCAGTCTTTGTTCATTCATTCAGATCTGAATGGCTGAAACAGTCTCTATTATTATTATTATTATTTTCAGTTACTGAGTCCATGTTTTGTAGTTTAAAGGTGAAGAAGAGGCGAGTCTGAGTTTGTTTAATTGATGGCTTATTTGAAATACAAAAAAAAACATCAAATAAACAAACTCAAAGACTTACCTTTGCAAATGAAAGATTAACATTTTAATTTATTGTACTGTTTTTATTTCCAAATATACATCTTTTTATAGGAGGATATTTCATAGTTTTTTAACATAAATGCATAGATGTAACGGGAGTATCTACTGAAATTAAGAAATATATCATGATATATTGGATGGATCTTTTAATGTGTAGTGTCTTATTTTTCCACACAGACTGACATCAACCTGCCATACCTGACAATGGATGCTTCAGGTCCTAAACACTTGAACATGAAGCTGACACGGTCTCAGTTTGAGGGTATAGTGGCAGATCTCATCCGCAGGACAGTTGCACCCTGTCAGAAGGCTATGCAAGATGCTGAAGTCTCCAAAAGTGACATTGGCGAGGTTTTACTAGTTGGCGGAATGACCAGAATGCCAAAGGTAGGAGATAAGAAAAGCTTTAGATTTGTTTTTGATGAATTCTTTAAATGAACTTTAATAAAAAATTATTAAACTAACTTTAATTCTCTTTATCTAATCTTAGGTCCAGCAGACAGTTCAGGATCTGTTCGGTCGTGCTCCCAGTAAATCTGTTAACCCAGATGAAGCTGTGGCAATTGGGGCAGCCATCCAGGGTGGAGTTCTTGCAGGGGATGTGACAGATGTACTTTTGTTGGACGTTACCCCACTGTCTCTTGGTATTGAGACTCTAGGAGGAGTCTTCACCAAACTCATCAACAGAAACACAACTATTCCCACTAAAAAAAGCCAGGTAGGTGATTTAAATTTGCAAAAACATCTGCAGTGCTTATTTTTCATCAGTTGATCTGAGAACTAAACACTAAGCCTGTCTGTTAGAATTGCAAAATAAATTTAAAATCATTAAGTCTGATTATTTGTTAATTGGTCAGAGAATTAAAATTCGGCAACATAAAGAATACTCTTAATTTGGCTTAAGTTTTGTAGAGCTTGTTTCTTATTACTTGCAACTTGTAGATCTGTATTGTGAAAAGGATTTGTCTTTTAAAATTAATTTAGATTAAACCATTTATCTTTATGCATTTTTTATTTTCGTATAATGCGAGTTAGCAGCATTTATGAAAGATGAGCAAAGTTGAACTGTGATGGACTGAATATGTTGGCTGTAACCATAGTAACAAACTAACAGACTGTTTTATCCGTCCGGAATGTGCACATGCTTAGTATGAGATGCTGGAGAAAAGTGAAGCAAAGCAGAGAGACTAAATGTGCTTTTAAAGGTGTTGAATGTCATTTTTTGACTCTTCGAAAGCATGAAAATGCCATATGTTTGTAGATGTTTAAGAAACATGCTAAGTGAACATACATGTTTATCTGAAACTCAATGCTACAGTCAGTTATTCTCCTATGAAAATGTGCATTCTGTGTCAGAATGTTTGTATTTGTTTTGGTCTCTACAACCCATTCTCTGCCAGTATAAATCATATTTCAGCACTCTGGCTTACCTTGGTAGAAAACACACCGTGTTTCTTTTCAGTCTTGAAGGTTGCTTTTAATGTATGTGGCCACAGCCGAAAATGCCTCTGGAGGACTGTAGCAGCCTCTGAAATGAGACGCAGATCCAGAGTTACAAAAAAATCTATTTAAATAACATTTAAATACAGATATTCAGAAGTACAGAATAGTGTCATATGCACTTTAAAAGTACATGCTGAGTGACTGCTATTTGCTGGTTTGCAGTCACTGTTTGTAGTCACAGTTCTAACGTTTATTTTCAAAAGTTTGTTTAATGCTCAAGATCTGCGACAAACATGAAAAACACCTTTAACCTGGAAAAGATTCCTTTTGTTGGGTGTCGTCGCATGTAGTTAAGTTGTAGGCTCGATAGTCTGGCACGTGTTTGTGTTGTCAATCTGGCAACTTGCATCATAACGCCCCATTCACACGAGGCTTCAGCGTCAACGCTTGACAGAGGGCGTGTCTGAAGTTGTGGCTGATGAAATTAGTCAACAATCTGCTACTGTCTGGGCTGGTGTATTTGCATACAACGATCTGATTGGCTGACGCTTCCGTTGGCGCTTGAAAAGTTGAGAAAGTCCCAACTCCTGCAGTGAGCAACGCCGACGGATCCAGAATGCAGTTCGGCAAAGCCTGAAGTCACCCATTCAAAGTGAATGGGAAGCGTTGACGCTGACGCTCCGTGTGAATGGGGCGTTAGAGTGGCTAGGGTGAAAGTGTTTTGTTTTGAACGCTTTGCAACAGCCACAATAACATAACTTTTCCAGTGTTGCATAAATGCGACTTAAACTTTCGTGTTTAAGTCCGTCATGTAGTTTAGGTAAAAAACCACATGATCTGCACAGCGTGACTAGTCGACGTCAATCAAAAAGCGTCATGGCAGAGTGTTAATGTAAACTAGTCTATGTAACTCCTAATGTGTATATATACACCTATGCATGCATGCTTGAATGTGTGTCTATGTTTGTGCTAGAGCCACTACTTGATGTCACCTGCTGCTTCAAAATTACTCTGCCTCTCCAAATAAGGAAAACAACCTAGTGTTTAGGAATGTATAATGCGAAACTTTTTGAATAAGCAGGCAATTTTTTTACTTTATTTAAAAGCGATGTGTAGCTCAAATGTGTCCATTTTAATGGTCATTATTAGCACTGATTGGCTGGTGATTTGTAGGTGTTTTCTACTGCGGCCGATGGACAGACTCAAGTGGAGATTAAGGTTTGTCAGGGAGAGCGAGAGATGGCTACAGACAACAAGGTTCTGGGACAGTTCACTCTGGTATGTATGTGCCTTTAGAAGAAAATATTGACATAATAGCGCAGATACAAGTTTGATATTATGATCCAAAATTTTGTGTACTGAACAGGTTGGAATCCCTCCTGCTCCTCGTGGAGTTCCACAGATCGAAGTTACCTTTGATATAGATGCTAATGGAATAGTACATGTCTCTGCTAAAGACAAGGGCACTGGCAGAGAGCAACAAAGTAAGCCCTAATTAAAATAATATTTAATAAATCTATGTCTTTTATCAATGTGCAGTATTTTAACTTGCTCAGGATGCTAATGGTTAATTTTAACCAGTTGTCACACCGTTGGTTGCTGTTTTAAGCCTTGGTTATAAGTAGGTGCACATGGAATCCACAGATTTCTGCAGATTTTAGCCCATCATGGAGTTTATTAACATGTGTGAATTT
The DNA here is from genome assembly GCA_903798035.1 of Danio albolineatus. NCBI lineage: Eukaryota > Metazoa > Chordata > Actinopteri > Cypriniformes > Danionidae > Danio > Danio albolineatus. The sequence continues at coordinate 2,206,519 of CAIGQQ010004432.1, read as the reverse complement.
ATATTTATTCAGCTTTTTTTTTTTTTTTTTTTTTTTCAATTTTACAAATCTTTTTAACTTTGTTTGAATATGCAGATTTGCTCCCACACATTACATGCGTTTGTGAAAACCATTACATGCTTTTTTTTTTTTTTTTTTTTTTTCCCCAGTTGTCATCCAGTCATCTGGTGGCCTAAGCAAAGATGACATTGAAAACATGGTCAAGAATGCTGAGAAGTATGCAGAGGAGGACAGGAGAAGGAAGGTAGCGTTTTTTTTTCTCTCTCTCTCTCTCTCTCTTTTATTTATTTTAATTTTTTCCTGATTTTTAAGTTGCAAGTATAAAGATTGTTGCAACATGTAAACCAAATCTTTTTCATTTAAAGGATCGTGTTGAAGCTGTCAACATGGCTGAGGGTATCGTTCATGACACAGAGTCAAAGATGGAGGAGTTTAAGGATCAGCTGCCAGCTGACGAGGTTTGACATTTACTGGTCTGCTATTATCACTGTGAAGAAAATATTGTTTTAGAGTCATTGTATAACATTGTTAATTATTATTATTATTATTTTGTAGTGTAACAAATTAAAGGAGGAGATCAGTAAAGTACGAGAGCTTCTCTCACGGAAGGATATCGAGACGGGAGAGAACATAAAACAGGCAGCCACAAACCTGCAGCAAGCCTCACTCAAACTGTTTGAGATGGCATATAAGAAGGTATATTCAAACTTTTTACTTTAAATCTTTTTCTTTTTTACATTTGAAATTGTGAATGAGGCTTCTGAAGTCTCAATTATTTAGTCACTGAGTTTATGAAGTAATGTTTATTAATCTTGATTTATGTAGAAGGAAAAAAAAGCTTACTTTTTTTTTTTTTTTTTACAAATTTTGTTTACATTTCAGCATGTATAAAGCTAACCAAAGAACATAATTCCAATCGTGTAAAGAATATATATATTTTAGAATGCATACAAAATTTCAGGTGTGTCTATGGATAACCTATCAAAAGAAATACACCATTTTGTGTGTATAACAATTTGTTGGGTATGTTATGCTCTAGATGCGATCAGCAAAAGCCTACTGAGACATGGCGGCTGCCGGTACTCCTAATTAATGCACACTAAATCTGAAATTTTCATCTGTAATTTTCACACGTTAAAAATCTGATTAGTTTTGTTCTGTTTTTTGCATTCGAAAAAGCATATTGAGAGGTGTTTTGATTAGTTCAGAGCTACCGTACAAGTGGAAGGCACGCTTGCAGAACACTGTAACTTCAGCCTTGAGCACAGATTGCTTTTTGACCCACACAGTGCATAAAATATAGACAGAATGTGATGGACAGTTGAGAACCCCTCCCTAACCTTTATTTTGAGACTGGCACACCTCTCCCCTGCTGCTGTTTGGTGTGTGTGTGTGTCTTTACATTTGACGTAGCCTTCTGCCATCCTCTGTTCAGGATTTGTTTGCGTACAGAAATGTGTCAAGCATCACAAGCATTGTATCAAAATTCCACTGATTTCCTAAAATAAAATTTGTATTTCAGGATAATCTAGCAGAGCTCGTTGATAAGCAGGACAACTCTCTTTCCTCCATGTAGTATTGGATGCACTCTTTTTCTATTTGGAAAAGAGAGGAGAAAAATGCATCGCTGCTTGAATTTATCTAGTTTCTTAATGTATTAATATGCACTGGACTCTGTGTGAAAGCTTTGTATGTGATGATTTTTTCAAACTTTAGTCTGCAAAGACCTTTAATCCCCTTGTTGTGAAACAAGTCAAATATGAACCAAAAAAAGCCACAATACTGTATGAACTTACCGCCACAAACAGTATGCCTGTGCTCAATCACTGTTCTGTTCTGCACTGAATTGAACAATTGTCACTTGGTCGCAGATTGCGCTGAAACGTTCAGATACAGAAATAGACTAAAATAAGTTTTAAAAGTAACATTTATTAATATGGACTTTTTAGATACAAATGTGTACTATTTTAAGGTACTGCCCCAGCTTTAGTACAACTTGTGTATAAGTTTATGCAGTCATGCACAATATGATGGTGATTTGAATGCTTTTTTTGATGCAAAACTAATTTTAATAGCCATTAATTAAGAAGCTTGAATAGGCCTAGGATACTATAATAAAGAATTTCCTCTAAAAGTAAAAACAAATAATTAACTAAAGACTCTTGACACATGAAAGTGTAAAGTCTGCAGCCCACAACAAATGTGGAAGGTTATTGCGTATATTTTAACAATATTTAACAAGCCATTTACTATGAATTTCATGTAATTTTGCTCACGTGGATAATTGAATGTGAATCAGACGATGTCATTACGTTGCTGTGCCATCAGCCAATCATTGGATTTCTGATCATGGTTTCAAGGATAGATTGATCTGTCCTTCACAACATGCGCAGCGATCTCATATCAGTTCATCCAGACATTTTAATCTGATTCCTGAACTTGTTTGAAGAACTAGGTTAGCCAGAGATGAGTTATCAAGATCAAAAGATCCAGGAACTATCAAATCATCTTAATCATTCTTCTACTTTTTTATTTTATTTTATGTATTTATTTATTTATTTTAAGTTTTGTTAGAAATTCAAATGATAGAATAAGTACTTAAAGTTAGTCAAAGGAAAACAAAATAATAAAAAAAAAAAACGCTATTAAAAAATAATTAATAAAACAGCCTTAATAAAAACCGATTGTAATGTTACTTCTGTTACTCCTTTATGCTTTATGTGTATTTTTGTGCATGTATGTGTAACATTTTTCCTTCAAGTCATGAATTGATTTGTGGTTCACAGATGGCATCTGAAAGGGACGGTAGCAGTGGCTCAAGTTCATCAGGTGAAACAGGAGAGAAGAAGGAGGGTCAGCAGTAAATCCTGTGATCATTGAGATTGTTTGTGGAACTGAATGGCTTGGGGGCGTGAATGTGTTTTCCTGAGCAGCGTATGCAAAATATTCTCAAACATACTGTGTTTTTGGCAGTAATTTTGACAACTAAATTGTCCCTTCTCATTTATCTCCCTTATGTTGTTTTACATTCATTTGTGTCTGCTATAAATCTGTATCAGTCTTGGAAAATAAATGTGCAGCATGTTCGATTTGCCACTGTGGCTTTAAAAATCAGTGCAATACATGTTAGCTTGACAAAATACATGCTCACCGCAGGCATGATCCTATAGCCATTAAGATATACATTCCAGCCGTTCGGCCAGTGTTGTATTGAGTCATGTTTTTGAGTTTATTATTTTTATTATTACTGAAAATTTGTGTGTCGACCTGATGGGGTGGAATGCATGTCTGAATGGCTTTGGGATGTATTTACAGTGAGTTTATCATACTAGGGCTTAAGTGTTTCAGGAAACCAATGTTTTATTATTGTATCTGTTCCATCAATTCTCCTTGCAAAATGCATCGATTTCAAGCTTGTGTCAGTCAGTTTGGAGTTGGGTATGAAACTAGGTAGTGTGGAATTGATAGTCTAATTGTTAATTTGCTGGTCATACAGATACTGATTAAAATAAAGTACACATAGAACGCGTATGTCAGCTTGACTTGTATAAACATGTATCTCCAGACTAGATGATATTTAAAATGGTGTTCAAGCAAACAGAGGTTTAATTTTATTTTAATCTATGGATTGCTGTTATTGACAATAGTGATTTATTACAAGCCGGGCTGTCTTAAGTGAAGGATCAACTACTTGTTGTCATTTCCTTACTGCAAAATATAACACAATCCCGTCTTCTCTGCTTTTCTATATGACTTTCTGGTTCATTAAAGGACAATAAAAACTAACCACGGTTGCTCTGTACAAAAGCTGTTGTCTGTTTAAAAAAAATTGTGAAATGTTCAAAATGTAATTCAGTGAATAGATGGGCCTAAAGGAAACTTCGAATTCTGTCTTTTATAATAAAATGTGTATTTATCAGCCAAACTATGTTTATAGTAGTGTGTCCTGTTCCCACAGCACTGTACATTTTGAATGCCTTTTTAATTAGAGGATTGTTTGGATTATGATCAAAACTGCCACCTGTAGCCTACTCAAATGTTTAAACTGCATGGATTCATTATTCACCAAACTGCATGTCTAAAATTCTTAACAAAAAAAGTTTGGAAATGTAAATGTAGAAATAATGGGATCCTTATGACAGTAAATTTATGGCAAAAAGAGTCGAGAGCACATGGTGATGTTTACGCGTGAGAGACATGCATGCGCTGAACTGATTCACTGCATGGATATTAATATAGTATTAATAATAGTAATATTATTCATACTCTAATAATAGTCTTTATAGGTATAGACATACTATATCATATTTTGTTTTCTATTATAATTTTTTTCTAATGTAATGATTTTTTTATTATATATTATTGTATTGAATTTCTTCTGCAATAATGTGTGATTCATTGCTTTTATTCACGTTTTTTATTCACTGTTACATTTTGTTTGCTATTGTTTACTGTCACATCTCTCTTGAAGAGGTAGGATCTTGAGCAACTCTACCACTCCACAACGTGCATGGAAACAGAACTGTGTGAGAATTTAGAGGATTCCAGCTACTTGTAATACAGGAGATACATTTATTGATAATCTTTTTTTTTTTGTACCACAGAAATTGATTATACCTTTCAGCTTTCTTTGAAGTAACGAGTTTTCACACTATAAAAGTTTAAATCCATAAATAAAAGCTTTTTATTTGCAGTTCTTTATTTTGCTTTTAATTTGCAAAGTTCCTTTTTCTCAAAAATTAATTTTCCTTTAGTGATGTTATTTTAACAGCAGCCTCATTCACTATTTCAAATGTTATTTTAAGTTGTTGGTTTGTAAATATATATGGATATCAAATGTTAAGAAAATACGAAGATTATATATTCTTTTTATGCAAAGCTTTAAAATCAACAAAACCAAACAAAAGGTCTGTTATCTTCTCGCGGACCGCTTCACCTGGCGCGTTAACATCACCGGTGCGCTCGGAGATTTGGCGTCATGATACTGCCTTGTTCAAATGCACATAAGAGATAGTGTGTGGACTTGACTGTGAAAGTAAACAGACGCTGAAAACACCGAGTCGTGAACTACTTGTAAATAAATAGTGCTGCACGTCAGAAACACGTGTAATTAACTAGCACGTTTTATTTTACAGCTCATTAAAGAGCTGGCGGCAAACTTATAATAAATATAAATAGAAAACATATAGCATACATTTATTTACAGCCAAGTAGCAGACTTTTTTTAATATCCTCATCATCCTTAGAATGTGAACTTCCGTCCGGGACTGTGGCTTGCTTTCGCTTTTGTTTCAGGAAGACCACACATCTTTACTGATCTGAAGAACAGGCTGAGTAAGTTTGCTTGGTTTTGGTATATATATGTTTTACATAGTACCGTTTTTTGGAACATAATTAATTAATATGCTCACGAATTAGAGTACTTTTGTCCTTGAAACAAATACAGTAATTAAGACGCAATAGGTTTACCAACAGCCCAGTGTAATAAATTTAATAAAAAGGCGACTCCGTTCAGCTAAGCTTTTGCCGCTATGATGTAACGTTACGTTAGACAAGAAAAACTGGTAGCTTAATTCCATTATAATGCATTTAAGTTGGGCCTTATCAGTCAATTATGGCATTACTTTTTTGACCAAAAACTGAATATAATTACATTACACATATGAACTTAAAGTTAGAGTTTGAAAAATAAATGCCGATAACGATAGGACTTTTATTTTGAAGTTGTGTTTACAGTGACTTTCTTAAGGTCACAGCGTCTAAGTTCACTTGAACGCGGTTTTGAACTCCAGGCGGAGGGGCGCAAGGCTTTCTGAGGCGGTGAGAACTACTTGGAACTTGTTTGATAAGTTGTGTCAGCTCGCGTTAGAGCTTAAATTACTTGTTGCTTTCCCTCTGATGCTTAGCTGCTTTTTAAACTACGTTACACATGGGTGAAATGGAGAAAATACGTACTGTATTGGCGCGCAGGAACTCCCAACCCACGCGTCAAAACGTCACGGTACAGCCATGTTCGACATTATCGTCATCATGATCATTTTCAATTTTGAAAGTGGCGTTATGAAAAAGTTTCGACATGGTTTTGTTTGGTGTGGGGTTCTTGTCAAACTCATCCTTGCACTAATGTACAGCAGTGAAACGAAAAGCAATTATAAGAATTGAGTTCGTTATAATTACACTATTTTCAACGTACAAATAACGAATGTCAATTATAAGTATTGAAAGCATAACGTATGCTTTAGCGTCGTATGAATTGTGTTTGTTTGGTGCATGGGGTGTTGAGGTGACTAGAAGCTGTCTGTAAAAAGTCATTTCCGTATCAGTAACTTAGACTTAATCTACATGTTCAGATTTTCAGACATTAAAAGTGTCTATTCCTTACGTTAGTCATTTTTAAAACAGCTTTTTATGTATTTGGTTGTTAATATTTAATATGTCACCTGAGAATTAAATTAATCTAAAGTTAGTCATCATATTTCCAGAATATTTAGTCTGTTTTTAAACTTTACCTGTGCTTGATAAAACTGTAATTTGATCACGTCACGTCAGACTCTTCTGTGGAACTAGTCAAAATGTCAATTCCATTTCAAAATTAATGTAAGATTATTCCCTGCACGCATGGATCACAGTTTTGGAAAAAAAAAAAATCTGTCTCATTCATAATGGAGAGATGTCACATCCATAATGACTAGAGCTGTGCAATATGGACAAAAATAATCATATTGCGATTTTTTTTTTATTTTTATTATTATTATAATTATTTATTTATTTGCGATTTTGGCAACTGTTTTTGCTTTTTCAAACAAGCTACATACATGCATTCTAAATGTATTCAGTGCATAACAAAACATTTCACTATGAAATAACATAGTATTAAGTTTAATAAATAAAACTGTTGTAAATTGTCTTTAAAACAGACAACAGAATAAATAAAGATTAACTAACCACAACTCTAGTTAAAAACATACTGTAGACAGTAGTACTAATTGCTTGATAAACAAAACTGTAATAAATTGTCTTAATATCGACAACATGAAGAAATAAAGATAAACTAACCTCAATTGCAGTCATAACAATAAATAAAAACTAACGTAAATCAAAACCACCTATTTGGTTCTCCTGCTCAAGTTCGTTGTGCACGGAGTGAGCTCTGATTGGTTAACATCTTTCTCCTGCTCAGCTTAGCTGTAGTTGCCTGGTGTGCTGCGTCAGCTCTGATTGGTTTACATTATGAAATCATGCGCACAAGAACGTGAACAAAAGTCTAAATAAATTAATAGATAAAATTGCAACCTTGCATGATTTAGAAATTGTATGTGCTTAAATCGCAATTTTTTTTTTTTTTTTTTTTTCGATTGCAATTAATTGCACAGCCCTAATATAAGTGTTTTGCATAGGGGAATGATAATGATATATATTTTTCAGTATAAGTTGTTAATACTTCCAGATTTTACCCCAACAATGACTGAAGCAACAAAAATTAGAGGGTCCATTAAATGGCATAACATTTTCGGCTGTTTAATTTTCAGTGGTCGACACACTTTTAGATTCCCATTGTTGCACATTTCTCTGTATGATTGGCTCTTAGATCAATATAGAGGAAAAAAAGTCCAGAGCTTATCATTGTTATTGACATAAATTTGATTGAGATTCGATATAATACCATTTATCGGCGTAGCTTTAGATGAAAAGATCCCTGACAGTACATAATGGTACTTTTTATTGCTGCAGAGTGAACTGTGGTGCTGATAGCTAGTTGCCACGGTTTTACTGTAGTAGACAATATTTTGGTAAAAAAAAAAAAAAAACTGTTTTGATTTATTTTTAGGTGCCACTGCCTGTTTGGATGCAGAATGCAGACGATTAAGTGTGTGGTGGTGGGTGATGGTGCGGTAGGCAAGACATGCCTCCTTATTTCTTATACGACAAATGCCTTTCCAGAGGAGTACATTCCCACAGTGTTTGACAACTACAGTGCTCAGATGAGCGTAGATGGGCGTACAGTCAGCCTCAACCTCTGGGACACGGCAGGGCAGGAGGAGTATGACCGTCTGCGCACACTCTCTTACCCACAAACTAATGTTTTCATTATTTGCTTTTCCATCGGAAGCCCTTCATCATTAGCTAACGTTCGCCACAAGTGGCACCCGGAGGTGTCTCACCACTGTCCCAACGTGCCCATTCTTCTGGTGGGCACCAAGAAGGATCTGCGGTCAGATACAGAGACAATTAAGAAGTTGAAGGAGCAAGGCCTTGCACCCTCTACTCAACAGCAGGGTGGTACCCTGTGCAAGCAGATCAATGCTGTGAGGTATCTGGAGTGCTCGGCGCTCCGCCAGGAAGGCGTGCGAGATGTGTTTGTAGATGCTGTTCGTGCTGTGCTCTACCCCATGACCAAAAAGAATACCAAGAAGTGTGTTCTCTTATAGTCAGCTGTGCATCAGGGACTGCTGAGGTGTACAAGCTTATTAACAAGCTGTACAAGAGGGCGACCCTTTTATTCGTCTACATCTTATTTTGTTTTCTTTCTGCATCTCCCTGACTGTCTCCTGCTAACATAATAACCTTTCGTTTTTGTATTATTTGTAGATCAGTCTACTAAAGTTATTTTTTGATAATAGAAAACAGATTATTTCCAAAGATATTTTTTTATATATAGATTAACGGTCTATGTCCATGATTTAAAGTGTATAGAGCGGGATTGTTGCTTCATAATGACCTTGACTGTGCATTCTGATAAATGTGCAATATAATGTAGATTTATTGAGACTGACAATTTTGACTTTTTTCCTTTTAATTCTTTGATAAACCCTTAAACTAGTATTTTTTTTCTGTACCTGTTATATTCTCACAAAAGCTATATTTTAACCAGTTGTAAAAGGATAAAATTTTCTCCAAAATGAGGTGTATCAAAAGAAAAAGTTGTTAAGAGGTAAAACACCTTTTAAAGAGCATTCTGATTTCTATTATTCACAATCCCCAGCTGTTAAAAAAAACTTATTTCCATAATCACCATTTGTTGCATTATTTATTGATGAATATTCGTACTGTACATTTTTTTTCAGATATATTTTTGTTTTACAAATGCAAAACATCCTAATGGTCTCGCATATTTTATGGATTAAATATGTCTCCAATATGAAGTGAGATTCACCTATCATTTTAAGAATTGTTGTGTGGGCTTTTTTTTTTTTTAAAGGCTGCCTTTAATGGCTAAGCAAGTAATATAATACAACACTTGTTAGATTTGGACAGCATCCAATATTTTTTGTTAGATTTTTTTTTTTATATACATTTTATA
>CAIGQQ010004432.1:2183695-2196818 GCA_903798035.1 Danio albolineatus | reverse complement strand
TGGAGAAAGAGGGACTCTGAAACTACAGGATATACACACTCCCTGGCGACTTCATTGGGTACACCTTACTAGTACTGGGTTGGACTCACTTTTGCCTTCAGAACTGCCTTAATGCTTCATGTCATAGATTCAACAAGGTACTGGAAATGTTCCTCAGAGATTTTGGTCCATATTGACATGATAGCGTCACGCAGTTGCTGCCGATTTGTCAACTGCACATCCATGATGTGAATCTCCCGGTCCACCACATACCAAAGGTGCTCTATTGGATTGAGATCTGGTGACTGTGCAGGCCATTTGAGTACAGTGAACTCATTGTCTTGTTCAAAGAAACCAGTCTGAGTCGATTCGTGCTTTATGACATGGCATGTTATTCTTCTGGAAATAGCCATTAGAAGATGGGTACACTGTGGTCATTAAGGGATGGACATGGTCAGCAACAATACTCAGGTCGGCTTTGGCTTTGACACGATGCTCAATTGGTACTAATCGGCCCAAAGTGTGCCAAGAAAATATCCCCCACACCATTACACCACCACCAGCCTGAACCATTGATTGAAGGCGGGATGAACCCATGCTTTCATGTTGTTGATGCCAAATTCTAACCCTACCATCCAAATGTCGCAGCAGAAATCGAGACTCATCAGACCAGGCAACGTTTTTCCAATCTTCTATTGTCAGATTTTTGGTGAGCCTGTGCGAATTGTAGCCTGTTTCTGTTATTAGCTGACAGGAGTGGCACCTGGTGTGGTCTTCTGCTGCTGTAGCCCATCCACCTCAAGGTCCAACATGTTGTGTATTCAGAGATGCTCTTCTGCATACCTCGGTTGTAACAAGTTGTTATTTGAGTTACTGTTGCCTTTCTATCAGCTCAAATTAGTCTGCCCATTATCCTCTGACCTCTGGCATCAACATCTCTGTAAACCTTAGAGATTGTTGTGCGTGAAAATCCCAGTAGGCCTGTAGTTTCTGAAATACACCAGCTCGTCTGACACCACAATGCCACATTCAAAGTCACCTAAATAACCTTTCTTCCCTGTTCTGATGCTCAGTTTGAACTGCAGCAGATCATCTTGACCATGATGACTACATGTCTAAATGCATTGAGTTGTTGATTAGACAGGTGTACCTAATAAAGCGGCCGGTGAGTGTATATATGAATAGAAATGTATTATTCAAATATGTTTGTTTGGATAGGGAGGGATTTTATTTTTACTATAAACCAAGGGTTATTTTTTTCTGCTTTACATATCTCACATACATGGAGTTTTCAAAATATGGGGATACCTCTCCATGTGGTTGTTAACATCGTGCTTTAAGTGACTACATTGATCGTGGTTAAAGTAACTGTAGTAGGCAGTTGATGAACTGCAGCTATTTATGAGGTTATAACGAGATCTTTTTGTGCCTTCTTAACTGGAAGTTGCCGTTAAACATTGTGCTAAACTGACATCTATGAATGAGCGTGTAGTGTGAAAACATGCTGGGGAAGCCTGTGATTTTGAAAATTTATAATTGATTGTCATTTTTTTTAATTGCCTTGCATTTGAAAACCTTTAGCTTTTTTTAATTAACTGCCAAAGTGCCTTTGAATACAGAGATTTATTGTGCATGTTCATGTTTGAATCACACCTTCTATTATTTACAGTGACGTTTGTTTCTGATGACTAATTCCTGTTTAGATTTAAATTGTGTTGCTGAACCTGCTTTGTTTGCTAAGATGAAAAAACAAAACAAGGGAAATGCTCTTGGTAATGAAATCTGTGCTAGTGCTGATATCATTATTGACGGGACTGTGTGCCATGAGTGATGGGGAACTATTTTATATAGTTTATATACTGTTTTATAGTTTGTGGTTCATCTTTTTAAACTTACATGCTTTCATTAACAGGCAGTTGGCTTCACAAATCATATTGGGATGTCGTAATTCATTTACACTGTGCTACATTCATGCACTGGGATCTCTATTTGATCAAAATTGACATTTTTGTTATAATAAAATTGTTTAAACTAACCTTGAAATGAATAATGGAAAATAAATGTTTATATATTATTTACAATACTGTTGTGATTCATGTGCTGAGTGGTTGTATAAATTCAAACATTGGACCAATAAATCACACTTAGGTTTCAAGATCAGCCTAACATCCTGACACAGAACAGCAGAGGCACATCAGTTGCAGGGCTGCATTGCTGTTGACGTGTCAAAGTGAAGCGCACATATTTCTCGATTTCCGTTGCTGCTGCTGTGCACAAGCCACAACACAGTGCTGATGTTATCAAAACTTGCAGTCACATTGCACAATTTATTTCACAACTGCATGTGGTAGGGCAGTGGGACACATTGCTTTGTGGTTGCTTCTGAAAAGCGTCCTGTTTTAGGTAAATACTTTAGGTGCTATTTTTACACTTAAGTTGCAAATGTTTGTCTATTGTATTCACAATGTAAGAATTAGACTGAGGATGTTTAAACTTGCAATTGCTAGTTTAATTATCTCATACAATGGATATGCCATGTTTTACGAAGGTTTTAAATCATTCATTTTCTTTTTGGCTTCGTCCCTTTATTAATCAGGGGTGGCCACAGTGGAATGAACCACTAACTTATCCAGCATACGAGGGAAACATCCATACACACTCATTCACACACATGCACTACAGACAATTTAGCTTACACAATTCACGTATACCACATGTCTTGGGACTCGGAGTACCTGGAGGAAACCCACACAAACGGGGAGAACACAAACTCCACACAGAAATGCCAACTGAGCCAGCCGAGGCTCGAACCAGCAACCTTCTGGCTGTGAGGCGATTGTGCTACCCACTGCACCACTAAATACATTTCTTGAAAGAAATATTTGCAAATTTGTACAAACTGCACCACAAAATAGATTGCATGCACAAACCTCTAACCTGCTTCTTTTCTTTAGTTCATATTCCATCAGTGTTTGTGTCAATAAACAAATTGGTTCAATCATAGGTGACAAGTCCTTGTGGCAACAAAGCCAAGTCATTTTAGTTTAATCATGTTACAGTGTAGGCGTGCTGTCAACATTTCCTGATGTAAACTGTGGCTAGGGTTTTGATGAGTTTGCCTGGAGTTATAAGCAAGCAGGTATTAAATCATATGGCACCAAAAATGGATTGAAAAAGAGGTAAACATCTCTAATTAAATAGAAGGTAGGACTACAAAATAGTGAGAGTTCTTTAATTTAATAGAAGCAAAAAATTACAATTTAGATCAAGACGTTCATCAATGAATGTAAATGTACATAAAATCAAGAAGCATCTTAGATTATGTATGAATTGATTGGTGAAAATAAAACAGTGGAACATACACTCACTGGCCACTTTATTAGGTCCACCTTACTAGTACCTGATTAGACCCCCTTATGCCTTCTGAACTTCCTTAATCATTCGTGGCATAGATTCAACAAGGTAATGGAAATATTCCTGACATTTTGGTCCAGATTGACATGATAGCATCACACATCACACAGTCTGGTGACTGTGGAGGCCATTTGAGTACAGAGAACTTAATGTCTTGTTCAAGAAACCAGTCTGAGATCATTTGCACTCTATGACATGGCACGTTATCCACGTATATATGGAAGTAGCCATCAAAAGATCGGTACACTGTGGTCATAAAAGGCTGGACATGGTCAACAACAACACTCAGGTAGGATGTGGCATTGACACATTGCTTAATTGATACTAATGGGCCTAAAGTGTCCAAAGAAATTATCCCCCACATCATTACACCACCAGCACTAGCCTGAACTTTATACAAGGCAGGATGGATTTGTGCTTTCATGTTGTTGCTAAATTCTAACCCTACGCAGCAGAAATCGAGAGTCATCAGACTAGGCAACGTTTTTCCAATCTTGTATCCAATTTTGGTGAGCCTGTGCAAACTGTAGCCTCAGTTTTCTGTTTTTAGCTGACAGGAGCAGCAGCCGGTGTGGTCTATTGCTGCTTTACCCCATCTGCCTCAAGGTTGGACATGTTGTGCGTTCAAAGGTGCTCTTCTGCATACATCGGTTGTAACGTGGTTATTTGAGTTACTGTTGCCTTTCTATCAGCTCAAACAGTTTGGCCACTCTCCTGACCTCTGACCTCTGGCATCAGCAAGGCATTTGTGCACTCAGAACTGCTGTTCACTGGATATTTTCTCTTTTTTTCAAACCATTCTCTGTAAAGATGGTTGTGCGTTAAAATACCAGTAGATCAGAAGTTTCTGAAATACTCAGACCAGCCCTTCTGGCACCAACTTAAATCACCTTTCTTCCCCATTATGATGCTCGGTTTGCACTGCAGCAGATCGACTTAACCATGTATACATATACATGCCTAAATGCATTGAGTTGCTGCCATATGATTGGATAGACCAGAAATTTGTGAGTTGGAGAGGTGTACCTAACAAAGTGGCCGGTGAGTGCATTACAGTAAAGATCATAATAAAAAGAAATGGAAACAAAGATACAACATAAGGTGCAAAAAAATGACATTGCAAACTAATAGGCAATAGAACATTCAGAGAAATTATATTGAATAAAATTCATAACGGACACAGTAAGATTAGGAGAACTCCAGTTCACTTGGTGGCGGTAGTCTACCAACAGTTGGATTGGACACCTTCAAGAAGAAGAAGCGGAAGTGAGTTTTTTCCCCGTTTTAGAGAAGATGGCGGCGGTGTTGAACAGAAATTAGAATAATTAAAACATTATTGTTTTCTCGTGGCAGAAAAAAACGGCTTTTGTTCACACTCTGCAGCAACATGACCAATCGAACTGCGTACTTCTACGATCCAGACGTGGGGAACTTTCACTATGGTAAGATTTAACCGTATCTTATAGCAGGTTGCTAATGGATGATAACACTTATAATACTATTTACTCCTTTATGCGACAATCCCGAGATTTTAAAAATGCTATATATAGTAAGTACCATAGTATTTTAGAAACATACTATGGTAAGGTTACAGTTTATATTGGCCTATAGTATTTACAACACTTTCTTTATGAATTCTACAGCGTACTGTAGTAGTACTGTATTATATATTTTTGGTTTTTACCACAATAAACTGCTGTGCTGTAGCATAATTTATCCTATAGGTGTAGATAATAGTGTAGGGGGTTCTAGTATGTGTCTACTTGTTGTGTTACAAAAGATAATGTAGAATTGCCCCGATTAATTCAAGTGTAAATGTTTTACTTTAATTATTGACTAAAATGCATTATTATTAAATTAACTACAATTATTATGCTCAGCTATAGCTGTTTACATTAACATTGCCTTACCTACGTTTTCAGACTTCAGCGCTACAAACATTTAAATTGAAAATGAGAGTACTCTTAAGATTGCAAGATGAATGTTTTGACCTATATTCACAATTTCACATGAATCAGCGTGTTTCTTTTTCTTTGCATAGGAAATTAACATTACTTGACTTGCCTAAAACTAATAAATAACAAGTGGGGTTTAATTAGCAAACAAGTTAAATATACTGATTTAAAAAATAAAATAAAAACAAAAATGAACGAATTGAATAAGAATTGAATTATCTCAAATGATCTCTAATAATTCTCGAATTGCGGAAATGCACAAATCCTTGTCATTTAAGACATTTTTAATGTTTCATGTTTTATCTTTATGTCTTGATATTTATATTATGTCATATTTCTCGGAATGCACCGAAATGGGTATCGGTATTTGGCCCAATAGTGATCTCATACGTCTACTCATACTTGTGAAAACTGGCAGAACTTTTTCAGTACACACAGAGGCTCCAGGAATACAATGTCACACAGCAGTGTAGAAATATTTTTTTAAAATTACTGACGACACCTAGGGTTTGGTGTGCCTTACTTCAGTGCCATTTAAAGGCCTGAACACAGATGATTGCGTCGGTGGGCTGTCAGAATCTTCACATTGTAAATATCTTGCACTTCCTACTGGACAGATCTGGAACAACAGGGTTTAAACTAGGGTCCTAGAAGCGAGTTCAAGCCTCTCCAGTTGTGTCGGAACTAGGCATGGGCCGGTATAAGATTCTGACGGTATGATAATCTTGGATAAAAATATCACAGTTTCACGGTATGAAGGTATTGAGATTACTGCTCTAAAATATATTATTTTTAAATGTCTGGCAAAAAAACAAAACCTTTTTCCCCCATGAACACAATAGATAGTTATTTTGAGAACCGTTTAAAATATTTTGCGGCAGTAAACATGTCAGGCTAAACAATTACAACGAATCATTGACTTCTGCGGTCTTCATTTGTTTCAAAAACACAGATGTCTTTACAATTTACACCCAAAAAACGGTAGGAACGGTATAGCTTTATAGCATATATAGTTAATAAACTTTGGAGGTATGAAAACCTTGACTTTTACATACCGCGGTATCATACCTGTCAACCCTCCCG
This sequence comes from Danio albolineatus, assembly GCA_903798035.1. Lineage (NCBI taxonomy): Eukaryota > Metazoa > Chordata > Actinopteri > Cypriniformes > Danionidae > Danio > Danio albolineatus. The sequence goes on along the minus strand of CAIGQQ010004432.1, from coordinate 2,190,387 downwards.
TTTTTCCCGGGATTCTCCCGTATTTTACAGTTCTTTCCCGCTATCATCCCGTAAATGTATTTTCCCGTATTTCTCCCGTATTTTCAGCCGTTCTCCGACGGGTGTCAATAATAATAAAGAGCCGATCCTCCCTATACGCAACCCATACCGCCGAACCACCAGGGGCCGCCCATTGCTCTTAAATCTGTTGGATTCTCTGTGCTTTCGGTTTATTTAGGCGTGAAACACTCTGAAATAAACATAAAGACGGCAGGATTCTCTTTCCTTTTCATTACAGGTGCCCTCGCTCCTCCTATACAATCCTCAAAACAGCCATAAAGTGGTCCGTAGTGATAAACAGACGCTGTTTCCCAAACGGATTCTGTACACTCGATTAGAAGCAGAGTGAAAGTGGATACTGGGTTTTGTGTTTGTGTTTGTGTTGGAACAGACATATACACATTATTAATAATAATAACATCTAAAAAGATGTCGATCTTGATGAGGTTTTTTTCAAACACAAATATTTTTTCCTAAATGAGCATAAAACTTTAGGTAAGCAATCGAATGCTTTCATTATAACTATAGATGTAAACTTCTTTTATTTACAACAGTGACACCTCTGTTATTTAATGTAATCAAACAAAAAATCTAAATAAATTTGATTCATTCACTGCTCTTTATTCAGAATGTGTAAGTTATACAGTGAGGAAAAGATGAATAAGATTTGATAACTTGATCCTATTTCTTTATAACAGCTAATTTTAATAAGCTAAACTGTTTGCTAACGTATACTAATAAATTTTCTTTTGCAAATAATAATCTAAAAAATTTATTACTGACTGTTTAACTGTTTATTTACTTTGAAACGGCTCTAAAAGGACACATTTAATAAGTGTTTTTTTTTATCTGTTGTTTTTTTTTTTTGGGGGGGGGGGGTATTGGGGGCATGATCCCTTATTTTCACATCCCAATTTTGACAGGTATGCGCGGTATACCTTGAAAATGGTTATAGTCCCATGCCTAGCCGGAACTATTGAGCTGCTCAAAGCATTTCACACAGCATGATTTTAAATCACAGACAGCTTCAGATATTTAGCATGCCAAACATCTCATAGATGGCGGCGACTCATTTGTTATTGTCTCAGATCGCGTCTTTTGGCCTATTTCCACTGACTGGTACAGTATGGTATGGGTTACCTTCATCAGGGTTGCGTTTCCACTGCCTAAAGGGTACCAATGGTACTCTTTTGGTGGACGTGGTGTACGACAGAAAGTTTTAGTCGATGTCATTCTTGCTCGAGGAAATGTCAAATAAAGCTGTACAGGTGGTTCACGTAACAAATGAGAAGCGCTTGTCACAAAGCAGATGCTTTGTACATGTAAATACTTGTGTGTAAATGTTCATTACTAACCTTGCTATGAATATAATTTGGTTATAACTGCAGATCAATGATGGTGCGAAAACGCCTACTGTCTGCTATTTATATCAAATAATTAAATAAATGCAACATATATGAACACATACAGCCCCTTACAGTCTCTGATATGTTACCAATTACAGAAACACTACACACAGCATACATTTAGTCCTTATTTGGGTTAAAAAACAACACGAAATATAGCCCACAGTCTTTAATCTTCACCAGCACAGAGTAGTTCCGTCATTACGAGATCATAATAGTCCAAAAGGCGATGATAAACATGGCAGATTGTTCATGATTCAGGCTGCTGAAACAGTTTGCTCCTGTGTTTTGTTGGGTCTGCCTTTGTTTTTTCGCGTTTATCCTTTTCTTTTCTGAAATGTTCGGATGTCGGAAGCACTTTAATAATCATATAATTATCATCAGCTCAAGAAGTTTGTTATTTCAAATACAGACGCGGTCGCGAACTCCCTGGATAAAGCGAAACCGCTCGCTCTTTTAGACGGCCTCATAAATAAAAAAATTAAAAAACAGGACACAGCAGTTTTTGTTCTTCTTGGCTTTGTGGCTGTACATGAAGACAACATCAAGACCCTGGCGACAAAGCTGTCAGCCTTCAGAGCTTTAGTGGCTAGAGCGTCAACATTCGCTACATTGATCTTGTATTTAAAGGAGCTGTTGCAACATTATCAGCAAATCACTTACATTTCCGCATAAAACATGCTTTCTAGCGTGAAAATGTTGCTCACTTTGTATCAGATTCATTTACCAATGGATGATCAAGTTGTTGCGTGTGCTGTGGCTTTGCTCCACTTATTCAAAGTGTGTCCATATGTTTGAAATACTCTAAAGCAGCAATACTTATTTGTCCTGTCGCATTCTTAAATTAAAAAATATATAACATTAATGCACATCATTAACTTTCCACTAACTTTTTTATTGTATGTACCTGTAAGTAAATATCATAAATAACTGAAAATCTGGCGACCGCAATATTAAACCCTTGGGAACAACTGTGGTCAGACCCAAAGTTCACAGTGACTATGTTCTCTGGACTCCTCTCACGTGGTGGACCTCTACATACTGATTGCTTGCAGCCGAACTGTGTCATAGCTCATTACCATAAAGTTCAGTTAAACTTTCCTCGACGCCAACACTGGCAAAGACGCGCCGCACTGCTCCTTGCCACTTTTCGCTGCTGGCTTCCATTGAAAATTAATTACTTCCGGCTACTTTGATGTTCTCGCCACTTTCGGTGTGAACGCACAGTAAGACTGTAAGCCAGATTACTAGAGAGGAGAGCTGCCCCAGCCCAGCTGAGATAAAGACCATCTGACCAACAGGTCAGATCCACCCCAGAAACATGGCCAATCGTCCTGTTATTCAGTAGGCACCACTTAGATATCCAGCCATTAGCCGCATGAAGACAACCGAAACAAACAAATTGCGCATTACTGTACAGCATTACGTTATACAGTGCATCCGGAAAGTATTCATTGCGCTTCACTTTCCCCACATATTTTTATGTTACAGCCTTATTCCATAATGGACTAAATTCATTTATATCCTCAATTCTACACACAATACCCCATAATTACAATGTGAAAAAAGATTTATAGAAATTGTTGCAAATTTATATATATATATATATATATATATAAAACATAAGCATTCACAGACTTTGCTATGAAACTCTAAACTGAGCTCAGAAACATTGTTTCCACTGATCATTGTACATGATTTGAAAAAGCATACACATGTCTATATAAGTTCACATCCAAAACCTTACCTAGAGACCTTACACTCTTACTATCCTCAATAAAAGTTTGAATGTGATCTTCTCTGTCAGCCTGGCTATTTCCCTCAATTCATCACATTTAAACCTCATTGCTGACAGAAAGAGATACACTAATCATGTGGCAAGAAATGCATCTCAGAAGAACAGAAGCCATTTTTGGTCAGCATGAATTGATGAGTCAAGTGGAGCTAGCGCATGTGCATGAGATGAGCAGTAGGCACTAAAATAAGAGAGGGAAAGAAAACGAGCAAAGCACAAGTACAAGGCACTTTACATTACAATATAAAAAGGTGTACGATACATGTAAGAGAGAAATGCAAGTCGACAAACAAACTTGACAGAGTTTGATTGCGATTATAATTAAATTAATCATTAGAACAAAAATAGAATTTCATGCTACACTCAGCCAGAGTGCACAGGGATCAAACAGCAGCGTTCGATCAGCAAGACAGCAGCCATCAAGTAAGACCATCTGCATTAAGAAAATAAGCATTTATATCATTTAAAGAAATGTTTGATTTATTATTGTACATTTCATTTCAAAAACCTTGCAAACTTAGTCAGATCCAGCTGTGAGATCTAATTAAGTGGTCACTTGTATCCCACACAAACGAGTGTTCAAAATTCCCAGAATATCGAGTGCACTGTTGGTTAAAGTTATTACTTTTTAAATAATACATTTATGAAGCATTTTTTTTATTTGTGAAAACATACAAAATCTTTTAAAGCAGTGTATTGCAGAAACATTTGAGGGGGTCTCGGAGGACACAGAGTGCAAAAGACATATCAAAAAGAAAGTTGTTGATGCGTCTGTTAGACACTGTTGTGACATGTTAGTCACAAGGGACTATGAAAGAAATTTGGAAAGCAACGTAACTTGATTCAATAAAAAAAACCTACCAAATGCTCCAATGCATACATGTGAATGTAAAATGCATTTATAGCAATTAGATCACACTTCTTCACATTAGAGCTAGCAAATGCTTCAAAACTTACCTGTTAAGACATTGACTTTGCACTGGAAGTGCTCCTTACTAGCCTCTGTATAGGGTGTTTTTCTCTTTTCAGACAAATGAATGACTGCTGATTTTCACTCCTTGTCGCAAAATGATGAAATTGATTACCTATTAGGAAAGAGCAGATTTAAAGAACTGAAAAACTGTATAGTTCAAAAGAGATGTGACCTCCACAGTCAGAGACTGTTAACTGCTATAAAACAAAGTAGCTATGAGGATTCAGTAGGTTGAGAAGGTACAACTAGGATCTGGAAAGTGACAGTTTTTGCTTTGATTAAAAGACATACCTGCCAGGCAATCAAAATACAATCTTGTCAGACCATGGTATAAAAAATACAAAACCTTATAATTGAGACACACTTACCTGTCCACTTTCTTGAGCAGTACATGGCAGCATTGAGTCAGTATTGTCCTTGGAAGATAGTTCGGTCTGTGTCAGGCTTCTTCTTTGAATTAACCATTATCTTTATATCTCTCAAGCTGTAGATTTTTAACTCATGCCCATCATTGATTTCTGTACAAAAACGGAGAGAAACATAACAAATTTTGGCAACACCAATAAATTAGTCTGTCTAGAAAAATCTGATCTTAAAACTTATAAACAAACAACATAACATAAACATAAACACAAACAAACATATATTCAGACAGACAAAGCTGAAAATTATATTATCTATGTTCATTAAAAAGGTACATGTTTTTATCCTGAATGATATAACCTTCATAAGAAGTAAGATTAAGTTAATGTGACATTGAAGACTGAACCAATGATCCTGAATTTTATTAATCACAGGGATAAAAGCTTTACATTAAATTAGAAATGAACTTTAAATTGTGAAACTAATTTTAAGGCATTTAAACATTTGGGTTTTTATGTGTATTTTGAAGAAAGAAAAAGCAAATTAAGAATGACTAATAAATCCATATGAACCAGTATGTTGCGTTTTCAGTTTTGTGCTCAGGCTCGCTTTGCACTTACAAGTGTACCGCACCACAGCCCAACCGAACCGCACTCTGGCATACCTCTTTCAACCGAAGCGTGCCTGTGTATAATTCCGAGCATTCACACTTGTCAAATGTGCAGAGACACGGTTCGGATAGCCTATTGTTTGTACACCCTTTAGCACCCTTTAACTTTTTCCTTTTTCCTTCAGATCCTTGTCTCTCACTATAACACATCTACCATCTATTACCATATAGTTTCAAGAGTAACAACATGATCAATTGATGTCATGACAGTAAACAAGATTTTTTGTTGTTGTTGTCCAAAGTCATGAGATCTTGGCAGTTTGATATGTACTGATATGTGATATGCACAGAACATGAGCTGAACTACAAGATTAGCTTCTTTTTTTTTTTTATTCTGTCTACTCCATTTTTCTGTTTGTATTTTTCTATACTCCAGGTGCTGGGCATCCAATGAAACCTCATAGACTGTCACTCACACATAGTCTTGTACTTCATTATGGACTATACAAGAAGATGATGGTAGGAAAAATCTGCTTTGAAATCTGTATTTTTTTTTTTTTTTTTGTCCAATCTCATTTCTCTTTTAAAGTCATTCACGCCCTTATGAGCAAAGCATTTCTTTTTAGGTTTTCAAACCTTACAAGGCATCCCAGCATGACATGTGCAGGTTCCACTCTGAGGATTACATAGACTTTCTGCAGAAGGTCAGTCCAAACAACATGCAGGGCTTCACAAAGAGTCTCAACACTTTTAATGTAGGAGATGACTGGTAAGTTTCCTTCCATTTTTAAAAATATATGAGATATGTCAGTCTTTTTAAATATTGATGAAAAGTTTTTGTTTAAGAAAGTAAGCAACTCTGTTTGATATAATAGGGAGTTCTGTGTTAAAACATTGGATTAAATATGAGTTTTCCATTAACTGGAGTTTTTTGTTCTTAGTCCTGTCTTTCCAGGTCTGTTTGAGTTTTGTTCAAGATATACTGGTGCCTCATTACAAGGAGCAACACAGTTAAACCACAAGGTTTGGAGACTGTAGAATTGTTGCCATTCATTGTAAATAGTTTTCTTTAAATCTGACCAAAATTCAATAGACAGCATTTGCATAATTATATATATTTGCATAAAAATATATATTTTAGAATAAAGGAAAGGTGCCATAAACACTTGCTGCCTGAGCCACTATGCTTTCCTGGCGTCCTGTAATGTTCTTGTTTTTCACTGTTAAATTAAAGGTGCAGTAGGTGATCTGCCAAAATGCTAACCCTTAGCGTAATAGCTTTGAAGCACGTTCCATCCCCTGCTGTCCAAAGCCATAACCTGAAATCACGAACACGCATCTTAAAAATGACTGTAGATAACCCCTTAGATCAGGGGTCTCAAACTAAATTTAATTGGGGGGCCGCATGAGGCAGAGTCTGGGTGAGGCTGGGCCGCATCAGGTTTTCCACATGAAATGAATAATATAATATAATATAATATAATATAATATAATATAATATAATAT
>CAIGQQ010004432.1:2132805-2183685 GCA_903798035.1 Danio albolineatus | reverse complement strand
ATAATATAATATAATATAATATAATATAATATAATATAATATAATATAATAATATTACATATTACGCCACAGTGGCATAGTGAGTAGCATGTTCGCCTCACAGCAAGAAGGTCGCTGGTTCGAACCCCGGCTGGGTCAGTCAGCATTTCTGTGTGGAGTTTGCATGTTCTCCCCGTGGTCGCGTGGGTTTCCTCCGGGTGCTCCGGTTTTCCCCACAAGTCCAAAGACATGTGGTATAGGTGAATTGGGTAGGCTAAATTGTCCGTAGTGTATGAGTGTGAATGTGTGTGTGTATGAATTTTTCCCAGAGATGGGTTGCAGCTGGAAGGGCATCCGCTGCGTAAAAAATATGCTGGATAATTTGGCGGTTGATTCCGCTGTGGCGACCCCGGATTAATAAAGGGACTAAGCCAACAAGAAAATAATTTGAATGAATAAATATTATTAATATATTTATTAATATATACTATTATTATTATTTTTAATATCATATTATCATATAATTATTAATATAATATAATATAATTAGAAACTAATGATATTATTAATTTCTAATTTGTTTACTTTTTTTCATTTAAATAATATAATAATAATAAAATTAAAATAAAGAAATTTGAGAAGATTGGAATTTAACACAAAATAATAAGAAAAAATTAAAAAATAAAAAAATATTAAGAAAATAAACCAGTCAGTAATAAATAGTAGTAATAATAATAATAATAATAATAATAATAATTTGATTTACTGTTATCCGCTTTGCTGTTGTTACAGGGGAAAAAAAATAACGGTTGTTAACGGTGCAACCGTATAATTGGTCTGGGTTACAAGGGATTCTTATTGCCGATGGACAGGTGTTGATATGTGACTGCAGACAGTTACATTAGGCTGTATTGAGTTCCATTTACTCATTACGCATCACTTAGATTTCTTTTGTCAGAGAGAGAGAGAGCTCACATTAACTCTCTAAGTGCTATTTCAGTTCACTTCCAAACGAAAAATAGTAATTAAATAACTCACTCTGTCCAATCTTCAAAAAGAGCCAGCAGTTAGCTTCTCTGTCATGTTCTGTGACTTACTTGACTTGCGTTGCTTCTGTCGCACGTTATCCTGATCCAGGGAGGCAGTTGCAGCTTCTCGAGATTTTTCATTAACAGATTTACTTGTGGTTTTAAAGAAATGAAAATATGAAAATACAGATATTTAGGTAGGTCACTATGCTATTATTTTATTTTAACTGCTCACTGAAATTACACACACATGCAGGTATTCTCTGTGCACAAGTTAATGCCGACTCAATTAAAATAAATACCGGAAAGCAAAACAGGAATATCTGACATCTCCCGATACAGGATCCGGCAAGATCCAGCTTAAATTGAGCACTGATTTAAATACTTTTATCTGTGTATATCAACTTTTGTGAATAAAGCGCGCTGGGTCGAATGTCCGCGTTTACCCAATAGAAATGAGGCAGCCAGCAGGCATGGAAGAAAACACTTGCTGCTGTAACTTTCACTCCTTGAGAAGTGTTTCTCTGCCTGCGTCAAGCCGATGTCACGAGAGCCATATACCCCACCGTAATTGGTAGGTTCGCTTAGCTCCGCACACATCACTGTAAAGTGCCATACTTTAGATATCAAACTCATGGGCCGCACTGACATTAAACTTTCAAATTAAGGCAGGGGCCACAAATTATCGTCCTGCGGGCCGCAAGTTTGAGACCCCTGCTCTATTAAAGTAAATAAAAATCTACATTATCGATGCTGTAAAAGGTCCCTTATGAAACTGAAAATAGTCATATCAATCTACATCAAAAATCTACATTATCGATGCTCAAAAAGGTCCCTTATGAAATTGAAAATAGTCACATCAATCTACATCTGCTTTGCGTGACTAAAATAGATTTAAAACATAACATTACCTGTCAATACTTTAGCCATGGTGTCATCCTTCCTCCAGCGTGCAAAAGTACCTCCAATATTGATTCATCATTTGTTTTCACCGCTGTCACTCTCTCATGTGCATGTGAACATGGTGTTTGTTTGGATCTGTCTGCATCAGATTGGGCTTCTTATCAGAATTATGGGAATTGCCAGCCTGACAATCTTTAATTTGATGAACATTTTTTTAGTCTTATGCCTTGCCCACAATGTATAAATACATTTAGATCATTTACTTTAATCATTACTATTGGAATGTGAAGAGATTTTCAACTAGCACAACAAAAAAAGTTTCTGAAGACAATAGCCTACTGCACCTTTAAGCTTTTTCTGGGGCTCAGTACGGATCATAGTTTTTGTCCTCGCCTGATTGATTTAATATCCACGTCCTCACAACAAAATTATAAACTGAAAAAAATTTGTATGGAATACGATTTATATTAAATCACATGCTTTGCAATTTTTTGCTAACCAATCCAACATACAGAACCAAAAAACAACCTTTTTGGTTACTTTGTAAGTTCTGCAAATTAGTAAAAATGTTGAACTGTTTTTGTATTCTGCCGTTGTTTCGATGAGTATTAATTCAGCTGTTTATTGCATAGATTTGTGACATTGCCATAAACTGGGCTGGAGGTTTACATCATGCAAAGAAGTTTGAGGTAAGCTTTTTATTTTAATAGTACAGAAGTTCAAGAAACAAAAACAATTTTTTAAATTATTATCAATTATTAGTAATTGTGTTTTATTTACAATGTAAAACTTTAGCAAGCTCATGTGCATTTGAGTGCATGTCAGTTTTTAAATCTCTATATTTCTTTTCCAGGCATCTGGCTTTTGCTACGTGAATGACATTGTCATCAGTATTCTTGAACTCCTGAAGTAAGTGAGAAAAAGGATATCACATCAAATAGGTGAACATTTTGCTGATGTTTTGCTTTTCAGAGTCAACAAAAAGTTAACCCTTCCAACACCATGTTTTTAATTGATTCTGTTCACGATATTGGAGCAGTTTGGTTCGGTTCTGTTTGCTTCAGAAGCAGGATTCATGGTGTGGCACCAGTAATGTTAAAGAACACTAGATTCACTTTTGACTTAACTTTATACTCTGGACTTAGATGTTTCTTTTTAGTGTAGTAGAGTGATCTGAGTAAACATCTGAGTAAGACATGTATTTTTTTATTAATAAAAGTTAATTAAACACTGCATAAATAACTGCTAAGACATCATGCATAGACAGTCTCCACAACTTTCGCTTTTCAGCTTTTTCAGCATACCGTAATTGTCCGTTTTCACGTGAATACTGACCAAGATGGGAATTTCTAATTGACAGCAGCAAAGGTGAACTTGCTTCATTTCTCACGCAATAAGAGGAGTTTTCTGTGCAGTAACCAAACAGTAGCCGACGCAGATTTATTTTAGCTTGAAAACTGCAAGCTTGTGTTTCAGATTTTTGAAAATGATGCCGTGGCTGTGAACAATCACTTAGTAGCGTCTTCTGGATCATACTGAATCACACTCTTTTTATATGACCATTACAGAACATTTTGTTTCTTTAGAGACTTAATTCACACTGTCCTTTAACAATCACTGGTTGGGGCAATGGGTGGTGGGTAGGGCTGGATGGTGTGGGGAGATATACCACAGTATGAAACGTGTGAACCATGCTGGGTGTATTGTGGTTTTCAGTTTTGATTTGAATATTGTTACATACCTGTGAAAGGTCAAAAAACGTAATCTTCCATTTTAGATATTACACTTATGGACTTGTATACAAGTATACTTGTATTTATATGCATGCAAAGCAGAGTCCACTCAAACAACATGTTGACAGGATATTTCTGTTATATGGATAAAGAATATGATGGGTATTTTGAGATGAAACTTTACAGGCACATTCTGGAGACACCAAAGACTTATCCTACATCTTATAAAAGGGGTAATATAGGACCCCTTTAATATCAATACAGTAGTGGCTCATAGAACTGATCAATCTAAATACATTGTCCTTTATATCTCCAAAACCTGATTATATTTTATAATGGTCACAAAACTTGTGGATGGTTGTTGTAAGCACATTATTGTGTGATTCACAGTTTGTATCAGCTTATAACTGTGGCAGTGGCATTTTTAACTTGTGATGGCTTTAATCTATGGCCTATAAAAGAAAATTATGACATGCTTGAGATTTGTTTTTTTCAATCAGCATAATTTATAAAATTTAAGGATTCACAGTTTCAGTTTTCACAAAAGTAAATCCAAAATGTTTGGTTTTAGCCCAGAATTTGCATTTTGGTGAAATAAATAAATAAATAAAGCACGTTATCTGTGCATGTAGATTCTATACTCTCAAAATCATTCCAAATAAATCCACTGATTTTTATATAATTTATTTATTTATTTATTCCACTATTCTTTGCAGAAATAACAAAAATAAATGAATAAATTCTGCCTGGCCTTAGTTATGACTTATCTATACATATTTGCTGTTTGTCTCTCATAGGTATCATCCACGTGTACTCTACATTGACATTGATATTCATCATGGGGATGGTGTACAGGAAGCATTTTATCTCACAGACAGGGTCATGACTGTGTCCTTCCACAAATATGGGAACTACTTTTTCCCAGGAACTGGTATGTTCTTATTGCCCATTAAAAATTATTGACCGTTTTAGTTACTGTTTTTAGTACATACAAATCTAATGTTTTCATTAAACAGCTTCAGCATTGTTAAATGAGTCCAGACTAAACAGTGTTGTCTTTACAACTTTACTGAGTGGCATTAAACAGTTTTAATAATATATTCATTTCTTTTTTTATGTTAAGGTGATATGTATGAGGTGGGGGCTGAGAGCGGCCGCTACTACTGTCTGAATGTCCCACTGCGAGATGGCATTGATGACCAGAGTAAGTTGACTTGTGGTCAAATAATCAAATTTGAATCTATAGAAAGTTTATAAACACATTGTAAATGTTTTATTTGACAGTATAACCTATCAAATGCATTAGCTGTTCATCTGAGTTGAATAAATATTAAGGTTGCATGTTCACTGAAATATATTTATGCAAAGAAAAGTGTCAGTGCTTCTCCAAAAATGCTCAACGAGTCAAACGTTCTCCATTGCTCTGTGCCTTGTCACACTACTGCCATTTAAAAAAATGCAGCAATGTTGTTGAAAATAACTGAAAGTAGATGGTTGCCTCCTGAAAAAAAATGCTTTGGTTTAAAGTCATGCGGTGCAATTTTAAAGTCATGCGGTGCAATTTTTGTTTTTATCCGAGTAAGTGTTGTCAAAAATATTGATATTTTGATACATCGAGACCGGCTTTGCTCTCTGTACTCACCAGCAGTGACTTTACATGAGGCCACTACACAGCTCCTTCTCAGGATTCAGTGCCAAGATGGAATGTGCTGAAAAGCTGCTCCCAGTTTTAAATCCGTGATAATTTCTTAGTAATGACAGATGGACAACATCCTAAAAAGTAAACGATCATTTAAAGCAAAATCCATTGCCTTGTTGATAACCAGGGGGAAAGCAAGCTTTGAAACTGTCAAGTATTGCTTTCACCATTCTTAGTGACCTAATGCCAACCTGGTCAGCGAGTGAGTTGTTTGCCACACACCTTTTGCTGTATAAAACAATGAGCTGGTTACTTCAGAATTCAAAAACATTTTAATTACAGAACCTTATGGGTGCTAATTTTAGAAGATTTTCTAAACATATTCATTTTAAAAACAAAGATTCTGCACAACCATCTCCCACTCTTGAAAACTTAAATTCCACAGCTGAGAAATTTTAAAAGAGAACAATACACATTTTAGGGCATAGGTTGCAGATTCGAGCCCTGGCTGGGTCAGTTGGCATTTCTGTGTGGAATTTGCATGTTACCCCTGTGTTACTGTGGGTTTCATCTAGGTGCTCTGGTTTCCCCCACAAGTACAAAGACATGCTTTATAGGTGAACTGTGTGAGCTAAATCGCCCGTAGTGAATGTGGTTATGGATGTTTCCCAGTGATGGGTTGCAGCTGGAAGGGCATCCGCTGCGTAAAACATATGCTGGATAAGTTGGCGATTCATTCCGCTGTGGCGACCCCAGATTAATAAAGGGACTAAGCCAAAAAGAAAATGAATGAATGAATACACGTTTTAATCATCATGATTCCATTAAAAATAATGATGTCAAGGTCTAATCTTCCATGATCTTTATACAAACAATACTGGGTTTCCTCCGGGTGCTCTGGTTCCCCTCACAGTCCAAAGACATGTGCTATAAGTGAATTGATTAAACTAAACTGGCTGTTGTGTATTTTCGCGAATGAGTGTGCATGGGTGTTTTCCAGTACTGGGTTGCAGCTGGAAGGGCACCCGCTGTGTAAAACATATGCTGGATAAATTGGCAGTTAATTCCGCTGTGGTGACCCCTGATGAATAAAGGGACTAAGCCGAAGGAATTAGCGATAACATTCATTGTGAATGCATTTTCTCAATCTGTTTGGTAAAACATGTTAAAAATATTTTCGGAGATTAACACGCAATAAGGAAAATATATTCTTTTGTAATGTTATATTAATATGTTTCCAAAGTAAAATCTTCTCACATTCTTTCTGGCAAAGTCTCAAAACTGTAAGATGAAAACACAAAAAACTTAAAGGCTAACACCTAGAAAATGACTCCTCAAATGATTCATGTTTTACCTTCAACGGAAAGGAACACTCTTCCCTAACCCTTCGTCTACTGAAATAATGTCTCTGTCAATTAGATACTTGCTTTTTGCCAGAGGTGACCCTGAATAAAATTTGACGCTTCGATAGCAGGAGCCGGATTTGACTGCCGTTCTTTTAAATGTTGATTTTTCTTACAGGAAACAAAGGTAAAACTATTTTGGCTCTATGGAGCTTCCTTAATGTATGATTTCACATTCAAAGGGTTGTCTCCCCCTAAGTTAATATATAGCCTCTTGTTGTGTAATTAATGCTGCAGAGATAAATGTGAATTTAAAGTTTAATAAATCCAACCACCTGTGTAGATGTACCACCTGTAAGATTTAAGTTTCACTTTTCACCAGAGGAGCCACCTATAAGCAGCAGAGATTTCAATCTTTCACAGAATGTGTGACATGTAAACCCATGTGTAAAAAAGCTGTTGGGTGTTACACAATACAAGTAATGCTAGTTGCGTAATAATATTACTTTTCTAAGGAACAAGCAAAGTAACGATTACTTCAAAAAATAAGTAATAATATTTGAGGTACTTTTTGAAAATGTAACGCGAGTTAGTTTAATTAATTAGCTTTTAAAAAATAAATTGCACAAGTAGTAGTCACAATGAATCATGCAGTCAATGAAAGAATGTGTTCATTATTTTGAATGCATTGAACAAAAGCAAAAGGGGATTATAGTCTCAATGGAAAGTGACTACTTAAGACAAAAAGTACAAAAGTAGCAAACACATTGCTTTAAACTTCCAACAATCTGTATATACAGCATGTATAGCTCTGGGGTCAGTTCGTTCTCAAATAACATTATCCTAAATATATACAGTTGAAGTCAGAATTATTAGCCCTATTTTTTTTTCTTTTCTTTTTTTCTATTCTTTTTTAAATATTTCCGAAATGATTTTTAACAGCAAGGAAATGTTCACAGTATGTCTGATAATATTTTTTCTTCTGAAGAAAAACTTTTTTGTTTTGTTATTAAAAAGTTTAATATATGGATGAATTTTCTATCCAAATATAATCTTTTAAATTTATGTTTTATTTATGTTTTTCTGCTCATTGTTGCGTAGCAAATGTAATTTATTGATTTAATAATTTATTATTAATTTATTGTTTGGACTGGCTTTACGGTGTATAAGCATTTTCTTTTCATATTCACAGGTTACAGACAACTGTTTCAGCCAGTTATCAAGCAGGTGGTAGACTTCTATCAGCCAACCTGTATTGTTCTTCAGGTGAGAACACCTTCTCTCAGTGAATCATTGTTACATGTTGCTATTATTGCTCATATTTTTGCCACATATGTTGTCAGTGTGGAGCAGATTCTTTGGGATGTGATCGATTAGGATGCTTTAATCTCAGCATACGAGGACATGGGTAGGAAAACTCCAGACTCTCATATCTTTTAACAGATTTTTCTTTAACTACTTCTTAAAATACTTTGCATGTAAAACTGACAATTAAAATCTTCTTTCAAACTTTTTTTGTTTTCAGAGAATGTGTGGAGTTTGTGAAGGGCTTCAAAATCCCGCTGCTTGTCCTGGGTGGAGGAGGGTACACAGTGAGGAATGTTGCTAGATGTTGGTATGTTTGTTACTTATTTGCTTTTTTTAATGTATGTGGATAATCCAATTGCATATTAAATTTGACTGAGAAATTATTCACTAAATAATTTATTATATTAAAGAGCACCTAGTTTACCCCTTTTTCAGATTTAATATAAATCTTTTGTGTCTCTAGAATGTATCAGTAAAGTTTCAGCTCAAAACACCCATCAGATTATTTATTATACCTTTTAGAAGGCATCTTTTAGCGGTTTTTGTGGACTGTGTCTTTAATGCTAGTCCTCCCCGCCCACCGTTCCCCCATGCCTGTCAGCGTGCCTCAATCTCTGCCCTTGGCTGCCTCAGATAATAGACAGACATGAAGGAAGCAGATCTCATGTAACGTTTGTGAGAAATACTACAGTAAGAACTTTACCAATGATTGTTTGATGTGTTTGTTGTGGAGTTGCAACGATGAGTCACACACAATGGCGTTACAAAGTTTTAAGCACACACACACAGTGGACACACACAGACAGCGTGCACGTTTAAATTTGTACTGTTTTTGCACGTCAAATGTGACAGGATACACGTTAATATCCACTGGTTTATGGACATCAGTTATGTTAATGTACAAAATAAACCTGTTTTTTTTTTAAATATATATATACATGTTTTTATTTGTTTTGTTTTGATTTTCTTTTTAGACATACACAAAACAAAAATACAAACACAACATAAAAACATAGCTGCATATATAAAAATATACATGTAGTCAAAGCAATAAGCAATTATGTTACAAATAATACAATATGGCAGGAAGAGTGAGAAGTTTGATGAAAACAGAATGTGAATGTATCCATACGAACATTATGCCATTCCAAGTTTCAAAATGTCACATAAAGCAAGGTTTATATTGTCCAAATATGGTGACCAAGTGCAAATAAATGTATCACTTGTGGAGTGGCTAAGTCATGTTAAGGATAGTCTCTTGGATTATTGAATGCTGTCCTTTCATCAAAAGGGGATTATCATTGATTCATGACATCAAAATGTTCTTCCTGGCAGCAAAAGTTAACAGGCAGAACGGTCGTTGTTCATACGTGTTCCTAATTAGTTTGCAAGGAAAACCAACAAGAAGGAATAGAGGGTCTACATTTATGTCCAGATCAAAAATGTTGTTTATTTGGGCTACGATTCTGTGCCAATAGGCCTGAATAGCCTGACAGTCCCATATGCAATGAATATAATCCCCTATATTTGATTTGCATTAAAGGTATAGAGGTGAGTGGTTTGCATTAAATTTATGTCTTAAATGTCTTAAATTTATGTCAATATAAAGCAACCTACACTGCACTGTAAACAACCTACACTGCACTGATTCATTTATGTGAACTGTACATATTCACTGTACATATACATTTGTAATTATGTTTATCTGCACATTTTTGATTATTAATAAGCAACCTGCATTGCACTGATTCATTTATTTGAACTGTACATACCCACTGTACATGTACATTTGTAATTATGTACACACCCACTGTACACATACATTTGTAATTGTTTATCTATCTGCACTCTTATTATTAATATCAACCTGTACGTACAATCATTTATTGTAAATCTGGGCTCATAACCAAGTCAACCTGTATATAATGTTCATAGTACATCCATCTGTAAATATCACCATAGTTTTTCTATAACTGCACCTTATAATTTATACCTGTATCTGCACTTGCTGCTATTGCACTTCTGGTTAGACCTAAACTGCATTTCGTTGCTTTGTACTTGTACATGTGTTATGACAATAAAGTTGAATCTAATCTAATCTAATCTAATTAAGGTGTTATATAAATTCTATGAAGGATTCTGAGTTGAATTGCTCTGTATCTATTGCAAACTGAAAGCTTATTGGCTAGAGACCAAACCATCTCCCATTCTTCTTCTAAAAATATCCACCCCAAGCTCTTTTCCCCAAATTGATTAGAGATGGGAGTTACAGACAGTGGTGTAAGAAGAAAGAGCCTTATAAATAAAAAGAGATCCGCTTTTGTTTAGGAGGATTTAATAAAATTTTCTCAGTTGCTGTATACGAGTATTTAAAAGTAAGTGTGGTGTTCTTAAATATGTAATCTCTAATTTACAGTAATCTGAAGAAATGTTGTCTTGGCAAATTAAATTTTAAAACAAAATTTTTAAAAGGCAGTAGGTTTCCCTCCTCATAAACCTGATTTAATATCAACAAACCGGGATTGAAGCGTCTTTTATAATTGTCCTGACACGCGGCTGTGGTGATGAAGTAAGCTGTAACTCATTACAAACATGCACTGTTTTAAACACATAAACTTGTGAACTTGTAAAACTCACTCTTAATCATATTTGATGATCCTAGCGAACTGAGCAGATCTTTTATTACCGCTTACTTTGCGCATGTCCTGTCTTGTTGATATGATTATATGTGTTACTACGGAGACATGTTAATACGAAGCTGTCAATCAATTCGGTGGGTGGAGAAACTGCACTCCTATGTCAAGTTGCGGTTGGCCTCAAAATGGTAGAAATTTGAATGCTATTTTAACGTCAGGAAATTTTAAAAAAATCACCCTGTTATATCACCCCAGTATGACTGTGGAAACACTATACCTACACAGTTCTGTCCAAACAGCTTAAAAAAAGGTAATTTTCACTATAGGGGCCCTTGAAATGCTAAAAGTGTCCAGCAGACATATCAAGACTCATCAGAAAGACTATTTTGATTCAACAAAAATTTATGACACTCTTTTATACACTTATTTCAGCATTGAGACAGATCTCAGCCTTGATCTCAATCAACTGCATTAATAGTGTTTATCACATTAGGTATAATGCACAGTAAAGTGTAATGTACTGATAAAAAGTTACAGTTATATTACTTATATAATTATATTGCCAGAAATTATTTTCAGTAACTTAGATTGCAGTATTGTTATTTGGTATTTTTCACTCTTCATCCTGTCGTCCTGTCTCACAACTAATAATGACTAACTTATTTCCTCAAAATGACCATTACACATAAATGGGTAGGACAGTGAAACTGAAACACTGGCCAATTTAATGTTGCAGATTAAATTTATGGCTGAACTTGACCAGCCTGGTGGACAAACTTTATTTATTGCACATTCCACTGGTAAGAGCAGAGTGTGAAGGTTTAATTAAGCAGACTACTGGCACCATTTCACTGGCAGATTCATCAACATTGTGGGTGCCATATCAGAGTTCAAAAGAGGACAAATTGTCGGGCATCTCGCTGGCGCATCTGTGACCAAGACAGCAAGTCTTTGTGATGTATCAAGAGCCACAGTTTCCAGGGTAATGTCGGCATACCACCAAGAAGGATGAACCACATCCAACAGGAGTAACTGGATGCAAGACAAATCTGACTGAATGGGATGTCCGGGTGCTAACCCAGATTGTATAAAAAAAACAACAACATAAAACCACAGCAGCCCAAGTCACTGTAGAATTAAACGTGCACCTTAGCTCTTCTGTTTACACCAAAGCTGTTCTATTGGAGCTGTATAGGGTCAATATACATGGCTGAGTTGCTATAGCCAAATCTTTGGTCACTCGTGCAAATGCCAAATGTCAGTTTTGAAAATCTTGCACTGTGGACAATGTGAAACGTGTATTTTTCTCTGATGAGTCTACCTTTACTGTCTTTCCCACACCTGGGGGAGGTATGATGTGGAGAAGTGTACCACCCAAACTGTTGCATGCCCAGAGTGAAGCATTGAGGTGGATCAGTGATGGCTTGGGGTGCAGTGTCATGGCATTCCCTTAGCCCAATTTTTGTGCTAAATGGGAGCACCACTGCCAAGGACTACCAAACCATTTTGGAGGACCATGTGCACCCAATCGTTCAAACATTGTATCCTGAAGGCGGTGTCGTATATCAGGATGATAATGCACCAAAATACACATTAAGACTGGACACAGAGTGGTTTGATACATATGAAAGTAAAGTTGAACATCTTCTATGCACAGTCACCAGATCTGAATATTATTAAGTGTTTTGAAGGAGCTAGTCAGGACATGTTTTCCTTCACCAGCAACAAGTAGTGACCTGGTCATTGTTCTAACAGAGGAATGGCTCAGAATCTCTCTGGTCACTGTGCAGGACTTCTATCTGTCATTCTCAAGAGGAGTTGATGCTGTATTGGCCACAAAAGGAGGCCCTACACTATACTAATGAATTATTGTGGTCTAAAACCAGGTGTTTCATTTTCATTGTACAACCCCTGTACATAACCTTCTCTTCTTTACAAATGCCTCTAAAGCCGTTTTAATTGTTGCGTTTTCACTTGTGTTTTTTCAGGACATTTGAAACATCTTTGCTTGTTGAGGAGTCAATTAGTGATGAACTTCCATATAGTGGTAAGTCAGTAACTGTGTCACATGAAGAAAAGACATCAATAATTATTTGTTTTTGCATTTACACAATATCTAGTGCTGAGGTCCATAACCACCGGTTTTTGGAAATCCGTTTAGCTGCCCATTACGGCCCATAGTTTTTTTTTCTTCCCCCCCACCAGGTGTCCACACAGGTCACGTGAATGAAAATGGGCAACCATAGAAAATATTATAACACTACATCAGGAGTCACTGACTAGTTAGAAAACATTATACTACTTCATAATACTTAAATTCCAAACTTAAAAATCTTTTGAAAAATTGTATTATATCTAGTTGAAGGATGGTGGTTCAATGGTTAGCACTGTCACCACACAGCAAGAAGGTCGCTGGTTGGAGTCCCGGCTGGGTCAGTTGGCAATTCTGTGTGGAGTTTGCATGTTCTTCTCGTGTTTGTGTGGGTTTCCTCTGGTTGTTCCGGTTTCCCCCACAGTCTAAAGATATGCGCTACAGGTGAATTGGGTAAGCTAAATTGTCCGTAGTGTGAATAAGAATGTATGGATGTGTCCCAGAGATGGGTTGCGGCTGGAAGGGCATCCGCTGTGTAAAACAAATGCTGGATAAGTTGGCGGTTCATTTCGCTGTGGCGACCCCGGATTAATAAAGGGACTAAGCCGAAAAGAAAATGAATGAATGGTTTCATATAGAGTTATTAATCATTAAAAGCACAAGGACTTTATGATTGTTTATGAGCGTCAAAGGTGGCTGATCTGTTCGGCGAAATATTTGACTATGTTTTACTGCATCCCAAATGACTAAAACCATTTAGTCATTTAGTAAACCAACTAAAGAACCGTGCTTCGGCCCGGTTCAAGGCAACTGTACATAGTATGAGTGCACCCTGATTTATGCATGCAATGATTTTCACAATGTTAGTGTGCTTGTCTCTGTAGAAATGTCAGCTTTGTGCAATTTATTTGTTTATTTATACAGGGACAATGTACAACATGACATGTTGTGCCAGAGTTAGCTGTAAAGCTAATTTACATCAATGAAAGCGTAGTGGTTGACACAGGCTGGCGGTGTACATACAGTAAATAATACTAATTACCATTGGCACCAAAAAAAGAGCTATTTACTTACGTCATCACTAAATTAAAAAAAAGAAAAATATTTAGTGTGATCTCTTTGATTTTGGTAAAATACAAAACATGTTTTGCTGGTACTGCAAGGTGTATGTAAACTTTTGATGTCAGTAACTGTATATCCTGATCTCATGAGGAAACGTAACTATTTTAGGTTTTGTCAGTGGCTAATTTGTGTCAATTTATACGAGTTCAGTTGTATGAAAATGTACGATTTTAAAAAGGAGGTGTGGCATCTAACCCCATCCCTGAACCCAACCGTCATTCGGGGTTAAGAAAATCTAACTAAATTATACGAATGAGATTCCTATGAATTAGCCGCTAAAAGTTATGAATTGCTGTAAGATAGCGTTGCTATATCGGTATAGAATTTTTGAGCAACAGTGGTCCCTGGTGTACAAAAGTTGGTAATCTCTGATTCCATAGTGCCAAGGTTTTTCTCATCATGTCTATATTTTTCCTCTGCACAGAATACTTTGAATATTTTGCTCCAGACTTCACACTTCACCCAGATGTCAGCACAAGGATAGAAAACCAAAATTCTAGACAAGTATGTATCATTTTCCTTATGGTTTCTTTGTGTCTTTGCATTTACATTAGGTTTGGATTAACATGTTCAGTGGGACTAATGAACTTGAAACCACATTCGAAGTCTGTGAAATTATCTTAACCTAGACATACTCTAAATATGTTAAGAAATAATGTAAATGAGTATAATACAATAAAAGGAAGTTTTTATATGATTTGAGGTAAAAGGATGCAAAACCAAGCGTTTAAAAGAGAATTAAAATGTTCTGCACTTACTATTTTTGTTACTGTAATGTACAGTGATCTCCACTAATATTGGCAGTCTTGGTAATTATGAGCATGAATATGAAAATAGACAATGAAACTGAAACACTGACCAATTTAGTGTTGGAGTTTAAATTTATGGCTAAATTTGACCAGCCTGGTGGACAATCTACATTTATTGAACATTCCACCAGTAAGAGCAGAGTGTGAAGGTTTAATGAGCAGAGTACTGGAACCGTTTCATTGCCAGATTCACCACCATTATGGGTGACATATCAGAGTTCAAAAGAGGACAAATTGTTGGTGCCCATTTCGCTGGAGCATCTGTGACCAAGTCAGCAAGTTTTTGTGACGTATCAAGAGCCACAGTTTCCAGGGTAATGTCGGCATACCACCAAGAAGGATGAACCACATCCAACAGGGGTAACTGGACGCAAGAGGAATCTGACATACGACATGAATAGCAATCGAGCCAGAGTTGGTGTGAGTAATATTTATGGCGTCAGTGATACCTTGTGGTGCTCAGATGAATCACAAGCTCATAATATGTGCTGGGTGATCGTGTGGGAAGAATGATTTTAAGAATGCGCATCTCAAGGAAGAAGTCCCATGGCTTGAGCTGCAGAGCGTGGACATTGGTGAGGTTCTCTGGCACATAATGAGCATTGCCTATAGGGGGCAGTCGTGTTTCATTCTAATTTATAAGAAAGGATGCGCATTTTTTTTTTGGTCCAGTTCTAATGGAAATACCTGGATATGTTGCATGACACAGCCATACTGTATATGTAAATATATAAAACATATAAATGTATTAGGTCCACCTTACTAGTACCGGGTCGGACCCCCTTTTGCCTACAGAACTGCCTTAATCTTTCGTGGCATAGATTCAACAAGGTACTGGAAATGTTCCTCAGAGATTTTGGTCCATATTGACATGATAACATCACGCAGTTGCTATAGATTTGTCAGCTGCACATCCTTAATGTGAATGTCCCGTTCAACCACATCACAAAGGTGCTCTGTTGGATTGAGATATGGTGACTGTGGAGGCCCTTTGAGTACAATGAACTCATTGTAATGTTCAAGAAATTGGTCTGAGATGATTCACACTTATGACATGGTGCATCATCCTGCTGGAAGTAGCCTTCAGAAGATGGGTACACTGTGATCATAAAGGGATGGACATGGTCAGCAAAAATACTCAGGTAGGCTGTAACTTTGACACAATGCTCAATTGGTAGTAATGGGCCCAAAGTGTGCCAAGAAAATTTCCCCCACTCCCCATTACACCACCAGCACCAGCCAGAAACGTTGATACAAGGTATCCATGCTGTGATGTTGTTGATGCCAAATTCAGACCCTACCATTCGAATGTCACAGCAGAAATCGAGACTCATCAGACAAGGCAAAGTTTTTCCAATCTTCTATTGTCCAATTTTGGTGAACCTGTGTAAATTGTAGCCTCAGTTTGCTGGCTCAAAATCCCTCTGTGCACTATACAGAACTTATATCTGTCATTCTTAAGATGAAGTGATGCTCTATTGGTAGCAACATGAGGTCCTACAACATACTAATTTATTATTTTGATCTAAAACCAGGCATTTCTGTTTCATTGTCTCAACGCCTGTTTGTGTGTGTGTTTGTTTTATTTGTAGCTGTATTTATAAACCGCTTACTAATGTCTATAACTGAAGAGTTAATGTTTAAATCATGAACTAACAGTTTGCTAATGCTTAGTAAATTAGAAAATAGGTTATTACTGTGTTACCTTAATGCTTTTTAGCTAAAACTATTTCAGTATGTGAAAAATCTATTTACTTCTGTTTTCATATAGAAAAACATTTATTATGGTGTATAATTGTTAATGTGGTGTTTGGCTTAAATGATTAGATGTATACACAATATTGTCTTTCACAGTAAGGTCAGTAGCTAATACATTAACTTATTTTGTTGTTGGTTTTTTTTGTTGTTTTTCAGTATTTGGAACAAATTCGTCAAACTGTGTTTGAAAATTTGAAGATGTTGAATCATGCACCAAGTGTTCAGATCCACGACGTTCCCTCTGATTTGCTGAGCTACGAGCGACCAGACGAGGCTGATCCTGAAGAAAGAGGATCAGAAGAGAACTTTTCTAGGTGAAAATATAAACGTAACTTTATTACTAGTAGTCATATGTAAGGAAGGGTGAAATTACAAAAAAAAAAAAAGATTACAATAGCATGTTTTATGCCATGCGTTATTGATAATTATTGAATATTTTTGAACAATACATTTAGTTTTATTAGGATTTTTTATTATTAACCACTTTAATTTACCAACATTACAAAGAAGAATAGTTTTAATAGTCTAAAACAAAAATATTTAAACTAAATATCTATCTAAATATCTAACTAAAATAAAATAAACATAAATGTTAAGACTCTTAAACTTGATAAATAAAATGTTTCAAAGTGAGTGCAATTGTAAAGGTATATCAACATCTGTTAGGTGTCAATAATATTGATACAGTAAACCTCAAACTCTGTAAACAAAACAAATAACGACAATCAAATTTTTAGCCTTCAAGTGAAGGAATAGAGTTGAATTATGACATAGAGTTGAATGTGTTCAGATGAAGAAAAAAACAGACGAAAATCTATTGATCATGTTAAAATGACAGATTTATTTATTAAATTTATTCACACATTTGCATTACTGAGAGCAGGTAAGAGACAGGCTGCACTGCTAAACAGTATCTTTATAAAATCGTTTAATTAAAATAAATGATCAACAAATTAATCTGTCATGACGTTCACTACAAGTGAAGGCATTATCTACATAGTATGTGTAGGAGCCATACATTGTATATTGGCGATTGGCCACAAGGTGTCAGTACAACATTATATAACTGTGGCTTCACTGCATGGAGAAAGAGAGCGTTGGTAGGAAGCACACAGTTTTTGACCGTAACTCAGCGTGACGTAACATCACGAAACTTAAGCTAGAGAGAGTAGTGTAATATAGATAAATGGATTTCTGTTGATTGGAAAATAAAGACGTTTTTATTTGCATTTATTTTGCCTACGGACTCTGACTTTTACGTGTGCAAAACACACTTGCTCTACCAACAATAGCGGCATTGAAACGCCGCTACAGTATGAATTCCCAATTAGAACAATACTACAAATCCAAATGCCCATCTCAAGTGAGCTGCGTTTCAGGCCAGTTCTGCTCGATGACATATAATGTCTTTACACCGCCTGTCGTTTCATTTAACAAATTAATAGCAATCGTAATTTTAGAGAAGCATAACTGATTTAAAAAGTCAAGAGTGTGATGTAACTGATGTGTTTTATGTTGTAGAAAAAAACTTGAAAGTATCTTGAGTTTGTGGTAGCCACGAACCTTATTTAAGCAATTTAATCAAAATCCCATTCAAAAAACCCATTGTCTTTGGGATGAGGGAACAAGAACTGCTAAAATGCTAACTTGCTTTTGGGTTTTTTGCATACAAATTGATGTCATAATTCCTCCACTCTATTGGAAATGGCAAACTTACACCCTAAGCTTATTGGCATTCCTTCCAAGACGTGCGCTCAGCAGCCATATTTGAATATAACTATAACGCTTCATACTGAACTTTTTAAAATTAATTTATTTTTATTTTTTTGTTATTGACAATGGTGTTTAGTCAGCAAATACCGATTTTATCACCCAGCCCTATTTATGTTTGGAACTTGTGAGATGTTTTAAAATCTTTTGAAAAGAGTATCCAATGCAGTAATTCTAATCATTGTGGCTTAATTAACAATAATAATTACAAAGTATTATTGTTAATGTTGTTATCATCATCATCATTTGTGGCTAATGATGATTATTATTATTATTATTATTATTATTATGTGTTAAAGTTGTTCTGCTTAAATTAAAGTCAAGTGTTATGCAGCTCCCCCAATTTTGATGAATAGAAAGCTACATGATAGAACAGCTTTTACCTGACTTAGTTTAGTAGTAATATTTTTTAAAATGTTGAGTATTTGTGATTTAATTCCTAAGAATATATTTTCAACTTCTTGCATCCTCATTTACATTTTTCACATATCCTGACCTTGATCATTAAACTATTTGCACAACTTCTGTTTCATCACAGACCTGAAGCTGCGAATGAATTTTATGACGGTGACCATGATCATGATAAAGAAAGCGATGTGGAGATCTGAAGACTCTTTTGTGCAGTGTACATGTCTTTGGTCTTCAGCCATGAAGGTGTCCATTCCTTGCGGTATCTACAGTACTTCTTTGTGTTGTGTGGGTGGAAGCCGATTCATTTTTTTTAACATGCCGAAATTGTGTAGTTTACCATATGTAGGTCTTTATGTTGTGTTTTTCTGTTCATCAAATCTCAAATATAAAGGGAACTTTACAATAAGTCCTGCTAACAACTTCTGCTGCATTTGTATTCAGAGGGTTCAACAATAATGTGATGAATGATGGCATTGTGTGCCTAATGTTCAAGTGTTTTGATTTCTGGAATATGCTTGCCATTTTTCTGCAAAGAAAATCTAATTGAAATGAGCCTTTCTAAGTAAAACTTCCATTTACACAGTCTAACCCTAAAGACTATCTAAAAATGTGGCGGATCACCAGTGCTGTTTGTTATTTTAATTATTTGGCAGCTGTCTTGTTTTTGTTGTATTTTGTTATAGTATGTCTCATAGTTTGAGTTTTGTATGTTAAGAACATGACATGCTGGAGGAAAGTTAGGAGATAAATTTGTAATATTTTCACAAATCTGTTTATTCAAAATTTCATGTCACAACATATAAAACATTTGTTTTTTTGTATTCTCAACTGTAATGAAAACATTTTACAAAATGCTTTGTTCTTGTAATAAAATTTGAAACAAATCTTTATATTCAGTATCAGGGGGGTTTCCTGCATTTAGAATTACGTGCAGTGTTGCCAGATTGGGCGGTTGTTTTTGCATTTCAACGGCTTTTGGATTTTGGGCTGGAATCAGTCAGCTGCATCTGGAGACAGTGATTACGCAGCTTCACATTTTAACCAAAATCATAAGCGGTCAGTTACGGCTACTGGCAGACCTCAAGTAATGTTCAAGAACCAGTTGTTGGTGTCTCCTGCATCTGTCTTAAGTGGTGATGGTCCGATACAGTGCATACGGAAAGCATTCACAACGCTTTTTCCACATTTTTTTTAATGTTACAGCCTTAATGGATTAATTTATTTACTCAAAATAAACACAATACCCAATAATGACAATGTGAAAAGATTTTTTTTAATTATTGCAAGTTTATTAAAAATAAAAAAACCTGAAAAATCACATGTACATAAGTATTCACAGCCTTTGCTCAATACTTTTATGCACCTTTGGCAGCAATTACAGCCTCAAGTATTTTTGAATATGATGCCACAGGCTTGGCATACCTGTCTTTGGGAATTTTTACCCATTCCTCTTTGCAGTATCTCTCAAGCTCTATCAGGTTGGATGGAAAGAGACGGTGTACAGCCATTTTCCGATCTCTCCAGAGATGTTTAATAGGATTTAGGTCTGGGCTCTGGCTGGGCCACTCAGGGACATTGACTGAGTTGTTGTAAAGCCACTCCATTGACATTTTGGTGGTGTGCTTTGGGTCCTAGTACTGTTGGAAGATGAACCGTCGCCCCAGTATGAGGTCAAGAGCACTCTGAAACAGGTTTTCATTTAGGATGTCTGTACATTGCTGCATTCATCTTTCCCTCTATTCTGACTAGTTTTCCAGTTACTGCTGCTGAACACCCTTACAGCATGATGCTGCCACCACCATGCTTCACTGTAGCGATAGTATTAGCCTGATGATGAGCGCTGACTGGTTTTCTCCAAACGTAATGCCTGGCATTCACTCCAAATAGTTAAATTTTAGTTTTATCAGACCAGAGAATTTTGTTTCTTATGGTCTGAGAGTGGGCGCCACGGTGGTGTAGTGAGTAGCACGTTCGCCTCACAGCAAGAAGGTCGCTGGTTCGAGCCCCGGCTGGGTCAGTTGGCATTTCTGTGTGGAGTTTGCATGTTCTCCCCGTGGTTGCGTGGGTTTCCTCCGGGTGCTCCGTTTTCCCCCACAGTCCAAAGATATGCGGTACAGGTGAATTGGGTAAGCTAAATTGTCCGTAGTGTATGAGTGTGAATGAGAATGTATGGATGTGTTTCCCAGGGATGGGTTGTGGCTGGAAGGGCATCCGCTGCGTAAAACAAATGCTGGATAAGTTGGCGGTTCATTCCGCTGTGGCGACCCCCGATTAATAAAGGGACTAAGCCGAAAAGAAAATGAATGAATGGTCTAAGAGTCTTTCAGATGCCTTTTGGCAAATTCCAGGTGAGGACTGGCTTCCTTCTGTCCACTCAACCATACAGACCTGGTTAGAGGGTTTCTGCACAGATGGCTGTCCTTCTGTAAGGTTCTCCTCTCTCCACAGAAGAAAGCTGGAGCTCAGACAGAGTGACCTTCGAGTTATTAATCACCTCCCTGACTAAGAACCTTGTATATATGTGTGTGTGTATATATACAGTATGTCACAAAAGTGAGTACACCCCTCACATTTCTGCAAATTATATTTATATCTTTTCATAGGACAACACTGCACAAATGACTCTTTGGCATAATGAAAAGTAGTCAGTGTAAAGTTTGTTTAGCAGCGTAAATTTAGTGTCCCCTCAAAATAACCAAAAACACAGCCAATAATAGCTGAACCCCTGGCAACAAAAGTGAGTACACCCCTAAGTGAAAATGTACAAATTGAGCACAATTAGTCATTTTCCTTCTCCTGTGTCATGCGACTTATTAGTTTTACACTGTCTCAGGAGTCTCCAGATAGCAGGTGAGTTAAATTTGGTATAAAAGCTCTTCCACTCTCTAAACATGGCCACTGACAGTTCAACATGGCATCTCATGACAAACAACTCTCAGAAGACCTGAAAAAACAAATTGTTACTTTGCATAAAGCCGAGGCTATAAGAAGACTGTGAAACTCTGAAACTGTGCTGCAGCCAAGGCCATCCAATGCTTTAAGACGACAGGTTCTTCTCAGAACAGGCCTCGCCATAGTCAGCCAAGGAAGCTGAGTGCACGTTCTGAGCGTCACATGCAAAGATTGTCTTTGAAAAACAGGCGGATAAGTGCTTCCAGCATTGCTTCAGGTATTGAAGGGATGGGAGGTCAGCCTGTCAGTGCTCAGACCGTACGCCGCACACTGCACCAAATTGGTCTGCATGGTTGTCCTCGAAGGAAGCCTCTTCTAAAGACGATGCACAAGAAAGCTCGCAAACAATTTGCAGCAGACATTCAAACTAAGGACCAGGATTACTGGTTTCATGTCTTGTGGTATGATGAGACCAAGATAAACCTATTTGGTTCAGATAGTGTCAAGCGTGTGTGGTGGCAACCAGGTGAGGAGTACAAAGACAAGTGTGTCTTGTCTATCATTAAACATGGTGGTGGGAGTGTCATCATGTGGGACTGCATTAGTGCGGCTGGCATTGGGAAGCTAGAATTCAATGAGGGAAACATGAGTTCTGACAATAACTGTGACATACTAAAGCAGAGCATGATCCCCTTCTTCCAGAAAC
Organism: Danio albolineatus; assembly: GCA_903798035.1. Lineage (NCBI taxonomy): Eukaryota > Metazoa > Chordata > Actinopteri > Cypriniformes > Danionidae > Danio > Danio albolineatus. Next base: position 2,161,556 of record CAIGQQ010004432.1, on the reverse strand, counting down.
TGGGCAACAGAGCAGTGTTCCAGCATGATAATGGCCTCAAACACACCTCACTGCTAAAGGGACTCAGGGTAAAGCACTGGCCAACCATGTCTCCAGACCTAAACCCCTTAAAACACCTCTGGGGCATCCTGAAAAGGAAGGTGGAGGAGCACAAGGTGTCAAATGTCCACCACCTTGGTGATGTTGTGATGGAGGAGTGGAAGAGGATTCCAGTGGCAACCTGTGAAGCTCTGGTCAACTCCATGTCCAAGAGAATTAAAACCGTGCTGGAAAATGATGGTGGCCACACAAAATATTAACTTTTCAATTTTTTTCTAAGGGGTGTACTCACTTTTGTTGCCAGGGGTTCAGCTATTATGGGCTGTATTTTTAGTTATTTTGAGGGGACACTAAATTTACACTGCTAAACAAACTTTACACTGACTACTTTTCTTTATGTCAAAGAGTCATTTGTGCAGTGTTGTCCTATGAAAAGATATAAATAAATATTTGCAGAAATGTGAGGGGTGTACTCACTTTTGTGACATACTGTATATGTATATATATATATATATATATATGTATATATATATATATATATATATATATATATAGACACACACACACACACACACACATATATACATACATTATTTATATACACACACACACACGTGCACACACACAGAAATACCAACTGGCCCAGCCAGGACTCGAACCAGCGACCTTCTTGCTTTGAGCCGCCATGTAATAAATTTGTATTTAAAAAAAAAAAAAAAAAATTCTCCCCCCTATTTCTTTCTTATCTTTAGGAAAGAAGTTTTTGTGTGGTTATAATGACCATTCAACAAGCTAATCCAGCTAAAATATTCTAAAATGTCACTGTAAATGCAGTATTTAAAGCTTATAATTAAATAGTTTTTGAGAACAAAGAACCAGCCCTTTCATCTGGCTGACTACGGGCCTGGAACTTATTCTGTATGAGATAAACCTGAGGGCAAGACAAGTTTCCCTAAAGAACATGTATACAGTCAAGGACATCCAGAATAGTCTGCTCTGGACACAGTCTTATTTGGCATAAAATACAGCGTTACACAGGATTGTGCTTTTTTCAGTTACTTTCTGTTGTCATCTAGTCATTGCCTCAGATTTTGAGATTACAACATATGTAATTCTATATCACTATGGCGATTTGCCTCATAATCACCATTATTGTGTCCTCTTAAACTGTAATACAATTGTAAAATGAGAATTTTCTGAGCATTACAAATGAAGATTGTTCTTTGTACAGTTACTCTCTTAAACAGGCATGTCCTTAGAGAGAAGAAAATACAAAGCATCGCAAAAGTGTTTTAGACAATGTTTTTAATTGCGTACAGGGAAGAGTGCAGAAACATGCAACTAAGATGACACATCAAAGTAGAATATTGTGGGCAGACATCACCAAATACTATTATTAGACAATTAAAAATTAAAACAATTAAAAGACAATTAAAAGATTATTACACAAGAAAACTGTATGGTCATTCCTTAAATCAGCCTTCGTTGCAATCATTGCTTTGGTAATAAATAGACTTTATAATTTCTATAAATAAAAATGACAGGCCAGAAAATAAAACAAAGCTGTAGATTGTAGAGTAATGTCTGAGAGCAGTGGCAACAGTGCCAGAACGATCTACACATGAAGGCACCAGCACTTGCTGCACAAATAATATTAATAATGTTACAAGTGTTGTCTCTTAGAGATGCACATCTGACAGTAGCTTGAGTTTATTTCAAATGTATTTTCATTAATAAAAACAATACTATCAGTAAAAACTACCTTGTCTTTTGTATATTTGTAGATCCTCATGCACATTAACAGCTTCAATACTATAGCAAAAGTAGCCCATCCTGATGCTTTCAATTGTTATGAAAAACAAAACCCAAGACATTTAGAACAAACAATGCAACATAACACTAGTAACAACATAACGTATAACATCAGAACCATAAATATATTTTGATACAAATGTATTCTGTTTCTGTGAGTGGTTCCTCTTATTTGTATTACTGTAAAACCATTGTTCTCAACCCAGGCTCATTCTGATTACGTACCACTATATACATTTATGTAGACCACCAAATATTTCCCAGGAGCTACAATTTTTTTTTTAGTTTTTGTTTTTGTTTTGGTGAATCCATTACAGGCCACCATGTAGAGACTGAATTTTAAGTCCCGCTCCCGCCAGGTTTTATTCCGCACCCAACGCTGTGTATTCAGCCTTTGGTCACCCGCTGCCAGACCCGCCCCGTTTTCTTGCCGACCCGACCGTTCCCGCTAAATTTAGATCTAGTTTTCAAAACCTCACATTTAAATTGGGTCCTACCAAAAGAGAGCAATAACAGATAAAAACAGGTTGTGCAAGGCTAAATGTCAGTTTTGTTTGCCCTTTTGTGATGAGACTTGAGTACCGCCTTAAACAGTGACGTGCGGTGAGGTTTGTGGCTGGTGAGGCCCTGATTCTTTCGAAGTCAGATTTACAAACAAATCCACTCAATATATTTGCCAAGTACCATTTTATATATATCTACTGTGTTTCATATACCATATCTGCATTACTTCTATACACATAGCAGGTACATATTGAGCCAAGATAGAAACTAAAATGTATAGCAATTAAATATGCCTCCCAAAAAACACCCAGCTGGATGCTGCAGACTTCAGACATCCTATGACAAGCGACACACAGCACCCCAGCACCACAGCGGATCTCTCATTCACACACACACACAGATAGAACCACGGCGGATGCGAGCACTCTCTCGCTCTCTCTCTGTCGGGAAGGCTATATTGTTACCGCCCGCTCCCGTTCAAGTTACACCAGAGTTGTCGACCACTACAGCGTTTTATTCGGAAATTTATTCCTGTGGTGCAAGAAATCTGGTCGGGACCCGTAGACCTCTACCGCCATGTATGCCTTTTGAGATCTCAAATTTCTTTCACGAGTGTCATTCACGTTTGCTGTTCTCTCGTAAATTCACCAGATTCACTGACTGGCTGACAGACTGATCAACTGACCATCCTCCTCCTTCCCTAAACCCAACTAATAGTCCTTAAAAAAAACCAGCGGACAGTGGAAAAGCTGTCCACACAGAGGTAAGTGGTCTGTGTAAAGCGCAAATTGGAACGGCGTCATACCACTGTGTAGCATTTCATTAAAGACAAAATGCAGCCATACGTCCAACTGGCTACATAATTTGCGAACTCCAGAAATGTATATAGAGGTACATTTTCAAAATGACTCTATGTTGATAGTGCTAGTTGGTTATTTTAGGGGAATGAAAAGCCCTCTAACCTGATCATTATTGCTCAGTGTTTCAGATGTTTTCCTCATCAGTGTTACAGCACTGATTCATTTGTGATTGGTATTCGCATGCAGGTTTATTTTGGGATTATGGGAAAAGGATTTGGACAAAGTGACTCAATGCAGCCATTGCACAAGTTTTAATCACACATTAAACTACCAAATATGATAGCAATGCACAATTAATCTCACATACACAAACATGAACAACAAAATCACTTCACACTGTTAAACGACTGTTTTAAGAACATGCAAAACTGTATCGCACATATATACAACCCAGGCTCATTCTAAAGATGTACCACTATATACATTTCTGGAGAGTGCCAAATACGTCACAGGAGGTATGTTTTATTGCAGTTTTTTGTTTTCGCGAATCTTCTAGAGGCCACTGTGTATGCTTTTTAAGATCACAAATTTCTCTTGTGAGTGCCATTGCTGTCTGCCTGTCTCAAGTAAATCCAGTAAATCCAAGTAAGTCGCTGTCGACTAACTGACTGACTGATCAACTGACCCACCCTTCTTCTTCCCTAAACCTAACCAATTGGGTTTTCAAAAGCACAGACTGACCTGCCCACCCACTTCCCTAAGCTCAACTGACAGCTGTTTTCAAAAACAATCCAGAAAAGAAAAGCCCTGGCGGCAGTCTCATTTTTTTTTTTACCTGAGTTTATTTTATTTTTGGGCTTTTGTTTTTGTCTTACCTCCTTTCTGGAACTGTTCTTTGCCGGACCCAAACCCCGTAGCCACAGTCAACTTCTCTCTGCGTCTTAAGTCTGCTGACGTACGCATCAAGCCACTGGACAAACTGGTATTAGGAGAAAAGCCTTCCATCAGGAGATAAGTGGTCGGCCTCATACCACCCCGCAGCGTTCGCAAAATGCAGCCATACGTTCCTTTGGCTACATAATTCGCGATCTCCAGAAATGTATATAGGGGTACTTTTTCAGAATGAGACTATATTGCTTGCACGGGCCAGTTTTTTTTCCACTACAGTAAATTATCCATTGTCTTTCTACATGGAGATGAGGGAGTGTGTTTTACCAAAATCTCTTCCTGGCAACGACCATTAACTTGTTGGCATGGTTATTTGCATAGCCATACAGTTCACTCAAGACTTATCCTACATAAATGGAGGAATCCTGATCCCTGATCTCAAAAGAAATTTCACTAGACTCTCGATTAAATTTTGAACAGAACACTGTTGTCCAGTGACTTGCTTAATTAAGCTGGATACTGATAACTTCTAAAAGACAAATAAATTAGTTAAAATAAACAGAAGAAACTCATAAAGGTTTGGAATATATAAACAATAAATGTTGATGTGTCCAATTTAATTTCTTTAATTTAGCTTAATTTTTGACTGCTTTCATGCATCTGAGTCAAGGTTAAATTCAGTCAGATATCTTAAAAATCCCAGCTTAATCCCTTATCTTGATTTTATGCAATACCCCTTAGCTGTGACCAGCGATGGGCATTTTTCTACATGACTGGCTTCCATTGATTGCTTTACATTCAGATTTTCATTCGATGTACTCTCAGTGTTCTTGTATTAATGGTTTCTTCGTTAAGAAACCATTATCCATTAAGCCACATTATCTAGATGTGCACAAAATCTTGCTTTCGATAATGAATCAACACTTTTTTACCAATTCTTTGAGCCCACAAACAATTTTGAGAATACTGAATTTTGGGTTCCCAGTTTTGGCTTGCGGCTGAAAGTGCATCCGCTGTGCAAAACAAATAATGGATCAGTTTGTGCTTCATTCCACTGTGGTGACCCCTGATGAATAAAGGAACTAAGCCACAGGAAAATGAATTAATAAATTTAGGGTATACCCAAATGTAAGCTGTTTACATTTGTGTTGTTGTTTGACAAATTTCATTGTTTATTTATTATACCCTGTGCCACACAGAGTACATACGATAGTAAACTTTAAAGAACATACATAAAAAGCAGATCATCTGAAATGTCAGACTATAAAATAAGTCATCTTTGCGTTCCTGAGAGGTTTTTAAAAGTCACAGAAGGCCAGTGACATAATAAACTGTCAATCACTGGTCACATAAATCCATCATACAACGCATTTGACAAATGAACTTTCAATCACTGGGTGACACATGCTCTTAAATTATAGACATAATTTAGACTACTGATAAAAAAATACATGACTGTTAAAATCACTTACATTAATATGATATTTGTACATTTATATATAATCATTCTGAAGTGAACTATGGAGGGAGGAGTGGGTAAAGGATAGAAAGTAGGGAACAGGAAACAATCGAGAAGGAAGGTGAGGACAGAAAACTTTCCTGCAGTTTCTCTTTGTAAGCTGTAGAATCAGATTTCTGTATGATACTACAAGGAGTTTGTATTGTTAACATGTGAAGAGATACAGGTATATGAGGTTGCTTGCAATCTTACAACAACAATAACAAAAAGCATAATATAAGATGTCATTCTCAGCATAAATTATGACTCAGGCGAATGTCTATAGTTCTTCACTTTCATATAGAGGGGCAGTGTGCTGAACAAGAGGGTCAAGACTCAGTGTGGAAAACTGGCTTACGATGGGAAGGTTTTTGAGTGGCCTAGCTGGATGGGTTGTCTTGTTCAATCGCGCTAGAAGAAAAGGGGTAATTGTTGATTAAAGTTGAAATTACATCAAAATTGGCCATTTTAAAATAAATATTATAGATGATTTATCCATGCACAAGTTTTAAAACTCACGAGCCCATATTAGCTTTAATCAAAATAACTTTGTGTCCATATTTCAATGGCAGCGTTTTTCAAATGTATCCATATACTATTAGGTAGAACAACAGTTGTTTTGTATTTTTTTATGTTTTTTTAAAATAAGTGGTTTGTTTTCAAATCTAGAAGTCATGTCTCCATTGTAATTAATGTGATGAAGAGCTGTGGAAATGTGATACAACAAACAATTCTCAAAACATGAGAAAGGTAAATACAATAAGTGTACTTACTGGCTACGTCAAGCCTGGCATTGCACGTGGACATTCCCGCTTCATTAATAGCAGATACAGTATACCAGCCAGCATCAGACTTCATCACTGGATCAATGATCAGGCACTGCTTTCCTGAACTGTCCTGAGAAAGACTGACACACCAAATATACAAATCATATACAAAGCAAATACACACTGTCTTTAGACATACAAAGAGAAAATATTAAAAAAAAAGAAAAAACAACTCTGGACAGAAAGAATATTCAAGAAAAGCCAATTCAAATTTGTTTTTAATGCAGATTAACCTGATGCATACAGTATACAGTATTACAAAATAATGTTCTGCTTTCACTCTTCTCTCTCTCTCTCTCGTTTTTTTTTTTTTTTCCACAACAAAATCATTGTATCTTGTTGGCTTGGCCATTTTACAGCTGTACCACTTCTAGTATGGCCTATTAAATGCTCATCCTCTTTCACAAGAGAATTTGCAGATGACTGGTCAGCAGGTGTGGGTGTCATAGAAATAAAAATTTTACATACAGTAGTTGCGATACTTGGATGAGTCTGAACAAAAGTGGTCGATGACAGATGCATTATTTTTCCAGCAATTCGAGCTACAGTGTGTCGGAAACCTACTTTTGCAAACTAGTCCTATTTTTTTCCCCGATTGAAACCAAGCCAGTGCAGAAATACTCTCTGGACATTGAATGTCCATCATTATCGAAAAAAAGTTAAAATTCTATTTTCAATCAGTACACAAAAGGTTTAGCCAAATGCTAATGGTAGCTGTAACTTTTGGATGGAGTGAGATATAAGCACCAAACTTCCACATATGCATAGTCAATTTGATGTCACAGTATAAAACCCAATGTAAAGTTTTAAAAATATAAAAATGCCCCTAACCATTAGTCTGATTGGTTTGAAATTTGGAATGATGTGTCTTTGTCCAAGAAGGCATATCATCATGGCCGCCATTAGCCAAATATAAATTTGAGGATCTATTAAACAAGGTTAATGATTGCCAATCGGAACGAAACTCGATAGAAATGTATGATGCATGGTCTTAGAGGTCTGTAAGCTTGCCCAGATTAAGAATTCAGAGGCCCCTGAGCACAATGTCTTGTAGGGCTCCCTACCTGACCGCACCCCTATAGTTGCATAAAAAAATAAGATTAATATAATATTTTTTAAATAAAATTAATCTATAAGGTATTGCTCACATTTTTAAAATAAATGATATACAGTATATACAGTATGTCACAAAAGTGAGTACACCCCTCACATTTCTGCAAATATTTATTTATATCTTTTCATGGGACAACCCTGCAGAAATGACTCTTTGACACAATGAAAAGGAGTCAGTGTAAAGTTAGTTTAGCAGTGTAAATTTAGTGTCCCCTCAAAATAACTAAAAATACAGCCAATAATAGCTGAACCCCTGGCAACAAAAGTGAGTACATCCCTAAGTGAAAATGTACAAATTGAGCACAATTAGACATTTTCCTTCCCCTGTAGCATGTGACTCATTAGTTTTACACTGTCTCAGGTGTTTCCAGATAGAAGAAGAGTTAAATTTGGTATAAAAGCTCTTCCACTCTTTTAACCTGGCCACTGAAAGTTCAACTTGGCATCTCATGACAAACAACTCTCAGAAGACCTGAAAAAACAAATTGTTACTTTGTATAAAGCCTAGGCTATAAGAAGATAGCCAACACTCTGAAACTGTGCTGCAGCCAAGGCCATTCAATGCTTTAAGAGGACAGTTTTTTTCTCAGAACATGCCTCGCCATGGTCAGCCAAGGAAGCTGAGTGCACGTTCTGTGCGTCACATCCAAAGATTGTCTTTGAAAAAAGACGGATAAGTGCTTCCAGCATTGCTTCAGGTATTGAAGGGATGGGGGGTCAGCCTGTCAGTGCTCAGACCGTACGCCGCACACTGCACCAAATTGGTCTGCATGGTTGTCCTCAAAGGAAGCCTCTTCTAAAGATGCACAAGAAAGCTCGCAAACAATTTGCCGCAGACATTCAAACTAAGGACCAGGATTACTGGTACCATGTCCTGTGGTCTGATGAGACCAAGATAAACCTTTTTGGTTCAGATAGTGTCAAGCGTGTGTGGTGGCAACCAGGTGAGGAGTACAAACACAAGTGTGTCTTGTCTATCATTAAACATGGTGGTGGGAGTGTCATCATGTGGGACTGCATGAGTGCTGCTGGCATTGGGAAGCTACAATTCAATGAGGAAAACATGAATTCTGACAAGTACTGTGACATACTAAAGCAGAGCATGATCCCTTTCTTCCGGAAACTGGGCCATAAAGCAGTGTTTCAGGATGATAATGACCCCAAATACACCTCACTGGCTTGCTAAAGGGACTCAGGGTAAAGGTGATGGACTGGCCAACCATGTCTCCAGACCTAAACCCCTTAAAACACCTCTGGGGCATCCTGAAAAGGAAGGTGGAGGAGCACAAGGTGTCAAATGTCCACCACCTTGGTGATGTTGTGATGGAGGAGTGGAAGAAGATTCCAGTGGCAACCTGTGAAGCTCTGGTCAACTCCATGTCCAACAGAATTAAAGCCGTGCTGGAGAATGAAGGTGGCCACACAAAATATTAACTTTTCAATTTTTTTCAAAGGGGTGTACTCACTTTTGTTGCCAGGGGTTCAGCTATTATTGGCCGTGTTTTTAGTTATTTTGAGGGGACACTAAATTTACACTGCTAAACTAACTTTACACTGACTCCTTTTCATTGTGTCAAAGAGTCACTTCTGCAGTGTTGTCCTATGAAAAGATATAAATAAATATTTGCAGAAATGTGAGGGGTGTACTCACTTTTGTAACATACTGTATATTTCTAGTCTACAAAGTTTGACCTTAATTTTAAAGCATTTAAAGCACACTTTGAAAAACAAATACTAATAAAACTAGTGAAAATTAATGGATTTTAATATAGTTGTTTAAGTTCCCTAAAATATTTAAGGGTATTTTTAATGTATAATTTCTAAAAACGTATAATACATATTGCATATGATTTGGATATAACACCTCTCCAATCCAGGTCTATGAATCTGAGTCTTCCTTAATACACACACTTATGAATGATTCCTACTTGTCTTCCTCGTCATGAAAAAAGGTCAAAAAAAGAACGTGTTCGTCAGATACTGGATTCGAACTGGGTTAATGATTGATCGCGACAAAACATACTGCCATGTGCTTTATGAGCTACACCACTCATGCTTGCAGTCAATTGTGCTCTTTAGTTATGTTGTCTCTGTGAATGAAACAGTGATGGGTGGGAATTAACGAGGTGTACTATTTGCACTTTGCCAAAATAGATACTCCAAAATCAGCATTTTTCCCCCTTGCAGGGGCCCCAGGTACGCATGGGCCCCTGGGCCTGTGCCCATAATGTCCATTGGTTAATCCGGCCCTGTCTGTAAGAATGTCACTACTAGGGGTGATTTTTATGTGTTTTATAGTTTAATTGGTTGTGTATTACCGTATGTATCATTTTGCAAAGACATACAAAACACCTAATGTATGTTAGGCCTGCTCATACTGAACGCTTTGATGCTAAAACAACTGCTGTCACTCAAACCGTTTATAAAGATTCATCAATATGTGAAAAACCTACTTTTGTGAACTAGTCCCTGTTTTTTTTTTTTTTAATCAGTCGCCAAAAAAACTTCACTTTCACAATTTCTGGACTGCCTAGATCAATAATAAAACAAAAAAACAAAAAAAATTGAACTTTCCATGCACTGAATATCTGTAACAAGGTAATTTACAAAAGCTGTGTGTCTACATGCACCTACATGCATGTTCAAAAAAAAAAAACAGTAAATTCTATACCTCATTCTCGTATGGTCAATACGCAGCATTTCCTTGTCTTTCTTCCAATACAGCTGAGGGCTTGGAGATGCAGTCACCTTACACTCTAACCTAACAGCATCACCCTCCTGTGCATGGGAGTTCTTCATCTTCACTACAAATGTAGGAGGACACAACTGTTCCTGAGCTGAGGAAATACAGTGAACAATTTGATTTGTATTAGAATCATTAAGAAAGCATTGTAACATTTATTGCAGCACGTTTGCAAAATGATCTGTTCATTTATAAAAAAAATGTTTGCAAGGCAATTGAAAAAAAAAGATAAACAAATAAACAAACAAATAAGTGCATTGCTAATTTATTCTTAATCGTTCTAAACATTATACTGAATGTCAAAAAAAAAAAAAAAAAAAAAAAAAACTGTTTACCAATCACATCCAAATGTAGGGAGAATCGGCTCTCTCCAGCACGGTTCTTTGCAATACATTCATATAAACCCGCATGATGAATGGTTACAATCTCAATGATGAAGGAGTGGACACTTTTCTCACACACCAGCATCTTATGATAGTCATCAGGTCGAATGGGTTTCCCATCCAGATACCAACATATATCAGGGGTTGGCAAACCTACAACCTGCAGAAAAAGAAGAAAAGCAAAAATGTGTTTTTTATATATATATATATATTTATATAAATAAAAAAACTACATTTTCAGGCCATTGCATTTAAAATATTCTCTAGGACATGTACACTGTAAAAACAATATGTAATTTTACAGTTAAATGTAATTTCACCGAAAAAAAACCCGTAAAATTCCGGCCGTTAAATTACAGAAATATACCAGAAATTTAAATTTAAGGAAATTTCTGTAATTTAATATTCATTATTTTTTGGTATATTTCTGTAATTTAACGGCCATAATTTTACCTCTTTTTTTTCGGGACCCCAGCTGCCGGAAATAAACTGTAAAAATTACGCATTTTTTACAGTGTACTTATAAGGGCAGAAACACTGCAGTAAGCATATATGCATACAGTTATATTATTATATCAGTAAAAACAATGATAACTGCCTTAAAATCAATCCTGCAGAATCGTCCCTCTTCAACAGTAACATCTTGAGGCACTTGTATAAAACGAGGAGCAAAACATTTCTCTTGGATGGTAGAGGCTTCTGTACTGTCCCCTCCTGATCGTTTTTTTCTTGACCTACACAAGAAAAATGCAAATGAATGAAGCCAAAAAATAAAAAATCTTAAATCAAATTTACTCAAACATACAACTATCTTGCTTATTTCGGAACTGTTTTATATGTGTACCTCTTTATGCTACTTTATGAGTATAAAGTAATAATCAAAATGATTTACCCCTTGATCTGCTATCCATAAAAATTTAACCTTTGTGTGATTCTGAGGACAGAACCATTATATTGCATCTAAACATTTGTGCATATGTATTCAACCTCCAAAAGATAAGTCATACTTTAAAGATCTAAACTGCAATAAATGTTGTCGCTAAGTGCTATAAGATTCTGTCCTCTATGATTGAGACTTGTCTCTTTCCTTGCTTTGTGTATTGACTTTATTCTTCAATGCAGAAGTGTGCTCATTTTTGTGATTGTTTTAGAACAGGGGTGACCAACCCTGCTCCTGGGCCCGTTTTTTCAAAAGGTTTAATTTGGATAAAATTGATCCGGATTTATAATCCTTTTTTTTGCGATCTGTGATCACGTAATCCACCTTACTTTTTGAGCCAGTTTTTCAAAGCAACATCGGATTGGATCAATCTGATTCAGATAGGAACTTTTCAGGATCACCAAATCTGGATAACCAGTGCTCAAACAGGATAGGAAATCACAATGTAGAACTGCAGATATGTAAAGAGAAACAAGTAGAATAGCCATTGTGGGGTCAATATAAGTTTATTTTTATTTAAAATAAAAACACACACATTTTAAAAAAACAAACAAACCAAAAAAAAAAAACTAAAAACAAGAAAGAGCCCACCCCATCCTCTTCCAGCAGTCCGTTCATCTGAGACCTACAACACAAACACTGTACACTAAGTACACTGTACATACCCTCTCTGTGCTGACCATAATGCACCTGAGCCCCTTGGAGACCCTAACCAATCTCCTGCATTCTGCCAAAACAAGCAAACAGGACGTGCAACAAAGGACGCAATAGTTAGACACTAATTCTGATTAGAATTTGTTTTGGATATCAAAAATCAGTGAATGCCATTCTTTGCATTGTTTGGTTATTCTGTAATCATTGCATGCATCCCTTATAAATATTCTAAAAACAAAAATAGTTTCCATTGTGATTAATATATATCAATTAGTGACAGAATTAAATTTAGGTCACACTTTATTTTGATGGTCCATTTGTTGAATATAAGTCATTGCAACTAATTCTCATTAGGTTATAAGTAGATTGTAGGTTGGGGTTAGGGTCAGTGTAAGTTGACATGTACTTGCAAAGTTTCTTACAGTTAGTTAAATCTCTGTTGAAGAACTGTTAAATGTCAGTATCAACAGATATTAAGCAGACAGTCTACTAATACTCCAAATGGACCATCAAAATAAAGTGTTACCAAAATTTGTTTTCGTTCAATTTTGACAGCTGTTTGGGGGATTATTTTATGAGGCCAAACTTTCTACTTTGCTGTAGGCCTATACTAAAAGGCTGAATATGTCAAAGCCTACCTAATCACTGTAGACTGACATATGAACAGATAAAATTAAAAACTTATGAATAAATAGGATATCTTGTAAGATACTGCATGATCCAAATATAGCATTATTTGATACATTTATAAAGTTTTCATTACATTTTGGGCATGAAATCTATGCTGAATCCACCCTTCTGATGGGATCAGTTTAATCCAGATTTTTTGGATCAAAGTGAACCACAAAAGGTCTGAAAAACCCAAACTAAAGGTTTGATCCGGATCAAAACCAAGATTAGATTACGTGATCTAATCCAATTATGTAATCCATTTTTTTTGTTTTGTTGTTTGTTTGTTTGTTTGTTTGTTTGTTTGTTTTTAACCCATTTTCAAGATTTGATCCAATCCATCATCCAAAATCCAAGTGTAATACTTTTGAAAAACCAGGCCCTGGAGATCTACCGTCCTGCAGATTTCAGATGTTCAGGTCCTGATTAATTGGTTCAGGTGTGTTTGATCTGGGTTGGAGCTGGAGCAGGAAGGTAGATCTCCAAGAGCAGAGTTGAGCATCCCTGCTTTAGAACTTCCGATTCAGTTGCCTATGGGAAAAATGACTAGAAATAATAAACCACAGAAAACGGTCAAACTACTTGCTCTGAAAAACAGTTTGGTCACATTAGTCGATAAAACATATTTGAAGTTATAAGGATATGTTGATTTGGCTAAATCTGCTACTCAGCTTTACTTGATGCATTAAATCTTGGCCATACAAAATAAAACACACACTGAATTTGTAAAACAATTACGGCATATCTGTAATGAAATTATTCATAACTCAAATTGGCAAATTCTGACTTAAAGTTTTTGATCAAATGTAAATAAAATCAAAGATTTTTTCTCCACAGTGATGCCTCTTGTACATTGTCTTAATATACTTTTGGGAGAAGCATGTGTAATTTCCGGTCAAAAAAATCCTTGCCGGATAGTAGCACAGCAAGACAGGAGGAGTTCAGAGAAGTTACTGAAGGTGAATGTGTTTTTCTCAGCTAGTACCAGAATAAGCACATTCACAAATGACAGGTTATCCAGAGTTATCCAGAAAGTACACATGCACAACAAAAGTAAATGAAGTCTTACCATATTCCTCCAGGGTGGTGATCTTCTGGAGACCCTGGCTGTTAGGAAAGATAGAATAGAATAGAATAGAATAGAATAGAATAGAATAGAATAGAATAGAATAGAATAGAATAGAATAGAATAGAGAAGGAAAATTAGACGTTGAAGTGTATGTTTACATATTACTACTATATAAAAATTTTTTGCACAAGCCATTTTAGGCCAATGGAAATACTGTTTATCTATTTGGACTTGGTTTATGTTTCATAAAACCTGTTGAAGACCACTAGAGTAATAATAGGAATTGGGATTAAATAAATTGCTTAATAAACTCTTGAATGCCATTGATTTTAGCTTTAATTCTGGCATTAGAAGTGCAACATAACATAAGTGCATTTTCAATGCATCCTGAAGGCATGTTTGTTCTTGTGCTGTATACCTTGTCAGTTTCTATGTGCTTAGTCTAACTGTTACTTTACATACATTGTAAAAAAATCTGTAATTTTATGGTTTAATTCCGGCAGCTGGAGTGGCGGAATTATTTTTTTTTAAATAACGGCCGTTAAATTACAGAAATGTACAGTAAAATAAGGGATATTAAATTACAGACATTTCCTTAAATTTACATTTCTGGTAAATTTCTGTAATTTAATATACATTATTTTATGGTATATTTCTGTAATTTAATGGCCGTTATTTAACTTTTTTTCCGGCACGCCAGCTGCTGGAAATAAACTGTAAAATTACGAATTTGTTTTACAGTGTAGCTAAATAGTAAGTTGTGTCTAACCACCAGGTAAAGTGCTTAAACAGTGAAAACTAGAACTTGTTGTGAGAAGTGGTCAGTCAGTGGAAGATGTTGTTTAATCTCGTTTGTTATATCTCTCATTTGGGCGGTTCATTCCGCTGTGGCGACCCCGGATTAAAAAAGGGACTAAGCCCAAAAGAAAATGAATGAATGAATATCTCTCATTTGTTAACCATAATTGTCCTGGCTATGAAGTGCTTGTTTTGTTTGTTTTAACACAAGCTGGAGCTGCATTCATTTTCAAGCTGTCACATGGCTTGTCTGTTTCTGTTTGTTAGCTTGCCCTTTTGTTGTATTCAACAGAAGGCTGAATTCAATAACATCTCATCAGATTAAACAATAGATGAACAAATGTTAGAACCTGGCCTACTGAAGATACGATCACTTTCTTCTGAAGGTCTTTTTGTGAATGGGATTATTAAAAGTGCAGTATGTAAATTTGACACCCAGTTGTTAAAATAGGTATTGCACGCCTGGTTTAAAACACACACAAGTGCAGGTTGCCAGATTGACAACATCAACAGCCTGTCTATCGAACCTAATGGCTGTTTTAAGTTGGGTTTTAAATTAAAGCAACGGCACGCGATAAAAGGAAGATATTCCATATTAAAAGGAGTTTTTATATTTTAGAAATGTATATTTTAGAAACAGAATCTATTTCTTGCAGTTGAACAACAGGATAAACTGACAATGATCACCTCAGGTAAACCTCATGTGCTTAATTCAGGGTTAAATGCTAACAATGTGAGTTTGAATGACATTTTACATGACATTTATTAACATACTACTGAAAGTAGCAGCAGATAGTTCACCTCAGATCTTGAAAATAAAATAAATTGAAACTGAACTTTAGAACTGTGACAACTGTGAACTTGTGAATGCCAACACCTATCAGTAGTTCAGCATGCACATTTAATAATGTTAAAGAGGTTTAATTTGTATAAATTAGATTATAAAACTTAACATTTCTTTAGAGTGCACTATTCTGTGGATTTAAATGGCTCTCTTGTGTTTCGTCTGGTGCAAACAGCCAAATTGCTTCTCACTGTCTATCTCGTCATGTAGCGTGACACAGTTAGGACACCTGCTCACCTAATGTTTACATTCATAATATTTATATTATTTGCTAATTAATAACCACCTCATGTGGAACTCTGAATCTGCATAAATGAGAACACTAGTGTGCAGTTTATGAAGGTCATATCGCTAGCACCAAGCATATCTTGCAGACACTGTTGATTTTCTCCTTCATTTGTTTAACTCAAAAGTTAAGAACGGCATGGATAACATTGCTTCTGTTAAAGTCAGGAAGAAGAATGGGAGAAAAAAAGCACCTTGGAGAAACTTAACAGCAGTGCAAATGATGAAAGACAGAAACATGAACAGCAACGGACTGACAACAACACCAACAACACAGGTCCATCTACAACACCAAATCAGAAATAGTTGGCACAGTATGGAAAACAAATAAAATAAGAAAGTAGTAATTTCCAAATTTACTTTGACTTGTATTTCATTGCAGACAATATGAACACAACAGGGTGTCAAGGTAGCGCAGTGGGTAGCACAATAGCCTCACAGCAAGAAGGTTGCTCGTTCGATCCTCAGCTGGGTCAGTTGGCATTTCTATGTGGAGTTTGCATGTTCTCCCTGTGTTTGTGTGGGCGACCTCCGGTGTCACCCACAAGTCCAAAGACATGCGGTATAGGTAAATTGGGTAGTGTATGTGTGTGAATGAGTGTGTATGGATGTTTCCCAGTGATGTGTTTGAACTCTAAGTAGTGAATATTAAACAACACTGAACTGAACTGAACTCAAACATTAATAACTAAACTGACATTTTCAATTTACTATAACCTTCTATGTGAAGCTGCTTTGACACAATCTACATTGTAAAAGCGCTATACAAATAAAGGTGAATTGAATTGAATTGAATTGATGGGTTGCAGCTGGAAGGGCATCCGCTGTGTAAAACATATGCAGGATAAGTTTACTCAATTATTTTTTGTTGCTTTCTCTCTCCTTTAAACGAGCCATCTTCAAGAGAGGTTGTAACATAAAGTGGGGGCTTGTCCCAATAATTTAATTTTAATTTTAATTTTTTTTTTTTTTGTGAGGGATGAAGCAAAAAGGCTCCCAATAGTTAGAGTAATCCAGCTGGCTGTGCTTAGCACCGGTCTTTCCTACGGCATACTGTTTATTGTTTTGTGTTTATTGTTTTTTTGTTTATTATTTTTGGAGGTACACCAGGGAGGAGATTTTTATCTCTTAACTGGTAACCCTCTGAAGAATAAAAATATTGTAGTTAGAGTTGCGGATAAGGGCGCCACGGTGGCCGAGTGGTTAGCACGTTCGCCTCACAGCAAGAAGGTCGCTGGTTCGATCCCCGGCCGGGCCAGTTGGCATTTCTGTGTGGAGTTTGCATGTTCTCCCCGTGGTTGCGTGGGTTTCCTCCGGGTGCTCCGGTTTCCCCCACAGTCCAAAGACATGCGGTACAGGTGAATTGGGTAAGCTAAATTGTCCGTAGTGTATGTGTGTGAATGAGAATGTATGGATGTGTTTCCCAGAGATGGGTTGTGGCTGGAAGGGCATCCGCTGCGTAAAACAAATGCTGGATAAGTTGCCGGTTCATTCCGCTGTGGCGACCCCGGATTAATAAAGGGACTAAGCCGAAAAGAAAATGAATGAATGAATGAGAGTTGCGGATAGAAAGTTAGGGCCGGAGTGTGCTTGTCTCATTCCTTTGTTAATTCTAATTGCAGTCAGTATGACAATTGCCATATACTGAAAGCAGCAGCAGATAGTTCACCTCAGATGTTGAAAATAAAATAAATCGTTTGAAATTGAATTTTAGAACTAAACATGTGAGTGATTCAGCATGTACATTTAATAATGTTAAAAAGGGGTTAATATGTATTAATTCGATTATAAACCTTAACATTTCATGAGTGAGTGTATAATCTGTGCTTCTAAATGGTTGTATTTAAATCTCTGTCGTGTTTTGTCTGGTGCAAACAGCCAAATTGTTTATCACTACGTATCTCGTCATGAAGTGTGTTGTTAGGAGAAGCGGTTATAATGTTACCTGCTCACCTAATGTTTACGCTCGTAATATTAATATCATTTGCTAATTAATAACCTCATGTGGAACTGAATCTGTCTCATTTCGGAGTTTGCTACTGTCTACCAGAGGTTGCATTTCAGTCACAGACACGTGTTTTCAGAGCTTTTCTAAATGAACGAATGAAATACGTGTTTTTTCACCAAAGTAACCCAGGGTGCTGAAATATAATTGGCTAAACTGTCATTGGACAGGTTTAAATGACCAAAACAAAGACAGTGTTCCAGCAAGGAAAAACAACATTTTTAAAGCAGAGAAACTGATTTAGTATTATTTTTCAGATAAACAAGTATATTGACTTACCATTTTACTGAAATATCTGCAAACATACAGTATTATGGTATTTTTATGCTTTAGAAGAGTCGACTTACATACAGCACCTTTAATAGTCTCTAATACTCTTGAACGCCTTGATTAGTTGGATCAGCTGTGTTTGATTAGGGTTGGAGCAGCTGTGGCCCTCCAGGAATTAAGTTTGAGACCCATGCAGTAAACAGAAGATTATAAGGCTACATATTTTATGTTGATGTATGATATTTCTAAATGGTAATTAAGTGTTGCAATAGGGCATTTGTTTTTTACAATGTAAAAAAAAAAGTTACAACAAATCCGTGATGTGAACTGAACTGATAATTTTGTAAACTGAACATTCTGAACATACTAAACATTCCTAGTATGAATACAATTTATAATATTTTAAACAGAAATTGCATGAAATTGAACTGCATAGAAAATTTAAAAAAGGAAATAAATGAAACATCAAATAAATGAAAATGATAATACCTGTAAAGGCTGTGAACTGAAGGAATTTTCGAGATGAAAAACTGAAGCAGCATTATCAGCACCCAGCAATCTTCTGGCCATCCGCTCCTCATAAGAAATCTTCTGCTGTGGTGGAAAATGTTTTTTCAAATGTTCATTACAGAACTTTATTACCAATAAACAGACAAGAAATTCTGACAAATTTGTCGATACCTGATTGTTTCTTTGTTGGGGAACTTTGCTTCGTAGCTTCTGTTCAAGGTCTTGCATAAGAGCATCTTTAGAGCCTTGAATGTCTTCATCCGTGGCACGCGACACTGGTCGTGATACATTCTTCTTCAAGATTGGTTTTGGCAACCTATGAAACAGCCCATGAGAGAATTGTATTATTTTAAGAGTCAGTTACCAGACAGAGATTAAATTAAACAAGGCGATTAAGTGCAGAATTCTAGCACCTGAGGGGTATTGCACAAAAGCATAATAAATTAAGACAGGATAAGAAAAAAAAACACAGTGTAACCTAGTTTAATTAGCTCATCCTCTTGGCGTGGTCTGTTGCACGTTTTCTGATCCAAGATATGTATTTGCTGCTATGTCATGCCTGTTGTTCATAGCAAGGATGAGTGCATGTTCACGACGAGATCGATCACAGAATGAATGATGCAATTAGGGATAAAACCTGATTTGAGCCAGTATCGGGTTTTAAACTCTTACACCCACTGATCTGTTAAATTTCATTGATCTGAGAACTCCCATTACTTTCATTCAGCATGAAGTGAAAACACACACACACACACACACACACACACATATACATACATATTTACATATATATTCATTAATTTATTTGCCTTTAAGTTAGTCCTTTATTAATCAGGGGTCGCCACAGCAGAATGAACCGCCAACTTATCCTGCATATGTTTTATGCAGCGGATGCCCTTTCAGGTGCAACCAAGTACTGGAAAACACCCAAACACGCTTACAGTCACATACTCAAATACTATGGTCAATTTAGTTTATCCAATTCACATATATCGCATGTCTTTGGACTGTGGGGGAAAACCGGTACAGGTCAACTGACCCAGCCAAGACTCGAACCAGTGACCTTCTTTCTGTGATGCGACAGTGCTAACCATTATACAATTATGCATGAGGATGCTTTATAATAATATATTTGTGCATGTCAAAAAGTTTACATTTTGTAGTTTGCAATTTTAATTTTTTTGCATTAAATGAATAAAACTGAAATGTATCGTCTTACTTTCCCTAAAGACTCCTATTTTAATGAATATAACTCTATACATATATATACCTATACATATACGTATATATATATCTTTACATATATATATACACACACACACACACACACACATATACATATATATATATATAATATGTGTGTATATATATATATGTATGCATATGCATATATGTATATATGTATATATATATATATATACACAGCTGAAGTCAGAATTATTAGCCCCACTTTGACTTTGATTTTTTTTGTTATATTTTAAATAATTCCCAAATGATGTTTAACAAAGCAAGGAATTTTTCACTGTATCTCTGATAATATTTTTAATCTAACCATCGTTATACAATAACTTGCCTAATTACCCTATCCTGCCTAGGGTAAAGTCACTTTAAACTGTATAGAAGTGGCATGTTGTTGATGTTTCGCCAATAAGTCCTTGGAGGGAGAAACACTCTGCGTTTTCTCAGTGTACATTTACAGTACAACGTTACAACTATAGTTGAAAAAAAAAACAGGTATCTGACATTCTAAGTCAGTGTCTCTTTTTTTATTTTGTATATATACTATAATAATCTAGTAGTGTTTGCGTTGGCCTTTTCTGGATTCATTTTCATGAAATCCCGATTGTAGAGAAATACTGGAAAATCTCTGTAGACCAGGGGTCTCAAACTGCTGGCCTGTGGGCCATTTGCAGATCGCCCCCTTCTCTTCCGTCCATCCTGCAACTGACTTCAAATGTATAATGAGATTTGGCCCACCCGAACATATATATTTGAATCACTATCATCGTTTTGCAGTCGTAGCCTTATGTGGTTTTCACCCGTCCCCCACCTATTGGACATTAAGTACTGCACTGTATATAAGTTTCAGTTTTACGTTCAGTGTCTCTCAGTGTGCAGTCGTGAGTAGGCTAACGCACATTCAGATTATTTCTGGGGCTGATTTAAACATTGAAATATACGTCCATAAGTGCTCTATTTTTACTTAAGCTCTATTCTGCCGTGTTGCATTATGTCTTAGGACATGGTGTTAAAATGTAACCAGCTCAGCTAATGTTTAAGTTTGTAATATTTATATCATTTACTAATTAAAAACCATCTCATGTGGAGGTTATAACTATGAATTTGCATCTCATTTCGAAGGATGCTGCTGTCCTCCACAGGTTGCATTTTCGGCCACGGCTGCATAAATGCAGCCTTCAAGACTGAAATTAAATATGTTGTTTTCCACCAAGGCAACCCGGGATGCTAAAATATAATTGGGCATTGGGTGGATTATAGAGACTAAAGCAAAAGGGTGCATTACAGAGACCAAAACAAAGACAGACACTCTGGCACAGAGCGCACATTTTCAAGGTCTACAATCCACTTGTGATGATTTTCACCCTTTGATATCTACAAATCACACCAGTGTGAATATGCAATTATATTCAAGGAAGTGCACAGTGTTTTTGTTGCGCATTGCACTGTTGTAGTTGGTATAGTAATTTGACTCATGACATCAAATATTCACATTTTAGAAGCTCTTCTTTATTAATAACTTCTAATGCAAACTACAAAATAATACACATATAAATAAGACAAATTTATGCAAATTATGAACCTAAATAAATCACATAAATCACAGCAGGACTATTCATCTATTACTGTGATTAACAGCAAACCAACTCAAGAGCCCACTGATACTTTTTTAGGTATATGCACTTTAGGCAAAACTATCTAGCCAATTATATTTCAGCACCCCGAGTTGCCTTAGAAGCACAGATTATACACTCACTCATGAAATGGTAAGGTTTATAATCTATTTAATACATATTAACCCTCTTTAACATTATCAAATGTAGATGCTGAATCACTCACGTGTTTATTTCTAAAGTTAAATTTCAAACGGTTTATTTTATTTTCATGATCTGAGGTGAACTATCTGCTGCTGCTTTCAGTATATGGCATTAAATGTCATATAAAATGGCACTCAAACTCACATTTTCTCTGTAAAATCCATTTAAAAAGCCATTTAGCAATTAGCTAGAGTCACCAGGTCATAGACAGAAGCCCTGCTCATCACACGAATCTGTGTCTGTTCTTAAGTGAATTTGACGCGCGAATAAAGCGGATTTAAATGCACGAATAAAGCGAGTTAACTCAAATGTTCACGCACCTATTTACGCGCGAATACCGCGATTTCTCTATGCTTGCCACCTCTGGTGTGAATACAGCATTAGCATTTATCACTAAATAAAGCACATGAGGTTTACCTGAGGTGATCATAGTCATAGTTTTCTGTTGTTCACCTGAGAGAAATAGAAGCCGTTTCTAATTTATCAATTCAAGGTGTTAATTAGGACAAAAACCTCCTTTTAATATGGAAATATTTTGAAAAATGCTTTTATTTAGAACAAGGTGTAAATCACTCGCTCATGTCGTCAATCTGGCAACCAGCGCTTACAAAAAGGATACTGTTTTAATGTAATGAAAAATGACAAATCATACTTGTGTATAAACGTACTTAAATCCGTGCTTGTTCAACTACAGATAAAAATAAAAGAATATGCAAATAAACTTATTTAAGACATCCAAACAAGTACCTAATGTGCTAACTGAAAACATCCATACACAAACTGAAACCAAATGTGAGACTTGATCATATCTACTGCTCATGCCCATATTATTAAATAATACGTTTTAATAAGTATAATAATAAGAAGTTTTGTATTGATATGATTGTCCACCCATTTTTTGCTGTATGTTTGTTTCATAAATGAGGCCCACTGATTTTACATTCGTCTACAGCATGGGTCTCAAATTCAATTCCTTGAGGGCCGCAGCTCTGCACAGTTTTGCTTCAACCCTAATAAACACAGCTGATCCAAATAATCAAGGTGTTCAAAAGTGTCTCAAACACCTTGATTAGTTGCATCAGTTGTGTTTGATTAGGGTTGGAGCAAAACTGTGCAGAGCTGCAGCCCTTAAGGAATTGAGTTTGAGACCTATGTTCTAAAGCATAGGTCTCAAACTCAATTCCTGGAGGACTGTAGCTCTGCACAGCTTTGATCCAACCCTGATCAAACACAGCTGATCCAACTAATCAAGATGTTCATGACTGTTTTGAACATCTCGATTATTTGGATCAGCTGTGTCTGATAGGGTTGGAACAAAACAGTGTAAAGCTGCATCTCTCAAGGAATTGAGTTTGGGACCTATGTTCTAAAGGGTCTGTTACTGATACCATACAATGTTTTAGTGTAGTCATTTGTGTTATAATACTTACATGTTGGATGTATATGTAATATGGGGCACAGGTGAAGACTGCAGAGATCGAGCTGTAGTTTTCAATGTATCTGGAGGTATCCGGGGTGAGAGATTCTGTAACTGATTTGAAGGAGATAGGGGTTGTTCCTGGACCTTTTGTGTTGGGCTGGGTGATCTAGAGGAGTGCCTGGGTGATTGAGGTATGGAAAGGCATTTTGACTGGCAGCTTGGAGTTGAAGGCAGGACTGATGATAGGAAAGCTGCATGTGATAGAATCTCACTGTTTGGACTACTCCGTGCTTTAGGAATCAAAGTCATGCTGGAACACATTAATGTTTGAGAGGGTGCAAGAAGAGGAGGGGTCACTAAGGGTGCAGAAGTTGTAGTTGGGCAACAAAGATCATTTGGCTTGCTGATCTCATTGTCATGTGTGTGAAAGCTGGGCAGGGACTGGATGAAATGACGAGGGCGCTCATAATTAAAAGCACTTGGAGGGTACAATGATGGTGAAAAGGTAGGCAGGTCAGCCACATTTGTGGCACTGCCCTTGGGTTCTACTTGTTTATTCAGCTTGCTGGTGAGAAGGAATGGATGTGGAACACTGTTTTTAACTCCCTTTGGTGGAGTATCAAGTTTGATAATTGAGGAGAGTTTTGTATCTTCAGCCACCTTACTGACAGAACTCTGTTCGCTCTCAGTGTCTGGAAGAGACTCAACCTTTTTAAAGCCAGACTCCAGCTCCCTGTTGGAAAGAAAATGCAGACTTAGATTACTTATGCAGAGCAAAATAAATAAATAAATAAATAAATAAATAAATAAATGACATTACTGATTGGCAGTCTAGTGACTCCATTCATGAGATATATTTAAGAGGCATTTTGCAATGTGACAATGTTTAACAGGTAGGACATAACCTTTATAGGGCAGCTGGCCTCAAACATTAGTGTGGTTTTCAGAATCTATAACCTCAATGACCTGAAAGTTTAATATGGTACCGTGCTAAATATTCCATGCGGATATATCCAGTGGAATTAAACAGATGGCATGAAATGTACATGCATCTTTAAGAACACTAGAAAGCACATCCATCAGAGTACAGAGTACACTTAGGCCAAAGGATGTTAACAAGCACAAATGTTACAAACTGACATCTATTACAACAGCAGGAACTATAATATTATACATACACACATAATGTATACCATATACAGGTAACACTTTATTTAGATGGTTCATTTGAGTATTAGTAGACTGTCTGCTTGATATCTGTTGATACTGACATTTAACAGTCTTTCAACAAACATTTAAATGACTATAAGGAACTTTGCATGTACATGTCAACTTACACCCTACCCTAACCCCAACCCCAATCTAACAGTCTACTTATAATACAATGAGAATTAGTTAGACGCAATGTTACTTAAATTCAACAAAAGAACCATCAAAAAGTGTGACTCATATACATTATGTCTCAGATACACTACAAGAGATCTGTTATATTTTAAATTTTTATTTCGGCTCAGTCCCTTTATTAATCTAGGATTGTCACAGTGGAATGAATCGCCAACTTATCCAGCATATGTTTTACGTAGCGGATGCCCTTCCAGCTGCAACCCATCAATGGGTAACATCCATACACACTCATTCACACACATATGGACAATTTTAGCTTACCCAATTCACCTAAACTACATCTTTAGGCTTGTGGGGGAAACTGGGAATTCCCGGAGGACACCCACACTAACACGGGGAGAACATACAAACTCCACACAGAAATGCCAACTGACCCAGCCAAGACTCGAACCAGCGACCTTCTTGCAGCGACAGTCCCACACCATCACCCCATTTCATTTTTCTTTACACTATATTTTAAAAGACACTGAAGTGTGTTGGTCTTTGTCTACATGCAGCTAAAAAAAATACAGTCTGTCCTATACACCGCACACAAACAGTAAACTGTCCTGAATTTCAGAAATAGTTTAAGACCTTATTAAAAGTATATCTTTATCATTTATACTGGTGTTAATAATATTAATATATAGAAAAATAGCAAGTGTTGATTGTGTAATGGCGGTGCTGGTGTGTTTCTATGCAAAAGCCATGTTGCTAAAAAAAGTCTTTGAGGTTTTGTCTGACAGACGTGGCAGGTGCAGTTCATTTACAGCTACACTGGCACTGAGTTACCCTCTCTTGGAGGTCATTTTTCAGAATCAGAATCAGAATCAGAATCAGTTCACTCCAAAGTAACATTGTGTATTTCTTTCTGGTAACAACAAGGAAGAAATAAATGTATAAACAGGAATGGGATATCCTTAACATTTCTAAATAGTACCTAAAGTTATTGTTTAATTGTAGTTATTATCCATGATGGTAGTACTGATCTCCAGATACAGTTTGGACTTATAGTCAGTGTCAGATTAATACACATTTAAGCCATGTATTTATGTCAGTAAAAAAGTGCAATTGTTTAACAAAAAATAAAAAATCTCTAAAATGTTTGATTAACTGTTGGTTTGCATAAAGTTTGAGCCTTGACCAGGATGAAACAGCCAACTGTATATAGGTTTAAAAACACTTCTGTGTCACAACACTAAATGATTATCATCAGATATTTATGGCACAAGCACAGCAATGAGTGAAATGTCAAAAAGCTTTATTAACAACCATAGAGATATAGTTTGACCCAATATATGACCTACAAACTGACAAAAAACTAAATCTTTATAAAGCAAATGACACATTAAATTTACCCACATATAAGGAAGGCAATTGCAAAGAAATTATACTTAAAAAAATACAATATATAGTATAAACATACATATAAGGAGTGGCTAATCTGGCTCAAATCTTGTGCTTACCTGCTTTTTAATATGAGTTTCCTGGTCAGTAAGATCAGGTTGATTTGAAAGGTTGAAGGTAGTGTCACTTGCCTCTTTTTCAACAACAGGAACTATATCTCACTCAATGAGATACTGTTGGGCTGGATATTTATAGAAAGCTATGTGAAGGCAGTAGGCACACGCCCCCACTATTCTTGAAGTACCACCCATTCAATAAGTGAATAATCTAAACACGGCCTTGAATAATCAAGAATCTTTTTTTTATTTCTATAGTATTTTATATAAATCAGATTGTGTAAAAAAACTGCTTTACTGAGATAAATGAACAAATGAGTTCAGTACATCAAGCTGTTTCACAAAAATCAGTTCAACGACCGAGTGGCTCTATCACCCCCAACTTAGCCAGCCAAAGATAACACTGGCAAAGAATGCTTAGTAAATCTAAGTAAAACATGCACCATAAATCTCTATTTAAAATTATTATTATAAGCTATTGATCGTTAGGTTAACCAGATACACTCACCGGCCACTTATTAGGAACACCTGTCCAACAGATATTGTTAATGTAAATTTCTAGTCAGCCAATCACATGGCAACAACTCAATGCATTTAGGCATGTAGACATGGTCAAGGTGATCTGCTGCAGTACAAACCGAGCATCAGAATGGGGAAGAAAAGTGATTTAAGTGATTTTGAAGGTGGCATGGTTGTTGGTGCCAGACGGGCTGGTCTGAATAATTCACGCCCTTTTCACGCACAACCATCTCTAGGGTTTACAGAGAATGGTCAGAAAAAGGGCAAATATCCAGTGAGCAGCAGTTCTGTGGGCACAAATGCCTTGTTGATGCCAGAGAACAGGGGAGAATGGGCAGACTGGTTTGAGCTGATAGAAAGGCAACAGTACTCAAATAACCACTCATTACAACGCAGGAATGCAGAAGAGCATCTCTGAATGCACAACATGTTGAACCTTGAGGCGGATGGGCAGAAAACCACACCAGGTGGTTTAATGGTGTGGGGGATATTTTCTTGGCCCATTAGTACCAGTTGAGCATCGTGTAAAGGCCACAGCCTACCTGAGTATTGTTGCTGACCATGTCCATCCCTTTATGGCCAGTGTATCCATCTTCTGATGGTCACTTTTAGCAGGATAAGGCGAAATGTCATAAAGCGTGAATCATCTCAGACTGGTTTCTTGAACATGACAATGAGTTCACTGTTCTCAAATGGCTTCCACAATCACCAGATCTAAATCCAACAGAGCACCTTTGAGATGTCGTGGAACATGAGATTCGCATCCTTCAGCAACTGCGTGGTGCTATCATGTCAATACGGACCAAAATCTCTGAGGAATATTCCCAGTACCTTGTTGAATCTATGCCATGAAGCATTAAGGCAGTTCTAAAGGCAAAAGGGGATCCAACCAGGTACTAGTAAGGTGAACCAAAATAAAGTGGCTGGTGAGTGTATATATTATGTCTACCTTCAATAATTGTTCGAACTGCTGCAATCAGTGAATTTGGATTTACATTCACTGTGTAACTCCAAGTATTCCAAGTATTTTGCTTTTAAATTTGTTGGATGACAATATCCACATTATAGTTCTTCTTGAAATCATACCAAAAATGTTTTGTTAGGTTGAGTT
Organism: Danio albolineatus; assembly: GCA_903798035.1. Taxonomy (NCBI): domain Eukaryota; kingdom Metazoa; phylum Chordata; class Actinopteri; order Cypriniformes; family Danionidae; genus Danio; species Danio albolineatus. The sequence goes on along the minus strand of CAIGQQ010004432.1, from coordinate 2,133,953 downwards.
TAGAACTTTGTGCAGGGCAGATCCATTCATCACCTCACTCAACCATTTCTTTATGCATCTTGCTTTGTGGACTGGTAAGCAGTCAAACAGCAAACAATTATTCCCAAACAGTCCCACATGAAATGTTCTCCAAAATGTCTTGGTATGCTGAAGCATTTGACTTAGCATTAAGTCAAAAATAGTTTTTAGTTTTTTGTGTGTATAGTAGTGCTTGTTATAAATGATGTATCTGTGCACTTTATTATTTAGCAAAGATGGGCAGAGTACTGTCAGTTTGCCAACAAATACTTGAGAAAATTATTGAAAGGTTTAAAATAAATATTCCTCAAAGAAAGATAGGAAGACATTTGGATATTTCACCTTCAACAGTGCATAAGATAATTAAAAGATTCAGGAAACCTGGAGAATTTGTCAGTGCATAAAGGACAAGGGAGCATGCCTAAGCTGAACATTGTGATCTCCGATCCCTCAGGCGGCACTGAATCAAGAATTGTCATTCATCTAAAAGGGCTCAGGACTACTTTGGCTAACTTTTGTCAAGTACCACAATATGCAGTTACATCTACAAATGCCTGTTTAAACTGTACTGTGCCAAAAAGCAGCTCTATGCTAACCGTGTAAATCGGAGGAGGAATCTGTAATGCAGCATCATATAGTGGAAACGTGTACTGTGGTCAGATTTCCAGTATTTCAGGTATTTTGGGGGGAGAAATGGACGCCGTGCACTCTGGACAAAAGAAAAAAAAGAACCTCCAGACCTTTACGAGCAAAAAGTTCAAAAGCCATGGTCTGTTATGGTATGAGGTTGTGTCAGTGCCCTTGGCAAAGGTAACTTGCACTTCTGTGATGGGACCATTAAGTGCATAGAGATTTTCGAGCGCAATATGCTGCCTTCAAGAAGACATCTTTTCTAGGGTTAACCCATATTTCAACAAGACTATGCAAAACCACATTCTGCACACATTACAACTGGCTGTGGAGGAAGAGGCAACGAGTACTTGACTCCAGTAGAGAATGTGTGGCCCATTTTGATGTGGAAAACGCAAAAAGAATGAGACAAAATTACACCTGAAACACTTCATCATTGATGTCTTCAGTCCCTAAGTGAAGTTTCATAAACTAATTTCGAGAGGAGCTCGTGATATGAT